>JAZKJV010009819.1:600000-1112616 GCA_037367405.1 Ottelia alismoides | reverse complement strand
TTCACATTCAGATTTGGTAGCTTTTACACAGACATTTCAGAGGCCAGGATTTACCAGCTCCAACATGCCCAAAATTGAAGGCCTTACCATAGGGCATGAAGTACTGATTCCTTACAGTGAGCCTGATATATTTCCAGTCATTATCTCAGTGTATTTGATTAATGACTAAGAATCTCATTTGATAGAGGTTCTTGAGAGGAACCACAAGACAATCAGTTGGTCTGTAGTAGATCTCTAGGGGATATGTCTATCCCTGTGCTCCCACCACATCTATCTCGAGGATGACGCTAACCCTTCACATGAGTTTCAGCATAGGCTGAACCCAAATCTTTGAGAAGTGGTCACGAAGGAAATATCCAAGTGGTGGAGCAATGATTTTATCTACCCCATCTTCGACTCCAAGTGGGTTTTTCCATTACATGTGGTACCCAAGAAGACGAGTATCACTAAAGTTGTGAATGAGGTTGGAGAGGAGATTTCTAACTATGTACCCACTTCTTAGAGGGTTTGTGTGGACTACAGACGATTGAATTAGGCCACCAAGAAAGGATTACTTCCCGCTACCATTCATTGATCAGATTATTGCGACATTAGTCGGGAAGAGTCACTACTGCTTTCGTGACAGGTACCCGGGGTATAATCAGGTGGCCATTTTGTGTGAAGACCAGGATAAGATGGCATTCACATGTCTATTTGGGACATATGCTTTTAAACTGATGCCCTTTATATTATGTAATGCCTCAGCTACATTCCAAAGGTGCATGCTTTCCATCTTTTCGGACATGGTGGGTGAATGTTTAGAGGTCTTCATGGATGATTTTTTGGTCTACAGCGATGAGTTTAATGCTTGTCTTACTTGCCTAGACCGTGTGCTTCAACGGTGCATTGAGGTCAACCTTGTTCTATCTTGGGAGATGAGTCATTTTATGATGACTTAAGGGATGATCCTTGGTCACATCATCTCCAATAGGGGCATGGAGGTCGATCCGACTAAGGTGGATATCATCAAGAATCTCACTCCACCGTCTAATCTGAGGCAGTTGAGGTCTTTTCTGGGGCAAGTCGATTTCTAGCAATGGTTCTTCAGGATTTCAGTCATATTGCCCAATCGCTTACTGATCTTCTCACGAAAGACATCGAGTTCCTTGTAGATGATAAGTGTCTTTCGACATTTGAGACTTTGATTTGGTTGTGCAGGCTCCTGTCCTTCAGCCACGCGATTGGTCTCTCCCATTCGAGATCATGATAGATGATCCTAGTTTTGCCATTGGGGTTGTGATAGGACAGAGGAGGGATTGATTAACTTTTTCCATTCACTATGCTAGTCGTACTTTGGAAGCTGCCCAACGGAATTATACTATTATAGTGAAGGAGATGCTAGTGGTAGTCTTTGCTTTGAAGAAGTTCAGACCTTATATTCTCGGATCTAGAGTGACTATTTACAGTGATCACACCGCCATCCGATACTTAATGTCTAAGAAGGATGACAAGACACGATTGACTATATGTATCCTTTTAATCCAGGAGTTTGATATTGAGATTAAAGATAAATCTGGAGTTAATAATGTGGTGGCGGATCACTTCTCCTGATTAGAGCATCTTGAGGATTCTGAGACCACCACACCTATTATTGAGACTTTCCCACATAAGGAGATCCTTGCTATCACCTCTCTCCCTTACTATGCCGACATTGTGAACTATCTTGTTGGCAAGAAAATTCCATAAGGATGGACCGGCAGTGACTTGAGACTTTCCTAGCGAAAGCCAAGTCGTACCACTAGGAGGATCCCACCATTTTACCACGAAAGGGGAGATAGTGTCTGGCGTCGGTCTATTCCTCAAGAGGAGTACCATAGGGTCCTCACTTAGTGTCGCAAGCTTGAGGTAGGTGTACATCACTCTCGGAGATGGACAACACAAAAGGTTCTCCAATCTAGCCTTTTGTGGCCAACACTCTTCAAGAACTCAGATGAATTCGTGAAGCGGTGCATTGACTACCAGAGGATGGGTAGTTGCGGTCATAGAGACATGATGCCGATGCAACCCATTCACTTCTTTTTGACGCATGGGGCATAAATTTTATGGCCTCATTTCCTAAGAGTCATGGATTCGAGTACATTTTTTGGTTGTAGATTATGTGAGTTGTTGGTTTGAGGCCATCCCCACCCGAGCCGCTGTTTGAGGACTGTTTGCATATTTTTGAGTAAGAATATCATATGGTTCAGGGTTCCTAGAGTTTTGATTTCCGATAGGGAGATCATTTTATCAACGACAAGGTAAGGGATTTTTCCAACGGGTTCAACATAGACCATATAGTTGCCACTCCATATCATCCACAGACGAATGGTCTTGCTGAGGTTTCGAGTCGAGAGATCAAGATGATGTTGCATAAGGTTGTCCGCCCAAACTGAAAGGATTGGTCACATCTTTTGGACTCGTCTTGTGGGCTTATAGGATATCCTTCAGGACTCCTTTGGGTACATCTCCATTTCTACTCGTTTATGGCAAGCCATGCTATTTACCTGTGGAAATCAAGCAGAAGTCACTATGAGAAGTCACAAAGATATTATTGGATTCAAAGAGTGAAGGAGATCATAGGAGAGAAAAGTTGGCAACCCTGGAGGAATTTAGGGATACAACCTTTTCAAGTATCCTACAATATAAGGACTGAGTGAAGATATGGTATGATACACACATCAGCCATAAGCAGTTTGAGCCTGAATAGAGAGTATGGCTATTTGATGTACGATTGAGATTATTTCTTGGGAAATTATAGAGCAAGTTGAAAGGACCATATTTGGTCAGAAAGATGCATGAGAACAGCAATATTGACATATCCAAGTTATCTTCTGAGTCCACCTTTCGAGTCGAAGGTCAGTGCCTGATGCCTTTTATTGATCATGACCCATTAACCGTTGATGTTGCCCCGATTCATTTTGTATGAGATATGTTCTTTGATCCTCATCTTCTGCATCTCATACATGATTTACACTTTCGTCCACCTCTTTATATATCCATGTTTTCTATTTTATTCCTTCATTCTTCAATTCTGTTTAACATCCCAGGTCTTGCTTATGATTCCTGCTATACTTAGGATATGCTTTATCCTAAGCATAGTTGGGTGTTGAACCTGTGTTGTTCATATTTCTTTCTGTTCTATCACCTATGCTTTGTTGCGTATACTTAGGGACATCTGACCCTAAGTATAGGGGAGGTAATATCTATTTTTTTCTTTCTTTGATTGTTCCATCAGTTGTCCCTCAACTATTGATACTCTTTTCTTCACTTATGTATCTTTAACCCTAAGTAAGGGGGGACAAGTGGAGTCGTTGATTTCATGTACATTCTCCTCCTCGCTTTTCCCCTTTTGTACAATCTTCTATACTTAGGATTACTTGTCCTAAGTATAGGGTGGTCACCGACTTCTATTCAATTCATTCTTTCATTCTTTGAGTCATTGTAGCATAGGACTCTTTTCACTTTTCTATACTTAGCACGAGTTATGTCTTCCTTCGTCGCTCTTTGATCACTATGAGGACATAGTTCGAGCTAAGTATAGAGGGTGTCTTATATATTATATATATACTTTAGCCATAACTCATACATTGGGGTTAATAATATGGTTATTATTTATAAATTGGAATAAAAATATTCTAAAAAATATTTGTAAAAATGTGTATAATTTTTTTGTAAAAAGTTTTGCAAATCTTTTTATCAAAAATGTTTGTAAAAATCTCTTGCAAATTTATTTTGTACAAAACTTTTTGTAAAAATGTTTTGTTTGTAAAATGTTTGTAAATTATTCCTGTATCAAAATTATGTATATTGTACAAATGTTTGTAAAATGTGTTTAAATAAAATGTTTACAAAAACCTTTTAAAAAACTATTTGTAAAACTAGTTTTTGAGAAAGGTCTTGAATTTTTTTAAATTTTTTTGTAAAATAGTTTGTAAAACTTTTTGTAAAATAATTTGTCACATGGGTTATAAATTAGGGGTATGTAAATTATTTGTATATATGTGTTATAAAATCTTTAAAAATAAAACCTATACCTATTTGTAAACTTTGTATATAAAATTTTTATATATGAAATCCTTTAATTTGTAGATAAAATCCACTTGTAAAAATTGTATATAAAACTTTTAAAAACCCCCTTGTAAAAATATACAAAGTTTTACAAATGTTTATAGAAACTTTCTTTCTTTTCTTTCTTATTGAAAATACCTGAAATTTTGAAAAACTAAAATTCCATAAACAAATTGCAAAAATTATTTGAAAACTTGTCAAAAAGATTTTTCTCTTATTTTATTTTCTTTTCAAAAGTTTTTGTAAATACTTTTATTTGCCTGTGCATATTCATTTTTCCGAATCATTGTTGAACATTTAAACCAGTTTGGTAAAATTGAAGAAATGAGCTCGATTACGACCTTAGTCCACCTAACTTTAGAGGAACTTTAGGATGTGGAGTTGAGACTTCTCAGGTCCTAGCGACTTAATTCTTTGAGTCTACAAAGCTATGTTCACATGTCATCTTGATTTGTCTAAGTATAATATTTTGAGGCATGCATGATCCTTACGGACAGTGGCTTGACTTGGATACACACTTTACATGTAGCTCTTCATGTATGAGGTGGTGAGGGGGTAGAATCTTTGGCTTGGGGTAGCACACTGGTGTGTAACAACTAGTGGAACCACTCGTCCTCGTCTAGGGAGGGATGTGCATCTCAACCTGGTATGGTAACATAGAGGTCTAACGACATGATGCCATGGGGTTGCGATAATGCTTCAAAAGAGGGATAGTCTACTGGCTCAAGAAGGAAAACTCCCTATGTACATGTTGCACCTTTTAGATATGTTGTATATATCTGAAAAAAATAAAAAAACTACAAAAAAGAGGACATGCCTGATTGAAAATAAAATGCTTGTTGAAGAATAAGCAAAGTTTATGTGATACACTGTCTCATCTCATGGAAGCTTGCAGCTGGAGACTTAGTTATACTGGTCAAGCTCCAAGGGATACATGGCTACACTGGCCACAATGCATTCTCTTTTTTCCCCTTTTTTTAGATGGTTGCACTTGAACTTAGAAGGGAATACCCCCTTCCATGAGGAAAGAGTTTCTAGATCGAGGGGCTCGAGTTACCTTGTTCTGGGAGGTTGTTTCTTTGCCATTTCTGAGACGGGGATCTATATACCACTTACACTGTACAAGGAAGGATTCATAGTCATAAGAGTTTGCGTATGTAGACTTGTTCTAACCTGACTGTTGAGGTGACCTGACTATAGAACTGTGGAACTTAAGGGTTGTTGAGTCTTAAATATATTTCCCAATAAGGTTCCGCAAAACTAATAATCCAAAGGTCTGAACGAGCTCCATACTACAATTTTATGAAGATAAGTTTAATAATCAAAATTAATTCTCCTTTCTTCCTTTTTCTTTTCTTTATTTCTTTTTAATTTTTTTTTCAAATAAGTGTTTGCTAAGGGACTAGCAAAGGTAAAGTATAGTGGAATGATAAATCCATGATTCACATACTTTTATTTTAGCAAATATCCCCTTGCAAATTAACTGTAAATCTATATTAATTCCAATAAATTAGCGTTATGCATATTGTTGTTAATATTGTATATTTAACATTCTTTTTATCCAAAATAAAAGGATAAAGAAGAAAAGAAAAAGAAAGAAAATAAAATAAGGATGTATTTATGCAATAAATGTAGACTAACCCGAACCTTGAGAGAAGTTTAAGTATTGACCTCATCAATAATGAATAAAGTAGAGAGAGATAGGGTTCTTATTTATTATGTATATATTCATCACTATTCATCATGTATATGTCATAAACTTATTTTATTCCCCTAATAAAATTTGAAAAATAAAAATGAGTTTTAAATAATAAAAATTTTCAAATTGTGTACAATGTACCATACCTATACTTTTATTTATTTTTTTTATTTTGTGAATAAATTGTATATATTATTCCTCATAATTAAAGTAAAATTCATAAAAAAATAAAATAAAAATAAAATCAATTCTTCATTGTATACTAGCACTAATAAAGTATATATTGTATATAAACCTAATTAATTAACACAAGTAATTAGTTAGTGAAAATCCAATAAAAATACACTTTAAATTATTTTGTAAATAAATAAGATATAAAATATAATATAATTTTGTAAAATAATAAAATAAATATATTTGTATATAATATATAGGCATACTATACCTTTACAAACTAACATATATTGTATATACTAAACACATTACTAAAATAATTAAAATCACATAAAACTTGTTTGTAAAATAGCGAACATTATTATTTTTATATCATTTTGTTTTAAAATCATTTGTTATTTTTAAATGAATTTTCTTTTATTTTGTAAAAACCATTTTCTGATTGGTCAACCCAGATCTATTGACCCGGGTCAACCCTCCCTCTCCTAGGCCCGACCTGGGTTGAGCTTTGTTGAACCTCGTTTCTCCCATTCATCTAGCCTAGGTCGGAGCTCTGTTTATTTCATTTCCTGTGCCTAATTGATGCCCTAGAATCGATGACCTACATAGATCCCTATGCTATGTCGGATCTCCCTCGGATTGCGTGATTCTTCTCGATCCTTCTAGACATCCTAGGTTCCCCATAAATTCTCTCATCCGCCTCTTCCATGCCCGAGCTTGTTCCTCACACCTCCTTTCTTTCCTTCTCACCTATAAGACAGTGACAACATCCTGCTAGGTCTTCTCAGAGCTCGGATTGGTGAAGAGTTGAGCGTAGCTCGATCGTGGTTGAAGCCCTTTACCACGACTAGCCTCTTCTATCTTCTGTAGCAAAATCGAGGCCACGACCCATCCATTCCCTCTACCTAGTTTCTCCTTCCATTCCAGAAGCTTCAGGTACCCTTTATTTCTTTCCATTTCATCGTTTCATTCGATTTCATCCATCAGCCGCCTTTCACCATCTTTGCTCCGACCATCGGGACTGGAGCTTCACCTAACCATCTAGCCGCATCGATATGCTCATCATATCATAGTCCACCTTCTCACACAGTCTGATCACCCTTAGATTCAAAATTCGAGTTGTATTTAGGGATAGACCTCCCTCTGTCTTTCTCACCAGAGATTTACTCCATCTCCCCGAGGCTTCTTTCCTTGTTTCTACCAAATAACCCGAGCCAAGATGTAGACCTCGAGCTGTGATTGCCATCGTAGGTACAAGTGCGTGCGTGGAACTCGAATCAAGACCAAACAGAAGTAGCGGAGTACCTCCCGGTGAATCATCTCCCAGATCTCTCTCGAGCACTCCGATCAACCATTCGATCATCTTAGTCAACGCTGACCTCTTCAAAAGAGCTGTTGGACCTTGTAGCGAGTTGATCCGAGTCGTGGAGCATCTGATATACTTGATAAAAGCTCGCCCTGCTCCACCTTCTTCATGTTCATCCAACCATCTTCATAACCGTCGGATCGAGAACCGGAGCACCAGATTTGATCACGACCGCACGGTCAAGCTTTTACCCGAGATGTTAGATCTTTTCTTCAGCGCATCTGACACACATGTCCTGTCCTTTTCAGAGCTGTCCGATTCAGACAACGATCCATCAGGGTCGTATGTCAGAATCACCACGCACCCTGCATGTGTCCGCAAGGGTATATTACACCTTTTACCCTATCATTTTCTTTATTTCATTTCAATACAATAAATGTAATAGCTAGTAAAAATTATTTGTAGTTAGGACCACGTGTTTTTATGAATTGCATTTTAGTCCAATCGAGACACACTCACGTGCATGTTCACATGTTGTCTTTGTGTTATTTGCAGTTATTTCCCCTATGCTTTTATGTGTTAATGAAATAGAGAAATTTCTCTGCAAATTGCAAATATACCCATGAGAGTCTGGCTCACGTGTGGCACATGTTTTCCTAGACTTTTGCATTCATGGCCCCTGGATTTTTATTGCATGTTAATCTTTAGCCCTAAGACTTGAAATAATTACATTTGGGTCCTTTTTTCCAACATTTTATTTTATCTCTTTTTGAGTGCAATAAATAGCAAAAGTGACCCATAAATTTCCTCAAAATCACATTTACCTTCGACTAGTGTTATTTATTAGTAGTAATTTTCATGTGTCGAACTTCTTTTATTTACTATTATTAAAAATTTAAAAACAACACAAAACCCCTTGTTTGACTTAGAAAATTCATAAAAATTAGAAAAAAAGTCTTCAAAAATTCAAAAAACTTAGAGTAGCTTTATTTTATGTTTGAATTTCTATCCAATTTCATCTTATTTGCTTTTACAAAATCTAAATATTTTTCAAAACCCTTTAAATACCATTAAAATTATATAAATTTGTTGAAAAATCTAAAAATTGCATTTTAGGTCTCTACTTGTAGATATTTTTATATAGTTTTGATTAAAATTGGTTTTCAGGAGTTTTGAAGTTACTTGGTATTTTTAATTTAAAAATTCTCCTGGATGTGCATCATTTGTATTTTTCTTAGTTTTTGATTTTTTTTATAAAATCTGTAAAAACTTCTAAAGTCATATAAATTGATAATAATAGTATAATATATATAAAAACACAAAAATATTTTTACTTGATTTTTCTGATATTTTTATCCTATTTCAAAAATACAAAAAAGTATTTATGTCCTTTCTTTCTTTGTCTCAATTTTACTTATTTTCAAAAATTAAAAAAATTGGAAAATTAAAAACCACTAAAAAATAATTAAAAGAAAATAGAAATCATTTTATTCTCTATAATTGTCTAGCTAGTTTTTCAATGTGCTCCTTGTGTTCGACCATGGTCACTATACTAGGTTAATAAAAGTTGCTTAGACCAATGTTTTACTTGCTTGATTTGCTTGTGGTTGAATAATTTTCTCAATTTCGGCTCGGTTATCTTGGGTGACAATGATAACTTAATTAATTCCTTAACTCGAGTCGGCCAAGTCGCTCATCAATCAGGTACGCATCTCTTATTCTGCATGCATTCATATATTATCGCTCATCGACTTTTTCGAATTTCTCATCCCTTGTTTTCTTGGACTTAGGCTATATAAAGAAATTGGAAAATTCGTTAGACGTTTATTTGAGAAATACCAAAATAGTGACAACCTAAATAAAATCAGTACTACTAACTCCACTTGACACTAAAATTAAACGTAATGGATTCATTGATTTGGAAAGAGCAACCCCCTCATTGGAAGCATGTACTCTCCTGATCGAGATGAATATGTATTTATCATCATTATTCATTTATTCTAGCTTAAAATCTCTTATAAAACACCTGTAAATATCAATAAATCTCTTCTTTTACTAAGCCTCATTCTTGTGTAAATATTGTATATTTATCACTATTTAACCTAAAATAAATAATAAATAAAGTAAAAACAAATAAAACAAGACTATATATATGAAATAAATAGAGGTTGATCCTAATCCCAAGAGAAGGTCAAGTTTGAATCGACAAGGAATAAAGTAAGGGCAGATAAGGCCTTTATTCAAATAAATAAATAAAATCAATCTCCAGTTGTGCATATTCATCACCTGTATCACCGTATATAATACATATTACTTACTATATTTTATTTATCACCAATTTCACTCCAAATAAATTTAATTCTTCTTGGAACTTGTGCATAAAAATAATTTTTAAATAATAAAAATAATTTCAAGAGCAATCAATGTATAGTTTATAAATAACAACACTTTAAAAAAGCCACAAAGCTTAACTTATCAGATCAATATCTTCTCCACAAAAGCTGAAAATTAACCAAACTCACTTTCATTTTACTCCAAATTAAATAATCTTTAAAATGAAATGGCTTCATACAAATAAGAGTTAAGATGTGAAATATGGATTTTTGGGGTACTATTGTATATTACATTTATGTATATAATTTATGTATTTATTTTCCTTGTATTTTTGTATAAATTTTATTTTAACTATTTCTATATATATTGTATTTGGCTTATATAAAATACATATAAAAATCACAAAATAAAAATAAACAAAAATTAAATCATGTACATATTGTATATATATCACTTTGTATATTGTAAATACATTTATTTATTTAACCTAATAAATTAATTCCTAAAAATCTAACAAAAATACTTTTGAAATACTTGAAAAATGTGTAAAGTAATAAATTATAAAATTAAATGTATATTTTCAAAAATAATATATTTAAAAGGGAAAAAGGACCCTACACCGGCGGGTGTAGGAAACTTCCTACACCCGGCCTAATTTTTCATTACTTTTTGATTTTTTTGAAATGAAACCTTAGGGGATTTAGATCACCATGTATCACCATGTTGTCATTCCAAATTCAACTTAATTCGAGACTTCTATCATCTCCATCAAGACTACCAAATTTTAACGGTCTCAGAATTGTTGAAATTGACCCCTTTTAGATGAATGTGTTATGGATGGTTGTTTTGCATGAAACTTGAAACACTTATTTCCCGCAAAATATTAAGCAAATCCCGTCAACTTTTAATTCAAAGAAAATAAAAAAACAATCGAAAAATGGGGTGGGTGCAGGGAGTTTCCTACACCCCAGGGTGCAGGCTCCCTGCCCCCTATTTAAAATTATGGTGTTGTATATATAGGTATATACACCTACAAATAACATGTTCTATTTATTTATACCTTTGTATATAACTTATTTAATTAACTGAAAATCACCATGAATAAGTTAATATAATTGCTAAAAAAATTTATTTTCTAATTTTTTTTATTGTGAATTCATTTTCAATTTTATTTTTATTTATTCCTCATTTCCCTCCTATTTTATCGTTTTCTAATTTTCGTCTTATTTGTCGTGCATTGTGATTGGTTGTGCTCGGGTCTGTTGACCCGGATCAACTCCCCAATCCTCCCGCGATCCCCGGGGCTATCGCTCATGGACCATGTTTCTCTGATTTCTCCCTCATGCTCTAGTCTTCAATGTCCCCCACTTTCTTCTCCTAACTTTTAGCCCAATCAATCGTCTTCATCGCCAGATCATCAACTCCACGTTCTTAGCCTCGTTTTGCAGGCTTTTTTTGGAATTCAAATTCTATCAGACCTCTATCCTATATAAAGTTCTAGATCTCCTTCAGTTACAGTTGATTTGTTCTTCTCCAACCTCTTTGCCTGAAATTTGCCCAGGCAAGTTGAGTTGGTGACATGACCTCGACCACCTCAATTGGGAGTGCTAGGAGTTCGTAGCGAATGAGATCCATCACGTGGTCGGAGCTCCACCACCACGTCCTGTCTCTTCGACCGCCGCATGGAATCGAGGTGATCCTTCACCGTACGTTCACCGTAGGTAGCACAAATTCTATCCTCTTCCTTTCTGCATTTAGTTTTGCATTTCAATTCATGTAATTAGCGTAAATCCATCGATCTTTGTCTTCCTCTGATCTGCCCAATCGAAGGTGCTCCAATCAATTAGTTTAACATCCGACCCCCTGACTACGTTCGCTTCTGAACTCCAAGATCCTGCATGGATTTGGAATCTGGTCTCCCTCCGTCCATCTTCCATCAGAGAAAACCATACATCCCATATCTACTTTAATTTCTTACAATAACACAACCGAAGTCTCATATCCAAGCAAGATGATCCTTTACAGGTTGCAGGAGCTCATTTGGAAGCAAAGAAGTCGACTTGGAGGTCCATATGGAGCTGCAGACCTTTTGACCTCCAGATCGAGCATCAGAAGCCTCTTGACCAAATCGACATATCCAGGTTACACAGAGGAGCATGGGGAAGAGAATCAAACCTTCAGGAGACTCCATCGACGTAGCTCGACCAAGTTCTGACCCTGATCAAACTTCATTGGATTCAACATTGAAACTTGTTCTTCCAGCATCCTTCAGAACCGTCAGATAAAGAACAACGTCACCAGATTCGATCAGGACTGTTGAGAAACCCCTGAATTCTTGTCGTTGATCATCCAAGCCCAAATCAGATCTCATCTGTCCACGCATTCCCGATTCTCAACCGTCAGATCATAAGCCAAGGCACATCTCCACCGTTGATTCTACCATGTGGATCGGTATAAAAATTGCACTCCACCCTTGCCTTTTATTTTATATAATAAGTCCTTAATAGGATATGTGCCCGACTATGCTTCATTGAATAATTGTATTTATTTCCTTTCTATTTATTTTATTTTCTTTTAAGTCCTATTTGAAATGATACGTGTACGATGCACGTGTTGTCTGGTCTATTTGCAATAAAAGCCTCGCATTTATCAGTTATCATTTGGCCCTCTAAAATAAAATATTTGCATAAAAGTCCGTGCCAACGCGACTCACATTCGCTGGAACAAGCTTTTTGTGGAAAAATTACATTTCAAGCCCTGCATTCATTATTTTTGTTATTAGTTCAGTCTAGAAAATAAATTTCCTTATATATCGGTCCCTATGAGTCTGCATTTTCTTTTGCTTATTAGTTTAGGTTAATAAGTAACAAAATGACATTAAAAATCCATAAAAATGACCTTAAGTTCTTGCTAATTCTTTTTATCTCTACTAATTTTTATTTGCATTTTAATGATTTTTCTTATTTTTAATAAATTAGAAACCCCAAAAATATCTCTTGTTTGTATTATAAAATCAATAAAAAATATGTAGACTCTTTCAAAAAACTGGAAAAATAGTATGTGCTTGTTTTTAAGTTTTTTTGTGGATACATTTCAATTGCTAATACCTCATAAAAACCAAAAATAAAAAACTCCAAAATAATAAAAATTTATAGAGTATCTTTGAAAATTCCTAAAAATTTATAAAAATGCATTCTGAAAAAATTTGAAGTTTCAGCTATTTATTTGCTTATTTCCTTAATTTTTGATTTTATTCCCAATTTAGAGAAACAAAAAACATTCGCATTATTTTCTATTTATCATTTTTCCTGTTTGCAGTTTATTTGAAAATCATAAAAAATATGAAAATTCTGAAAAATTAAAAAAAATAGTAGAAATGTCCAAAACCCAAAAATATTTTTATTTGAATTTTCTGTATATTTTTACTATAATTTAAAAATATAAAATTCTTGCATTCCTTTCTTTTCTCTTATTTCTCCTTTTTTTCTTTTCCTTTAATTTCATAAATATAAAAAGTTTGAAAAAACTAAAAATAAAAAAATAAAATAAAAAAACACAAAACATATAAAAATTTAAAATTCATAAAAAATTTTCAATAAAGACAAAAATCCATAAAAAGCCAAGAGTAGTGTACATAGTATTCCTTCTTTTATTTCATTGATTTTTATTGATTTAATAACCCTCAACATTTTGTAGCCTCCCTGAGTTCGATACAGTACGCTATACAGGTAAATAAATAGTAAAACTCTGTTGCATACATTTCTCCATTTTATTTTCGCTTAAGAGTTCATCAATAATTTTTGTTGAGGGATTTTTAGGGTGGCATCGATAGCTGATTAATTTCACTAAATTAAACCCCTGAATTTCCTTGTTCAACAAATGGCGTTGTTTTCGGGGAGGCATGATGAGGGTATCTAGGTTTTTCTTTGTATAGTCTGCTATTCTTGCATTGTGTATGTACTTGTTTCTTTTCATTTCCCGTTGTCTATATTTTTGTCATTTCTTCTCTTATTGTCTTGTCTATATTTCTATCTTTATTTTATGTCTATACATATATTCTATCATTTATTTGTCTCTCTTTTTTTGTATATATATTGTTGTGAATATGCATTTTGTGGAGGTGTAGGCACTCGTATTAAATTATGTGTGCCGTGAGGGAGCTTATATAATGCTTGCAATATCCGATTTGTTGGACACCTAAAGCTCCCGAAAATCATACTCAGGGATTCATTTGAGATCTATTTTACTTGATCTTCCCATTTTGCCTCAAATCCACTTGTTTGTCTTTATTTATTTTTTGTCTATATTGTCTACTTTTATTTTTCTTATTTTGACATATTTTCATAACTATGATCTGACATCTATTTTGTTTCTTCTATGATCTAACATCTATTTTGTTTCTTTCTTTCTTGCGAGGACCCGACGAGTGAGGGCAGCATTCTTAGGAGCGCCAGTATACCCAAGGGAAGCAGAGATTGCTCGTTTCTTCATCGAGCAGCAGGAGAGCACAGGACGAAGAAGTAGAAGACATGGAAGATTTTGCATAATTTTGCACATACATTTTTTGTTTTCTTCTTAGACTTTTATTTGCATCATTATTATTTTGGCACTTTGTCTCTTTTTCTGTTTTTTTAAGGCCATTATACCCTTGTGTGTGTGGGGTCTATTTCACCAAGTGCTGATGCACTTGGGGGACCTCACCGATTTTGTTTTCATCGCTTTTATTTTTATTTGTTTCTCATGGTTTTGTGTGCTTGATCCCTTAGAAGTAGGTTATACTTCCTTGGATGAGCCAGGTGCTTGATTAGGTCCAAAGCCCCTAAACAAGAATATATGTGCCTATAGAATGGATCGTGGGATTGGACATAATCAAATTAATTGATTCATGCCCGCTAATAGAAGTTACTGTTTAGGACGCTTCTCGTGTATCATTTAGGGTAGTTTATTTTTCTATATTTATTTTTATGTGAGGACCATTTTGCATGTAGATTGTTGGAGAAAGGTATGCATTTCTATCTCGTGCATGCATCATTGATTTTCATCGCATCATCTTTTCCAATCTCCTCCCTTAATTTTTTCTCGCCTATAAAATTAAGGAATTAGAAATTTTGTTAGATTGATTTTTTGAAAAAAAATCTAAAAAAGTAATAACTGAATAAAAAAGGGACTGCTAATTTTCACTCGACCCTAAAACTAAATGTAAGGGCAAATCATTCATTGTTTTGGGAAAAGTAACCCCGTCATTGTTTGTAGGTACTTACCTCCAGAGAGAGTGGGTGAGGACACAACCATAAGGATAGAGCCCAAATCCCTGGACTTGTGCCCTATGCTCCTGTACACATCTTGTGGTATATGGTTGAGACGCAAGAACTTGCCTCAGATCATAGAAAATAATTTTAGTGTGCTCGTTCTCCTTTCTCCCTTTGGGATAGATATTAAACCCGATAACTCGGGCATCTATTGATTGGGGAGGATTGAGAACATACACTGGGCGATAGTGGTGACTCATCCTGTACAATTGGTAGTAAGTAAATTCTCGTAGATTCACTAAACTTAAAATTGAAAAGATAAAAGACCAAACTCTTAAGGTCCTCAGATTGTGTTCAGTTGGTGAATCGGGGGTTTCTATTGTGTTTGTTTGTTAGTGTAAAGATCCCTTCGATCCCATCGCGTACTTTCTTCCTTTTTCTTCTTAAATTGACTTTGTGTTCTCGCATCTTACCTCTTATCATCAAAGAACTCGTATTGGAGTATTCCTTGTTCGAACTTTGAGATCTCTTTCCACACTCTAGTTCGGTCGTCTTCTATTCAGGGAGACTCACTTCCTGAATATTCCTCTTTCTCTACATCCCTAGTCTTTTTGTTAATAAATCCTTTGTTTGAGATTGACTCTAATATAAAACTCTTATTTGAGACTCCATCATTTCTGAGGACTAATCAAGTGTCGTACACATTTTCAGAGACCAAGTCAGAGCACCTGATGCCACTAAAGTGCAAGAGTACCATGGCATAGTAGAATGAGATCAATAGTAGGATGTTAGCTTCTATTCAGGCCATTCAGGCATAGTTGACCGAGTAAGATGACATCTAGGTTGGATTGAGAGATATGATCTTTGAGCTGAGGAACGATATAGCTGATAGGAGAGAGGAGGGTGAGAAACTAAATGGATGTGGGAATAGGGGAGGAGGAGATCCACTACTTGAGCTAGTGTCTAAGCTTACATTAAAAGATGTCTATGATCCAGGTGCAGGATAGACCTAGACATGGATTCAAATACCTACGATTCATGGGCATTTTGAGCTGAAGCCTACGATTTTACCTCTACTCCCAATATTCCATGGACACATTAATGAAGAACCTTATGTACACCTCCAGTAGTTTGACGACATATGTGAAACTATACACTATGCTAACATTACGTTAGAGGTAGTGAAGATGACAACTTTTTCGTGTTTCCTTATGGACAAGGCACTATATTGGATAAATCATTTAGGGAAGGTTGTTACGTCCTGGGAATAATTTAGGTCATCATTTTTAAGCAAGTATTATCCCCTAGAATGATTGAATCAGATGTTGTCCTTGATTGCCGACTTCTCCAAAATGTCCCATGAGCCTATCCACGAGACGTGGGAAAGATTTAAGGATTTGACAAAGAAGTGCCCCCATCATGATATACCAAAGACTATCCTTGTGCAAAATTTCTTGGGGGGTTTGAACATTGAAAACCAGAATTTAGTAGAAGCCACTTGTGGGGGGTCCCATTTCAATAAGGACAAGGATGTCCTCTATCAAATTTTTTAGGAGATGACGGAGAGCTCTACAACTTTTTCTTCTTCCCCTACTTTTCAGAAGCATCACGTTCCTTCTCCTTCAGTACCCCGCAAAACTGTCAAGATGACAGCATCACACGATGTGGATAGGATGGATAGTGCAGATTTGACCATCTTAGGAATAACCTATCCAAAGTGGATATAATAGAGATACAATCCAAAGAGATTGAAAAGCTACAAGTGATTGAGCATAGGACAAAGCAGTTGGATAAGCAAGATGAGATCACAAAGCACCTGGAGCTTCTTGTCTGTACGATTCATTCATGTCAGAGTGCGAGTGATGCACTAATACTTCTACTTCTGAGCAGACTTCTTCCACAACTTCAACACATCTGGGTACCAGAGCACCGTCCATTATTGCAGTTGCCTACACAACAGCTGGGATTAGGAGATCGAGCCACTGATAGAGTTACACTAACCATATTATCTTCATCACTAGTTGAGCAACGATCTAGTGTAGAAGAGCCAGAGCATTGAGGATCACCATTGCCATCTACTTCTTCATCACCACCACCTTCACCATCATTATTCATAAAATGCCAAAAAGATAATAAAGGAAGATGCATTGCTGAGTCAGCCTAGAAGGAGAACACACATGTCGTGGATTCTTATTTTACACCAGTAGCCCATGTAGCCCGTCTAGTTTATCATTCTTAATTGAATAAGATAAATGAGTAGTCTAATGTTGCTAATTATGTTCCATTTCCTTCAGCTTTGAATAAAACTCGAAAAATTCAAAAAGTAAAAACAAGACTATCTGATCCTGGAGTTGTAGAGATACTTCAGAACATCTTTTTAGAGATGCCACTCCTTATGACCATGGAGTACATGCCTGTAGTCAAAAAAGGAATGAAAGAAGCATGCACTAAAAAGCATCAACCAAGGAAAAATATACGAAAGAAAACAGAAAAGCACATCTTGACCGTGGCCACAGTTCATTCCATCTGCAACCTCCCGCTCAAAAAGAAAGATAAGGAAACACCTCACATCTGTTGCCATATCTTTAATCAAGAATTTAATCGTACTCTACTCGATAGCAGATCCTCCATTAATTTCATGCCATCCTCTCTTCTCGCTGAGTTTGGATTGGGTCCTCTTAGATACACCAGGATGATCCTTCAGTTTGCTAATAGATCAATTAAGAGGGCAAGGGGTATTCTTGAGGGCGTTATCGTAATGGTGCAAGGAATGAGATTCGCAGTTGATTTTGTTGTTACAGATATGGATACTTGATCGATTATTCCTTCAAATGGCCGAGGCGGTAGTTTATTATAGTACAAGAGAGATACCTTTCACCCCCTGAGTGACAAGGTTAAGATAGAGACGATCTCAGATCCGATGCCATCACTACCATCCGCAACAACAGATGAGAGAGAGAAAGTTACAACATATTCTGAGAACTATGATTTTCTTGTTGAGTTTCGAGAGACAGATCTTTTCTTATATTTCAAGGACACCAAAGAGTTCCTTTCCCAAAAGGAAGCTTTGGAAAGCACAATCAACATTAGCTCCCCTGTTGATTATTCTGAGTTGTCAGCTGATGGATCATTTGGTATGAAAAATTATTGCATTTGAATGCATATTTTGCTGTGCAAAAATTATTTTTTATATTTCACTAACTAATTTTTATTGATATAAAACTCCACATTTTTAGGGTTTAGATTTTATTGAGATAGATGACATAGAGATAGATCTCAGATAATTTTATTCCTTGAAAATAAGTAGGTGTGATTCATACTGTTTGCACCATTAAATTCATTAAATATTCATATTGCACCAAAAAATTCCAAAAAAATATTAGTGCATTCATTTCATCATTATTCATATCTCAGCCAAATTTCGCAATTTATGGACTTTATTCGAATTGAAAATAACATTTTAGTCCTTAAAATTGGCTATATTTGCATGTGCATCCCTTAATTGCATAAAAAATACCAAAAAAATCTGCATTGAAAAATCACGCATTAAATATGATAGACATTAACTTAGGTTGTTCCTTTGCCTCCTTAAATTAGACCTTGAGGCTTGCCCAGGCTAAATAAAAATAAAACCACTTCTATTAAATTTGATTAATTAATTATGTGGTTATTTCTTATTCGATCCCTATTGCCCGACTACAACAACAAAACAACAAATTAAATAGGGTAATTTCGAACTCATCACTGACACCCACGGGGTGGTTTGTTGTCATCCTCTAAGTAGATATGATACAGGAACAAAGCTGGACTAACCACTGAGATCCAAAATATTCTAGCCTAGGGCCTTGCGGTTTCTCTTGAGAACCTCTAGCAAGTGAGATTCTTGATCGTCAGTCAATTGCGAAATCATGATGATCGGAAACATTAGGGGGGCACCGGCAAGGAAGGCATACTTCAGTGTTGAGAGTAAAACTTTAAGCTCAGTAGGGTTCGAATCGACTCTACAGCAACCTCTGCAACTACACTAGTAGAAGGTAAATGATCTGCATTATGTGAACTATCCACTGTGGCTACTGTAGGCTCAGCAAGTAATGCCTCAGAGAAATCGGCAATGAATAATCTCTGATCAAAATGGGATGGCTCATCAGGATGCTCAAAAATCTTACAAAACTCATCAACAAATATCTAAAATATCTCAGCAGGAGGCATGCCATCAGTGATCTCAGAAGAAAGTATCTGGGGTATATAAAATTGTACCTCCGAAAGTGACTCAGACCAATCCTCAGAATTGGGCACAATGTAAAATACAACTAAATCTATGATTAATGTTTTTTGGCAATTTTTCAAGCAGTAGTTATTATCTATGATTTTTATATCATTAATTGGGTAAAATATGAAATATTTCAAAAAATAATTATTAAAAATCAACCACAGATCATAAAACTAAGACTCAAATGCCATAATATAAAGAATTAGTAGAAGAACAATGTACTACTTTTTAATAATAAAAATAATGCAAATATAGTTTCAAAATTACGAAAGACTCTAGGGTTCTGATTGCAAATTACAATAATAAAATAAAGTACAAATGTAGAACAAGGATCAAAGGGTACTTACCGAAACCTGGTAGGGGTCTTGTACGAAATGCCTTGTGGGTCACATGCACCTCACATGACCCCTACGTGGTGGGTCTTTTGGTAGAATAGGCGGGTCTTTAGGGGGGTCCTTGCAATTTCACCACCCCTCTCATGCAGGTCACGTGAGGTGGCCTTGGTTTCTATGCCCCGATGGAGGGAGCGGTGAATGGGCCCTTGGAGCTGCGGTGGAATCGTCGGCTATGGAGCGGTGCTTCGTGCCCTAGGTGTTGGAGTCGAAGAAAGTGACTAGGGAAGGAACCCCCTGATGGCTTCTATAGTAGTGGCTAGTTATGAACCAACCTCCAAAATAGCATGTAAGATAAGAGGTCCCTGAAGGTCGGCAGCATCGGAAAGGTTTGTGCATCGTAGGAGCTTGAAGGTGGGTCTGGAGTCGTCGATGATGGTCTCCAGGTACCACAATTGGTGAAGATCGGGAAGGGTAGGCAGAGGTCTCCCTCTATCGATGGAGATCACTGTGAAGTTTTGGCCGACGATGATGTGGAAAATGGTAGAGAGCAAGGCGGTGGTGCACTACGGCTTCGAGGAGTACAGTCGAGGGTAAAGTCGGTGGCGTGGCCTCGACTACAGTGGGAACGATTGGAGGTCGAGTGGGCTTGACTGAGGAAAGGCGATCGGTGATCGGAGGGGAGCGAAGGATGTGATGAACAATGGGTCGAAGCGAGGGCAGAGAGCGGTGGAGGAGATGCTAACACTGTGGAGGAGGTTGAGAGGAATTACCTGGATAGTGGAGCTCGATGGCAGAATGACTAGAGCAGGAGTTGTCACGCGACAACAATACAACAAGAATGGGGGAACCTCGGACCACTCCAGATTGAAGTGGAAGGAGGACGTTGTCATTGCTAGCTCCTCCTCGATGATGGGTTTAACGGTGGATGCAGTAGAGGGTCGGCGATACTCGACTTTAATAGGGGGAGCGTGATCAGGTGGAAATTTGGATCGACCTACATCATTATTGATTAGAGGTTTGATTGGCACGGTGACGTGACAATTATCGGCTGGAGGTCGATAATTGTAGTAGAGACGAAGATGGAGGGTCGTCTATGATTTGGAAGGCACGCAATGATGGATTCGACGAGGAGATCAGGGACAGGATAGTGGCGCGTGGCTGAATAGGAAGAAGAATCAGAGATGGGGGTGATGTCCGAGATTGGGGAGGATAAGGGAGGTGGTAGCGACCAACCGAAAAGGAAAGGGTGATAGTGAGGTTGGAGAAGATGAGGAGCAGTGGCCGTTCGATTGGTCGAGAACTGACGGCCATGATCGTGCCACTTGGAAATTTTTTATTTTTTTATTTTTTAAATGAAAAAATGGAATTTAAAAATACCAAAATGGGTGACACGTGGCGGCTCCAGAAGCGACCACATGTCACTCCTAGAAAAATTCAAAAAAAATACAAAGATAAATAGAAAAGAAATAGCAAATGACTCGGATCATAAAATTTTCTTCAAAAAGTTGCTTGTCTCGATGAGTCTACAACTTTCAGGAAGGGAATACAACTAAAATAGGTCATTTGCATAAAGTGGTATTTTTGGTGGTACTCTATGTACATAGAATGCCTGATTTTGGGGTTTTGCAACTTTTTGTTATTTTTATACAAGATAAAACTTTGAGAAAAAATATGATAAGGTCAAAGACAAATATTTATACATTACTATATTTTTTGGATTTTTAATAATTAAGGAAATAAAGTAATAAAATAAAGGGGACTTATTTTACAGACTCTCAATGAAGATTCAGATTCAGTTAGCTTCTTTGACTTCAAGCTTATTTTAGGTTTGGATTTTTGCACCATTTAATAAAAATTTTATCAAAGAAAATAAATGAAAAATAAATAAAGTAAAATAGTTAATTATGTACATAAAATAATAGCTCAAAAACAAGTGAAATACACAATGTACAAAATAGGCCAAAAACCCAACTTTCACATATGAGCTCCGATTCGCTTGAACTTGGTCTTGTTTTAAAGATTATTAAGTGTACATTAGTTTAAAAGAGAGTAGGAACAAATCAAACACTGTATGAGGAAAATATCAACATTTTAGTCTAGAAATTCTGAAATTAGGGTTTCAGTTTGTGAGCCAGTTATTTACGTTAGTGATTGTTTTGCATTTTTCATTTATTCTAGTTAATAATAAGTACAAAATAAAGGTGGTTTTAGGTGATTTGGGGTTAGCATGAATTAATTAAAAATGAAGGAAGTTATCTTATTTTATAGGTCAAAAGTGCTTAGATTTCTTGGCTTCTTATTTTATGCAATGATGAATGATAAAATGTGAATGTTATTTACACGTGCATGGATGTTAATTATGCAAGATAATTGATAAAATGGAGATGAAATTTTGGGAAACTGAGCTTAATTAAACTCTTTTAAAGTGTTGAATCACATATTCATCAACCCCCTATACCTAAACCATTCTCGTCCTCGAGCAACTAGAGAATGAATGATTTAGTCAAATGAACCCCTGACTGTGCATGTGAAATACAAGAATTGATCCATTGAATAACTCTCAGTTTTAGTGATCCCCATATTTTGAGCTGATCCACGCTTTAGTTAAAGGTATACAACTTCTCTATCTTTGAGACTCTCTTTGTTTACATATAGTAACGGTATGACATTTAGTGTAGACTGCAATCACAAGAGTAGAGTCAAAATGTCACCGAAGGTTCCAGTCCAAGAGACACTCCTAAGAACCCAAACCTCAACACATAGGGAGAAATCACTTCTTGCACACAATCCATCGACTCTTTAGTTGCCAGTTTTAAAAGTATAGATGGAAGGCTAGTTGATGGAGGGCATATGATTGTGAAATTTCTTCTCTCCCTTTAATTGAACAAGGATCCATTTGAATGCCTTATTAACTCAATGCTTGTGTTTTAGGTTGTTGACATGTGCTTCCGTCAAGAGAGTTTGGAGTCGTCTCCACTTGTTTCTCCTGGGAGTACCCTGGGGTATGTCTCTTTTGAGTACCTATCGTACCTTCGACACCTAGACTTATACCACTATACGATGTAGAGCCCTTTTTGGGTGCTAGCCCGACTCCTAGTCCTAATAGCTTTGGTCCAAGTGGACACTTAGAAATTGTTGGGATCGCTCGCCTTTGGTGGAAGCTCTTTGAGTTTGTATTTGTAATGATAGGGCTTTTCTTTGAATGAGAGAGCTTCTATTAAAATTTATTTCAATGATGGTTGGCTAGATCCACTGCTTTTACCAAGTTAGTGCACACTGATCAATAATTAATTAAGTTTCATTACACCATGGCACATAGGTTTTATATCAAGAGATTAGTACAAGAACCTTGTTCTTATACTGGCTTAAAGTGTTGACACTCGGGGTTCATGAAGCCGTCATCGATATTATCCCAGCCTCGAGCATCATAAAATTGGGTCCAAACTCAAATCCTTCACCCCAATTCCTCAAATGAAATCTCAACTCATCTCATCATAACTACAGTCATGCAAGTGAGGTGTTGAGCATATTCTTTAAGGTCGAGACTAAGTATGCAATATAGTACATACATCTTTCGAACGAGGGAAGTGTGAATAATTAAGTCATAGACCCTAATGACTAAGGCTGGTTAACTTTGAATCTTAAAACATCATAAATCAAGTGTCCTTGAACTTCAAAAGTCTTACGTAAGAGTCTAAGTGTCCAGGATACATCCAACTAAAAAATGCATGGATGAATGAAATACAAGTTTGCAAAATGTTTTTTTTCTTTTTTTCAAGTTTTTTGAGAGATTCTTTTCTTGGCAAGATTTTGGTTTTTGTTTTTTATGCAAAAATGAATAAGAAGCCAAATTTCAAAACTTTGGTTGTGCACACAATGGACACATACAAAGTTACTTGCAAAACTCTTTTTTTAATGTTTTTTTATTTTTTTAAGTTACCCACCAAGTAAATAAAATATAGACTTGCGTGAAAGTACGAGCTGTGTAAAATATATACAGAGCATATACACCCCCATACTCAATGAGTGTTATGTCCTTAGATCACAAGAAGTGTAGAGAAGACATAGCTCGGGATAAGCATAAGAGAGTGAAAAAGAAAAAGAAAAATAGAAGTCGACCCATCCCCCTATACTTAGGATGTGAACAATCTAAGTATAGAAGAAGAGCGAAAATGTGGCGGTCGATGACAAAAGTAGATGAGGAGAATGGTATATATAGATGGAATCATCCTCCCCCCATAATTATGTTGGACATGCGATCCCATGGTGAGCCATTATGCAGTAAATGTTATTGCAAATATCATTTAGTTATCTGAAATAAGGAACAACTAATTTACATAATAGGTCCCATAGCACAATTAGGGTTATCTACCATGGCCATCTTAATGATCATACAACCGTTGATTCAATTGTTGAATAATAGAGGTTGGTGCTTGGATGAATATCTAAAGAGTTAGATTGTGGACTCATCAAGCACCATCAAATGATTATTAAGAGATGGTCCCCAGCCAGAGTAGGAGATGGCAATCCTTTCTTTGATGGGTTGATATCTAACCGACCTCTTGATGCAGGCCCTCTACAAAGGAATAGAGATTCAAAGGTGTTATATAAGCTAGGTTAAAGAGTTGACTCAACGAGATCAAGATAACCGGAGACCTATGTCATATGCTGTCATGATATAGGCACGCATCCTCTGACCGAAGATAGATGTGTTACTATATGTTTGAGTATGAACATTTGGAAGATCGATAGATTGATGGCCTAATCAAGGTCTATACACCAGGGTGCTAGTGTGCATATAAGGGCATATGAGTAATACGATCTCTCAAAGGGGTCGTACAAGTTCATTTACTGAACCGGAAGACATGAGCTTACTCATGAGATAATGTGATCAAATTTCATGCATGGTCATCTCGCTTTGGAAGCTTGACTGAATTTATAGGTTAGATATACACTTTTGGAAAGTATATGGCAATACCTAGGTATGATATATGCTTTTGGAAAGTCTTTGATAAATACTAATACCCAATGATTAAATGAGAATCTTAATGATAAAACCCTAAAGGAGACAATCTAAATAGATCTAAAACTTCAGGTTCATTCTAGGTCTTCCCGTATGCATGATGTGCATCTATTAGGAATACTTGAGGGTGATGTGATCAATAAACGGTTGTATAACCATGACGCTTCCATTCTGAGGGAGTGAAGAAACATGTCTGGATTTTAGAGACTCCTCTCATGGAGAAGTGATCTGATCTTAGTCCAAATGTTGATTAGTGATATGAATCTGATTCAGATGCAATAAAAAGATTAGATTTACGGCTCTGAGTTAATCAAACATCTACGGGAGGTCCCAGAGATCTGGATTTGAGATGTGATCTCAATATCAATGTCCTTATATGTAGAATGTACAATCACCATGTCCTTATCTCCAAGTATCCGTGGAGAAAGTGCATTATCCTTGAAATACTTCAAGGATAGTTTCATTGTTGATAATATATCTGAGCATTGAGGAAAACCGATAATTAAATGTGATTTAATTATCATGAATACTATGAATTTGATTCATAATGTTTGGCCATATAAGGAAATTTATCTAAGATAAGTAAATGTGATTTAGTTATCAAAGATTTGAATAATGTGAATGTGATTAATATTATTTGGGAACAAGGGAATAAGGATCCAAGATGATTAAATGTGATTTATTTATCATATATATGAATAATGTGGAAAGTACTATCCAAATTAATCATATACATTATAAATGTGATTTATAATAGAGAAAGTTTATTGTAATTGGTATTTACAAATTAATAGTTGATGTGAATTAGATTCACATTGGACAACTAATTGTAAATGCAATTTATATTTTATTTTGGATGAGTGAATACGATTAATAATTATCAATGGAAAGATTGATATTATTATAAAATAATTTGGAGTTATTTTGGTGAATAATTTTACAACAAAAGTTGTTGCATATGTGGAATATTATGTCAGATATAAGATCTCAACATAATAGGAATAAGAGAGATCCTTTCCATACATAGAGTGGACAACCAACTTGGGCTCTTCAAGTTGGTGGCCGTCCACCCTATACATGGAAGGAGGTTTGCTCTTCTTCCAAGTAATTCCATGTTTGTTGCCTTGATTTAAATTGAAATATGTTGATTGATTTTCAATATATTAAATTTATTTTAAATACAACAAATTATTGTTGCAAATCTGTGCAACAAAATCATGGCCATTGATTGAAAGTACAAATCAATGTCAACCATTGATTTGTTTGAACACATGGATTGAGATCCAAGGACATCCAAGTAGTATAAATAGAAGGGCAGCCCTAGCCTTTTATTTTACACAACAACATATGCTCTCTCCATCTCTCTCTCTCTCTCTACACGCCAAGTCTTCTCTCTCATCCTTACAGTGGCCACCCACCCTAAACCCTAGTGAGGGTCGCCGTCGTCACCACATCGTTGTTCCACCGCTTCGACCGCTCGTGGATCTCTATCTCCTTTGGTGTGCCTCACTCGTGAAGAAGACGTCGGATCTCGTGAGACGAGATCAAGAGATTCTTCGCTTGGATCATCAACATGGATTGCGAGGAGCATGTGTTTCATCAATGTGCTCGCAAGCGTCTCCTCTGTTAGATCAAACTGAGACATGAGGTCTCATTGTTTAGAGACTCGATCACAACCAAGATTCAAGAAATAACCTTAATACTTGATTGTGGTTTAGATGGAATGTTCTGAGAAGTGTTCTTGGATCAAGTGGTTTCATAGGTTTAAAAATTTTAAATTGTGCCACACTGAGCAACTAGTGTGACTAGTAGCTCCCGATCGCATATGATGCAATCTCCACGCTTCGTGATGCTCTTAAGAATTTTCCCATATCCATAAAGTGGTATCATAGCTATAGGTCAGAGGTTTTGTATACGATCCATAAACCTAAGATGACACGAGCATTTTAAGTTATGTGAAGTTTTCATCGCAGTTTTTTCACGCAAGCATGTTTTGTGCAATTTTTTCGCCCATATGAAATGCCTTAAAACATGATTTTTATCAATTGTATTATATTCCCGATTAAATTCGCAAACAGTAGGACTAGAGTTTTCATGATTTGTTATCAGTTTGCTCAAGTTTTGTTTGTTTTAGTGGACATGTATCCACTATTGCGGGGATGGTATTTTAGAACGTAATCAAAAGATAATCACGGTTTTAAAATACCTAGAAATTTTTTTCTATCATTTGGGTTCTGTTATAAATCAAATTAACAAATCAAAGAAACTTAATTTATGTGATTTGGATTTTATTGGCCGAGTTATGCTAATTTTAGTAAGTATGGGTCACTGTTGGAAATTACATACTTGATCATGAACCTTGTGATTGTCATTCAACTAAATTAACAGAAATTAACGGTTATTTTCTTGAAATAATTATTGATGAATATTTGTGAAATATTTAATTACAGTGATTATTTCCTTGAATTACATTTCCTTAACAAAAAATGACAAGGTAATTGATCTTGGTCATAATTGGTTACATCAATTCCAAAAACATAATTGCTTGAATAGGATTGGGGATATGTTTAGCAACTCTCCTTATAATATGAATAAAAAAATGTTTTGATAAATATTATATGGTATAACTTCGATTAAAATATCAATTATCATCTTAAATACAAAATGAACAAATCACATTATCCTGACTTGAGGTAGATATGGTGTCTAGTCGGGGATCGTTGGGGTAGCAGGTTGCTCCATGAGCGATCTGTCCCACTCCCCTCGGTACTGGCCATGACAATGGGTATGATGTATTTTTCTAATTACTAAAATTCAAATAATACATATTTTGAGATTATACCATCTTTCAAGTAATAATCAAAAATGTTTCTTGTTTGATAAATTGGATTGATAATTGATTTAATATAATAAAATTATTATATCCAATTAAACACACTATTATCAATAGAGTAGTATTTCCCTTGAAAGAATTAATCATGTGAATATGATTCGGAATGATTAATTAAAATTTGAATGGGTTATGGAGGATGACGTAAGTGACATCCATGGTCTTCCATCAATGCAAAGAGTTCCTTCGCCAAGGATTGTGTGTAGGAGACGCCTGTCCAAAGTGACAGCTCCTGCATACAAGTGCATCTGGATCAAGCTCTTTGCTTCTCCAAAGAGTAAGTTCATATGTGTAGTGACCCCAATATCAGTTCCTCATATTATTGGGGCGATATTGGATTGCGTATTGTGAGTGCTATTCCTGTTGATGGTTGGTTCAATTAATGATGGGTCAACATTGCCTTAGGGGTGCTGGGCTCGGGTGTTAAAGATCGAATTGGGAAATGCAAGTTGGACTTGCAAGGCAAAATGACTTCCCGCTTATTTTTATCCGAGTTGCAGTTTCTCATATTCATGGGATGTAACAAAGATAAGAAAGGAGATCCCAGATCTTGCTTGAGATATAATGGTAAGTATATCTCTTACATTGAAAGTGATTAAGGGAATGAACTTTCAATGTTGACAAGGCAAGACAACTTTGAAATAAAAATTCCTAAATCAAAGTAATATATATATATATGCAAATATCTTATTTCAGATAATCCTCATTAAACCCACTCAATACAATACTCAATAATAACCATTAAATTATCATGGATTGGATCTGAGATCAAGATATTGTACTTGTAATTGGACACATAATGTATGTGGTTGCAATGTGAAAGTTTCTTCATAATAATGAGGAATGACAATTAAATAGATAAGAGGACAATAATGTAGGGTTTGTGTGTCTCTGTAGTCTTGATCTCCCATCAAGTGTGCTTTGGAAGTATCATGTTGATGATGATTGTAATTGTCAAATAATCCTTATAAAATATAAAATGTTTTTGGCATACATATGTGCACTCTACATTTAATCATGAATGACATGGTTCACTGCATTATGCAGAATAGTGTCTCGATAAGAGATGATGTTCTCAAAATGTTTGAATACCTACTTGAACCAAAGCCTTTTAAGAGTTAATATGGATGTATATATGATGAGTGTCATCATTCTAGCATTTATACTCTAGTCATTAATGAAACTTCATAATATTCATATTGTATGAATTAAATGAAGCATATGTAAATGTTGAAATACTCTTATATTGAAATCTCTTGGGTTCAACATAAGAGATTCTTTGTCTTAAGCAATGATTGTTTATAGATGAAGAGAGCACAATGGAAGCATGGGTCAGACCCAAGTAAGAAGGGAAAACAAAGCATTGATTGTACTTCTATGACTTCCATATGACATCTAAAGAGTTGGATGAATGCCAATACTGTAATATGCCGATGTAACTGATAGTATGACTATCTTGACTATCTAAAATCCTTAGAGAAGGACTCGGATAGTGCATCAGAATAATATACATATAATCATTGAAATTGACTTGCTTATTAAATAAGATCAAAGTCTAACAATTGTATCTCATTCTTTTAATAACACTTGCAATTGGATGCATATGTTTTGAAAAGACTAGAAAATTTGATCATAAGGTTTAATAATCATCCGCATGGATATAGATGCAATTGTTGCAATGACCTCTATTGGATAGATAGACTTCATATTTTCAGTGGGAGATCCCTTAGTCTTAGAGAATGTCTCTATGACCTAGATATTAGAATGCATTCATTGTTTATTTTTAAATGTTGGAAATAAACATGAATTCTTGAATAGACTTATCATAAAGAGTTATGACAGATATGTTTCAGATAGTAATCTAACATCTAGAGGATCTACTAAATTAGAAAATTAATGAATGGTTCATTAATATTTCTAATATTTGAAATTAAACCTTTTAAGATCAATAGGAGGATGGAGATCATTTGACAATGATCTGGCATCTATGTCTGTTGATGAGGTGAATAGACTAGTAAGAGATGAATCTTTAGAATGTCTAGAATTTAAAATCTTACATACTTGTGAATATTGTATTCTAAGTAAAAATGTCCAATGCACCCTTCTTTGGGAATGGTGTAAGATGTCATGGTATTCAAGATCTCATACATATTGATGTATGTGGATCATCTAATCGTAATAAACAATGATGATATGCGATATCATTTGATGATTATTTGTGATATGAGATATATTTCCTTCACCTTAGAAACCTTTGAAATGTTCAAAGATTTGACACTTTTGGTCGAGAACCAAAGTTAGAAGGAAGATGAAGTGAATTTGATCTAACCAAGGTAGCAAGTACCTATTGGATGAATTCAATGAATATGTTTTGAAGAAAGGAATATCATTCCTATCTCACTCCTCCTAATACACCTAAAATCAATAGAGTTGTAGAGAGATACAATTGAATCATGTGTGACATGATTTGATCAATGATGAATATTAGCATAATTACCTCTTATTTTCCAGGTATATATGTAGTAGAGACTACTACATATATATCCTTAATAAGATTCCATGCAAATATGAACACGAACATCCTCATAAGCATTGGTTTGGAACCTAGCCGAGTGTTGGACACTTGAGGATTTAGGGTTGTCTGCTCCATAATCTTGTCATGGATGCAAGTAAGATGGAATCTAGCACCTGAGAGTGTTGCTTCATTAGGAATATAAAGGATGGTATTAGATTCCTACTTTATGACGTTGAGCTTCTTAAAAGTTCTCATCTCTAAGGATATGATCCTTAGAGGATGACTTTGTTGAGAATCAAGATGAAAATGAAGTAAAGGAACTCATTGAATCTTGAGAAGATAATGAGGCTCCTGAAATCGGAAACTAAAAGGACAATTAAAGACGAAACACTCATACCTCTTCAAATTAGTTTGAGGATGGATTCCATGTGTCAGTTAAGTCTGACAATGATCTAACTTCATATGATGAAGCTTCCAAGGATCATGACATGGAGAGATGGATGTTAGCAATAATGTCTAAAGTAGATTTCATATACAAGTGTTGTGTATGGACCCTCGAGGATCCACCTATAAGTGTAAAATCTGTTAGGTGTAAATGGATCTTTGTTAGTTGTATATGGATCTTCAAGAGAAAGAGGACCTTTTTTGGAAATTGATGAAACTCTTCAATCAAGCCCTGATTAATGAACCTACAAAATCCCTCAAATTGTATCTGGTTAAATCTAGGTATTGTGGACATTTCCTCATTTCCATTACAGAGCATCTTAATATGAAGTTTCCTATTTATCGAACCTGAGGAGAAGATAGAGACCTTCAAAGCATGATTCGTATCCACAAGATACACACAAAGAGAAGACATCACTTTTGATGAGACGTTCTCTTCAATGACCGTGCTTAAACCCATCATAATATTTCTAACCATAGCTACACAACTTGACTATGAAATCTATAAGATGGAAGTCAAGATTACATTCATCTATGAATTCCTCACTGAGGATATTAATATGAAGTAGCCCTAGGGCTTCATTCATGAGGAAGGCAAGGTGTGCATGCCTAAAACTCATCTATGGACTCAAAGAAGCTTCTTATAGTCAGAACATCATATTTGATGAAATTATAAAATTTATGATTTCAGATAGAATCTTGATGAGCCATGTGAAGCTTAGTGGGAGTGTCATTGTGTTTATCGTGCTAAATGTAGATGATATCCTAATCATTTGGAATGATGTAAGGATGATAATAAGATGAGATGAAAGATCTCAAGGATACCTCTTAGATCTTAGTTCTGAAGTTGTTCAGAAGCAAAGGGAAGAGGTCATTGGGACCTCACATTAGTGGTACACTTTAGACATATTATGTTTTGGGAGAGCTTCAAGGGAAGCTTCTTTACCATAAGTTGAGGTACTAACCTATCTAAGGGGATAACACCTCAAAGAGTTGAGGATGTGAATACCAAAGCTACATGACCTTGTTCATTAGCTTTGGGAAGCTCAATGTTTGCTAGATGTGTACAAAAGCCATATGTCTACCATGCACTGGGAGTAGTAAACTGTTACTAATCCTAGTATGGAGATAAAACACTTTATTACAGTAATAACAAGATCTTCAAAGAGGACATGATTTTTTGAGATAGTGATCATAAAGTATTATTCAAGAACATAAGACTTTATAGATAGTGATATAAAAGGTCTTAATAGCAGATGCCTTATAAGACATAAGATTGGATCTTAGTCTCAGGAGATAGGGATCTCGAGGGCATTTTGATAAGGATGATAGAAATTACATACTGGTTATAACAAGTATTGAGTTGTAGTGTTAGATACACTATAACTACCTTAAAACTGAGTATTGATTGCATAAGATGCAACATTCGCATTGGATGCGAGCACGGTTACTAGGAGATATGTAAATACCGTAAAAGGACTTGGCGTAATCTCTCCGGAATGGACTAATCATCTTACCTAGTTATATTAAATAGCTTATGATTGTCACATGAGTGTGGGTTAAAGATTAGCCCATTAATGGCTCTTTGGACTAGTGGGATATTGTTGGGCATGTGAGCCTACGACGAGCCATTATGTAATAAATGTTATTGCAAATATCATTCCCTGATCTGAAATAATGAATAACTAATTTGCATAATAGGTCCCTCGGCACAATTAGGGTTACGTACCATGGCCATCTTAATGATCATACATATGTTGATTAAATTGTTGAATCATAGAGGATGGTGCTTGGATGAATATCTAAAGAGTTGGATTGAGGATTCAGCAACCACCGTCAAATGCTTATTAAGATATGATCTCCAACCTAAGTAGGAGATGGAAATCCTTTCTCTAATGGGTGGATATCTAACGAACCTCTTGATGCAAGTCCTATACATAATAATAGAGATTCAGAGGTGTTAGAGAAGTTTGGTCAAAGAGTTGACTTAACGAGATCGAGATAACCAAAGACCTATGTTGTACGTTGTCACGATATTGAAGAAAATGTATTTCATTATCTTTATTCATTTTTTTAGCTTAAAATCCCTTATAAAACATCTGCATATATTACTAAATCCATATTCTTACTAACTTGCATCTGTGTGTAAATATTGTACATTTATCACTATTTTAACCTAAAATAATAAAATAAATAAATAAAGAAAAAAAAGAAAAAAAAGACTGTATATATGTAATACATACATGCTGACCCGAACCCCAAAAGAAGGTCAAGACTTGACCTGATCGACCGGGAATAAAGTAGGGGGAGATAGGGTATTCAATCAAAAAATCCAAAAAATATTTTGTAAATACTTTTCATTCTTTATTTTGAATTTATTTTGTGTATATTTGTATAAAACTTACTCTATTTTAATTATCCATAAATTGACCTCAAATTAAGTAATCTTTTAAATGGAAGTTGTAAATAAAAATGGTTTCTAAATAATAAAAATAATTACAAAATAAAATCATGTACATAGTAAATATAACCACATTCGGAAAAAGTAGTAAAATGATAGTTGAAAGACCAATTTCAGCTCCATATGAACTCGAATTGGATCAAACGCACTTCCATCGTATTCTAAATTAAATTATATTTTAGGTTACATAATTTATGAAGTTACGTTTTCTATGGTGTTTTATTACAATTTTACCATTTATTTAATTTATATATATCCATATTTATTTTTATACATAATCTATTTGTAAATAATTGTAAATTATTTTTAATAATTATTTAAAATAAAAATATTTATAAAATAAAAAATAACATAATTTCCTTATTTAACCATGTATATAATGTACAATATGTATATATTATATGTATATAATTAATTTCCTTAAATAACCACCACAAAAAAATTAAAGAACTAATATTTATTATTTAAATTAATAAAATGATGAAAATAATTTATTTACTTATTTAATTAGGTAAATAATATACCATATGTATATAATATAATTAATTCCTTAATTAACCCACCATTAATGTGGCTAATTAAGTTATTGGTATTAATTATTATTTAAAATAATATAATTTCAAATTTTATTTTATTTATTAATTATTTAATTTAATTTCACCATTACCATCTTTCATTTTTTCCTCTCCATTAATTCATTTTTTGAAATTCAAATTATTTGTCTATTTATTTGGCTCCTCCTCCCTCGTTTCCACTTGATCAATCCTTTGGTGAGAGGAGCCTAATCTCCAAGAGCAATCTTGTTGTAGAAAGGTTCCCAGCCCTGAGCCATCCAGTGACAACGAGTCGATCCTCGTCAAGACCATCACGACGTTCATCCGCTCCCACGGTAAGATCCATTTTTCTTCACGTCTTTCAAATCCTAGTTTAATTTTTAGTTTTAATTTCATAGTCGTTTTTTAGATCTGTAATCATAGTTAATAGCTGCTCATCATTGTTCTTCATCATACATATCCGATCCGATTTCACATTCAATCCTTAAATCCCTACAAGTTCACGTTCTATCTCACACGATCTCTCACCTCCGGCTACACACGGTGGTCGGAGACTCGGTTCTCTTCCATCACAAATGTCGTAACCATTTTCATTCATATTCTCTATTTTTTATTTGGGACTGAGCCATCGTGCTCGAGTCGATTTCATTGTCTTTTTATTGCAGGTACGCATGAATTAAAAAAAATACAAAACATATTTGCAGTTGTTGTTCATCCAAAAAAAGGAAAAAAATACAAAAAAATCTAGTGTGGGGGAAACTGCACTCCCGTCATCGCCGCCCACCCTTCTCCGCTCTACAGTAGCCATCCGCCTGAAGTGACCCCCATGCGAACAAGCCCCTCTACCGCTCTACCGAATCCACCTCACCGTTGATGTCGCGACCACCACTAAAGGCCACCGCCCATCCCTTGGAGATCCATCTTCAACCTACACTACCGTCGTTGATGACAACCTCTGTTGAGAATAGCCGCAGTTCCACCTATCTCACCCAACTCCTACGCATTCCACCAACCTCCACCCGACCATCGTCGTCGCGAGGATCAAAGCTTAGCCATCATCCCTTGCACCGTCATCTCCGTTGCTCAGAGAGGAAGAGGAGCATCATCCAGCCCCTCTGCCCGCTTGTAAAGAGGCGTTCCACCGTCGCAGCACCTCGTCATACGACGAATGCACTGCTCGTCCGAGGCACAGCACCTCCAACCTCCACCGTTTGCCCTATGTAGACCCCCTACGCCTCGAATGGCGACCTCGAACCGCATGCCTGCTTATCCAGAACACATCTGCCGATCACCCAGAAGCCGCCTGCCCCCTTTGGCTTGGAGAAGAAAGGGGCGATGTCCCCTTTCGCTTTGCAAGAAAGAAGATACACATAACCTAGATTCAACCCTAGCGGCGCACGTGTAAGGCATGTACGCTCACTTTATTTTTGGGAAAATATTAGAGCAGTCCCTGATATTTCTAAGAATTGCAAAAAGGACACCTTCTAGAGCCTATCACGTGTGACCTACATTTTTACCTTGTGTAATTTGTAATTTTCTACTAGCAATAAATTTCTTGTTATGTTTCAATGCTAAAACATTAACTATTTTCAAATAAGTCTTTGTATTCTAGAATTTTAATTGCTTGCTTTTTCCTATTGAAATAAATGTTTTACATGCTAAATAAATTCTAGAAAAATCATGTTACACTCTTGATTTCTGTCTCTTCATAGCAAATTTCTTATTGCATTTTATTTTTTATTTGCTATTATGAAAAAACTAAAAACTTCACATTTTTCATTATTTGCAATTAGAAAATTCACAAAATTCAAATATTACGTCAAAAATTATAAAAAATTAAAATAATTTTCTTTTTATTTTTCTATGCAAATTTTATGCATTAATTATTTTTAAACCCCAAAATATTGCAAATTACTAAAAATCTAAAAAAATCACAGAAAATTGTAGAAAATTCCAAAAATTGTAATTTCACTTCATATTTGTTGATAATTCATTATAATTTTTTAGAAAAATTAAATCTAGTAATTTTTTTACTTTATTTTATATATTTAATTTGAAAAATAGTCTTGTTTGTTCCCTTTTTGATTTTTCTCGTGTTTTTATTCATTTTTAAAATCTTAAAAATTCGAAAAATCATCAAATATCACTAAAATAGTAGAAATATATTAAAACAAAAGATATTTCTTTTGGTATTTCTGGCCATTTTTACTATATTTGGAAAATCCAAAAAGTTGCATTTCTTTTGTGTATAAATTTTCTTTGAAAATTATATTCTTGAAAATTAAAATTTTACAAAATTAAAAACCAACAAAAATATAAAAAATCATAAAAAAAATTAAAATATAAAACTCTCATAAAAACCAAGATAGCTGGCATTTGAATTTCTTTTCTTTTTTAACTGATTTTTTAATTATTAGATTAACCTTCGAGATTTGTAGCCTCCCTAAGTTCGATCCTGTTGCTATACATGTTAATTAAATAACATTTTTCTCTAGCTACATTTTTGTGTTTATTTCAGCTTGAGAATCAAAATATTTTTTTGTGTTGAGGGATTGTTTGGGTTACGACGACTTGTGTATAATTCTCATCAATTAAACCCACTAAAAATATTGACCAAAAGATATAGGCATACATCATCTTACCGGAGATAGATGTGTTATAATAGGTTTAAGTATGTACATTTGGCATACCGATAGGTTGATGGCCAAATTAAGGTCTATATACTGGTGCGATGGTGTGCATACGAGGGCATATGGGATCTCTCAAAGGGATCGTAAAGGTTCATTTATTGAATCAGAAGACATGATCTCACTAACGAGACATCGGGATCAAATTCCGTGTACGGTCGTCTCGCTTTGAAAGCTAGACTGACTTTTTAGGTTTGATATATACTTTTGGAAAGTACATGATCAATACCTAGGTATGATATATGCTTTTGGAAAGTATATGATCGATACCGACTCCCAATGATCAAATAAGAAACTTAATGATAAAACCCCGAAGGGGACAGTCTAAATAGATCTAAAACTTCGAGTTTATTCTTGGTATTCCAGATGCAGGATGTATAGATATTAGGAATACTTGAGGGTGATGTGATCAATAAACGATTGTATAACCATGATGCTTCTATTCCGAGGGAGTGATGAAACATGTCTGGATTTTAATGACTCCTCTAATAGAGAAGTGATCTGATCTTTGTCCAGATGTTGGACAATGATCTAAATGTGATTTAGATGCAATAACTAGATTAGATCTACGGTTTTGATTTAATCAAACATCTATGCGAGGTCCTCGAGATCTGGATTTGAGATATGATCTCAATATCCAAATCACTATACGTGGAACGTACAATCTCTCTGTCCTTGTATCCAAGTATCCGCGGAGAAAGCACATTATCCTTGAAAGAGTTCAAGGATAAATTCATTGTTGATAATATATCCGAGCATTGAGGAAAATTGATAATTAAATGTGATTTAATTATCATTAATAATATGGATTTGATTCATATTGTTGGTTCATATAAGGAGAATTATCTAAGATAATTAAATGTGATTGAGTAATAAAAAATGTGAATAATGTGAATGTGATTCATATTATTTGGGCACATGAGAATAGAGATCCAAGGTGATTAAATGTGATTTAGTTATCATGGATATGAATAATGTGGATAATACTATCCACATTAATCATATATATTATAAATGTGATTTGTAATATATTAGAGAAGTTAATAGTAATTGGTATTTACGAGTTAATAGTTTATGTGAATTGGATTCACATTCGACAATTATTTGTAAATGCAATTTACATTTTATTTTGGAAGTGTGAATATGATTCACAATTATCAATGTCATGATTAAATTTATCACAAAATAATTTGGAATTATTATGGTGAATAATTTTACAATAAAAGTTGTTGCATATGTGGAATGTTATGTGAGATATAAGATCTCAACATAATAAGAATGAGAGAGCATCCTTTCCTTAAATAGAGTGGATGACCAACTTGGGCTCTCCAAGTTGGTGGTCGTCCACCCTATACATGGAAGGAGGCTTGCTCTCCTTCCGAGTATTCCATGTTTGTTACATTGAGTTAAATTGAAATATATTGATTGATTTTCATTATATTAAATATATTTTAATGGCAATAAATTATTATTGTAAATTTGTGCAACAAAAATCATGGCCATTGATTGAAAGCATAAATCAATGTCAACCATGGATTTGTATGTGCACATAGATTGAGATCCAAGCAGTATAAATAGAAGGGCAATCCTAGCCTTTTATTTTACACAACAACATATGCTCTCTCCAAGTCTCTCTCTCATCCTTAGAGTGGTCGTCCACCCTAAACCCTTGAGAGGGTCGTCGTCGTCACCATGTCGTTGTGCCACTGCTTCGACCTCTCATGAATCTCCATCTCCTTCAGCGTGCCTCGTTCATGAAGACGACGCATGATCTCGTGGGATGAGATCAGGAGATTCGCCTCTTAGATCATCAACATGGATTGCGAGGAGCAAATGTTTCATCAACATGCTTGATGAACCTCGATTTCATCATATTAATTTCCATATATTAAAACCCCTTGCTTAAATTATGTCAATAAAAATTAGAGTAAAAGATGTATAAACCCTGGTCTTACAATAAATTTAAAATACAAAAAATGACAAAAATAAAAATCATAGTGTTTTTACACCTTTAAAAATGCTAACAAAAATATTTCTCCCTTTGTTTGGCCTCTTTTTATTTTTGGTCAACAAGAAACTTATAGATCTCATCGATATCTACAACTTTAATGTTTTGAGTTTTTCCAAATTCAGCCTCCTTCTCTTTCTTTTTCAATTTTTTTCATCTGAATAATTTGGTCGGGCCACGTGGCTCCTTCTGGTTGAGCCACATGGCCCGCTTCTCTACGCGTCGTACGCCCTCTGCACTCAACCGTTCGATCCACTCCTGGGGCTTCAATCTTTGCCGTTCATCCTACCTCCATCCTCCACCCTTGGATTCGCTTTTCAGATCACATTTGGATCGCCCTTTGCTGCCCTTTCATTGACCGTTGGATCATTAGATCCAATGGTGACACACGTCTCACCCATAGCCATCGATTGCATTCTGATCGATTTCACCAGAGCTGCTTCCTCGTGCCCTTCTCTCAGCTGTTGGATTGCAAGATCCAACGATTGAGACCTTGTCACCTTCCTCCAGCCCCCCCCCCCACTGTTCTCTCCCACATTTTCCACTAAGCCAACCTCACCCCTTTCCCATTTCCATCACCTCCTCAACGTCCTCCATGTCTCCATGATTAGGCATGGTCAAAGCATGCTCCTCCCTCATCCTCGCGGACCACGTAGCTCACCGAATCTCTCTCTTCCTCGTCCCACATTCCCCGCGTAACCCACAACCTTCACCACCTTCAGCTCTACACTCCCGCCTCAAATACGCCGTCACAACCCAATTGCGGCGTCATCCACCTTTATGTGAGCCTTGGCCTAGCATCTCTTCGCCTCCCCATTACAGGGGGGCCGGATCGACGACGCCACTACGACCAAGCCCCCGGTGTCAACCCCTAGCCATGGTATGCCTTGCCTCCGACTGTAAAATGCCGACAAGCTGCTCCGAGGGGCCGTTGGAGTCCAGCAATGACCCGAGTCCCCCTTGAAGCTCAGCCCGGGATGCCGCGTCCAACCAACTCTCCAGGTAAGCCTCTTCGATCCTTCTTTGCTTTTTCTACTAATTTCTTTCAATTAATTAGGCATTCCTCTGCATTCTCACCCTCCATAGACAACCTACTCAGTTCGCCTTACCATGCTCACCCTCACGACACGTCTCTCTCGCCTTCTCTTCTTCTCTATCGCCTAAATCCCTCTGACCCATCTCCTCACCAGTTTGCAGGAGAGGGAGCTCCAATCTCCCATTATTCCATTCGCACGGGACCCCACTTCACCCACACTCACCTCGCACTTGCACGCTTCAGCTAGAAATAACAATCGCTGGTACCCTTCTTCATTGGTTGGAGCATCGTCAGAGCTCATTTCTCAAACTTCGCCTCTGGTGTATGGGTGTCGCCAACCTACTCCAGGAAGTTCAGCGTCTTCCCTGTGCTTCGACGATGGCCTCATACCTTCCAGGAACCTCCATGGAGTCACATCATGCACAGAGGATGGTGGCGGATCTCTTACAGCTGCGCCAGAATCGGTTCGCGCCGCCAGCCATCGATGGAAGAGGAGACTCCAGGACGTACATATGCCATTGAATGGCACCCTCTCGGTGTCTATCCAATAGACCACTGGAGGCCACGTCACCGCCTCGAGCCTCCACTTCGAGCCTCTAGGATCGGGGCTCTTGAGCCAAACCAGAGCACCATCAATCGCCACGTGGCCCGAGCCTTGCCTCAAGCCTGCACCTCCATCCGAGCCTAGCCTCACGTACCGTAATCATGTGAGGGTTGGGCAATTTGTAGGGGGGCCCACTGACTTATCCATATTGCAAATAGGTCCTCATATCACGTGCATGACATGCGCGCCAAGGGCTAATTACACTTGACCCCCTCCGAGTTTTAATAATTGCAATTTAGTCCACGTACGTGTAGAAAACTTATAGGGAAGGCCCCACAACTTTTCATAATTTAATTTAAGTCCTCCTAGGGACCTATTTGTAATGTTTTCCTATTTATTTTCATGTTTTCTTTGCATTTATGTACATGGACTCTTTTGTGAATATCTTGAGCATCCGACCTCTATTTAGTTGATTTCAGTTTCGTTTCTATGCTTATTTCTTTCTCTATCTAATGGCATGATTTGTTCCCTAATTCAACACTTGAAATTCTGATGATTAATTCTATTAATATGGTGTTTCTTATTTAATTACCTTTTATGCCTTTCATTTTACAAATTAAATTGGCTTTACAAAATGATCCTGAAGTTGACTTCATTTTCATTGCTCAATGGTTTCAGCTAGGTAGGTCATATTTGCATATATTTATCCTTGTATCTCATTGCATTCTAAAAAAATCAATAAGAAAATGTGTCACCATGTTTCTGCATTACGTGTCCTTGTGTATGTTGACCTATGAGTTCTTTATTTATCTCTTAATATGATTAGTGAGAGTCCAAATAGATACTAAAGAGGCTTGTGTCCTTGAGTTCGACCTTGGGCTTGCTTAAGTAAAATAAATTCGACCGCTCACATTTAATTGATAAATCAATCGTCAAGCGATTTTTGATGAATCATATTTAGCCTGACTACATTGACATTAGAATGTTAATTCCACATTTTTAAAGGGATGAATTTCAGTTTGTTCAAATGGTGCCGTTGCTAGGGAGGCATGACTTAGGTTAATTTTTAGAAATTCTATATTTTAGGTTTTCCATCCCTGGGTAGTCTAATTTCTGATTTTTCTTGTGAATAGCTCTCTATTTATTTTCAGTATTTATTTATTCTGTGTCGTTCTCTCTAACCGTTATCTTCTTTTTGTGTGAGGATCACGAGGCATCGAAGGTGACTCGTCAAACGAGACGAAGAACCCACATTGAATTGAATTGAGTGGCTTTGAGAGAACTTGTAAAACACAGTCTGCATTTAAAGAGGTTCCCATTTGGGTTCTTGCGTGTGTAATCGAATAAAAGACTCTCTGTGTTGTGTGGTTGCTTGCTGTAGAATAGATCCTACACTCACGACTCTTAGAGATTCCTAGGTCAGTTTGTGCTCGTAATATCGAGGACCACACTTCACCATTAAAAGACTAATTTAGACTGCAAAAACTTGGACAAATATAAATTCATTCTTCACTCGCTAATAGAACTGCCTGTCTAGGAGCGGCTTTTCATCGCCTGCATTCATTTAGTGTGAAAATTTTCAATTCTATTTTGCATCCCGCGCGTAGAGCGCGCGGATCACTGTAAGTCTCCTGAACTTGGCATACATCATCGTTTTATCGTGCATAGGCTTTTCTCGACTTCCTTCACATTATTTTTACAAGTTAGGATTAAAGGAAATTGGGATTAGATGATAAGTGTGCCTTGTGTGTTGGACTAATCAAGTGGTCATCTAAACTTAAAATCGGGGCTGCTAAATGAATTGACCAGAAAATTAAACTTAAAACTGGAATTTCTATTTGTGGGAGAGTAACCCCGACCTTGATTTCAGGATAAGTGAGGGTATAGAGAGTGTGTGCATACACTAAGATAGAGCACAAATCCTCGCCTTCCATTTCAATGCACCCCGCTCTTAGTGGATATCACAAGCTGAATTATTCGAAGTTCAACTGATCGTCAACCAAGTAGCCTCCGCTTGCTTCGATAAGTAGATAGGGGTGAAGCAGCGGTACGACGCGACAAGTTGCTAGTAACCCTCTGAGGTTAAATAACAAGCCTTATCAGCCTCCTCCTACTTCTGTAGGTAGATAGGGGTAGGTCCCTGAACTTCATCAGTATTAACCGAGTAAGCTGGTGATAGGATCTAAGAGAGGAAGGGCATTGGTATCTTAGGCGACAAGTTATACAGGGGAGACACAGCCGGCATTGAGCCAACTTCCCTAAGGCCATCACGTAATCCTTGCTAACTTTGCATGAAATTCACACTTAAAATCAACCAAATTAATTGGACACAGCTTCGGGTCCTTTACCATGTTGAGTGTGAAAATTTTGAGTTCGTCAAACGGTGATGTTGCCGGGGACACGACTCATCTTTTGTTTTATTTAGATTTTTATTATTTGATTAAGTGATAGTTTCTAACTTGTAGGTCAAGTTGTTCATTTCACATGCATTGCTTTAATAATTCTCTGAATATATATCTAATGTTTGCTTTTGTGGCAGGGTCCCTTGGCGATCAAGGAGGCAAGGATCAGGAGCTCTTGCTGTGAGGAGCCGCAGAAGCACCATTGGAAAAATTGAAGAGAATTAATGTCTCTTGCATTTTTCATGCATTTCATGTAAATAATCATCTTTACAATGGTCTTCATTTGAAAACTCGCGATTGTAAATGAACGAAGATAATTATGGTTTTTTGGGACTCACCTCACTTGAGTGCCGACTTAGGATCAGGCACGCGGCTCTCCGAGCTATTTTTCTTTCATATCAAATGTGTTTCACTGTAGGTAGGACATACATTAATTTGAGATGCACATCGACAATGCTTCACTTAGCCAAAATTAAATCTGTTCTTTCCCCACTAATAGAAGCATGCTATGTGTGGTTTTTATCAACTTGCATACATTCAATATTGTGGTTTTAATTCAGTCTTGTTTTTCACGAAGATAGCCAAAGGCACTGCAAGTTTTTTTCTTAAGTATAGATCTTGATTTTATCGTATGCATTGGCTTTCTCTCGACACCCCATCCTAGACTGATCACCTAGGATTAAATGGAATTTGGGAATGAGCGGTAGACGATGTTTGATTAATTTATGCTCTAAATAAGTAACCTTAAAGCTTAAAATTGGGACTGATAATGCAAGTTGACTAATAAAATGGAGTAAAATCAATTTTTGGGAGAGCAACACCCTTTCTACGTAGGATGTTATGCCTTATGTAAATGAGAACAAAAATTTTCTTTTCTCACCAATAAAAATGTCAAGATAAAATGACAAACATTTTTTGGTTTCATGCGTGAGTTGGTGAATCAAGGGTGTTGCTTGATTGGTTGAGCCTTATTTGTTTCGACACCCTACCATAGACCCTAAGTACTCCATTTTTCTCCATAGATTCATCCCTTCATGTGTACATTCATCCTAACCTCTCTGTTCTCCTCAGGTCTCCCCTACCTCATCTATCCATATTTCTACTTAGGCTATTCTCAGCCTAAGTATAGGGGGGACCTGAGTCCCCGTAAATTCTTGACTCATTTAGCCTTCTCTCTGATACTTAGGTTATTCTTAGCCTAAGTATAGGGGGCTTCCTCCTCAGTTCCAGAATCATTTCCTATATCTTAACTTGAGCCATGGCTTTGTATAACTTAGTGCTATGAGGAATGGAAAAAGTTAAGTATAGGGGGTATACCGTATATACAATATATACTTTAGCCATAGCTATATTTTGAAAAAAAATGAAAAATTTAAAACTTTTTTGGGCTAGAGTATAAATTTTCTTCAACTAAGTGGATGAAATGTTTTCAAAGTTTAAAAACTTTCTTTACTATGTTACATTATTTTAAATAAAATATTTTGAAAAATGGTTTGAAAAATGAGTTTTACTTGTTTTGAAAAATCCTTTGAATTTTTTTTGAAAAATCTTTATATATGTGATAGTGTTTTGAAAAACATTTCAAAAATCTTTTGAAAAAGAGGGTTTAAATGAAACTAACTTGTGTTTGTAAATATTGTTTAAAAAATGAAGAAAATTGATGAAGGAGTTGGTTTAATCCCTGACACTTCCACATTCACACAAGATTAGTGATGTTCAAGAAACTTGGTTTATGATGTCTTGAGATTTTAACTTAACCAGCCTTAGTCATTAGGGTCTTTCACTTAATTATCCACATTTCCCTAATTTAAAGATTTGTGTGCTATATTGCTTAAGAATATGATCAACACCTCACATACACGACTGCAGTTATGATGAGATGAGTTGAAATTTCACTTGAGGAACTGGGATGAGGGATTTGAGTTTGGACCTGATTTTATAATACTCAAGGATGGGATAAATCAATGAAGGCTTCATGAAACCTGAATGAGCATTTTTAGCCAGTATGAGTACATGGTTCTTGTACTAATCTCTTGACATTCACCTAAGTGCCAGGGTGTGATAAAATATAAAAAAACATGTTGATCAGTGTGTGCCACCTCTTGGTAAAAGCAATGGAGCTAGACTAAAAGCAAAGAAAATAGAATAAAGAAATAAAAAACTCTCACCCTACAAAGTCACATATCAAAGAGCTTCCACCAAAGGAGAGCGCTCTCAACCATTTCAAAGTGTCCACTTGTACCACTGCTATTAGGACTAAGGAGTCGGGCTAGCACCCAAAAAGGGATCTGCATCGTATAGTGATACAAGTCTGGGTGTAGAAGGTACGATAGGTACTTAAAAAAGACACACCGGTGTACTCCCAGGAAAACAAGTGCAGACGACTCCAACTTCTTTTGACGGACACACTGGTCATCAACAACAAAATGTGTTGAGTTAATAAGGCACTCGAGAGGATCCTTGTTCCAATGAGAGGGAGAGAAGAAATGACACAATCCTATACCCTCCATCAAACTGGCCCTCAATCTACATTTCTGAGTCTGGCAACTAAGGAGACGGTGGATTGGATGCAATATTTGATTTATTCCCTAGTCTTGAAGATTGGGTTCTTAGAAGAGTCTCTTGGACTGGAACCTCAGGTGAAGTTGTGACTCTACTCTTGTGACTACGGTAACACTTAATATCATATCCTTATTTTATATGTAAACATGGTGAGTCTGAGGATTAGAGAAATAGGATGCCTCTTGATTAAAACATGGTTCATCTTTACAATTTTAGATCCATTAAATTGGGAATTCTTGAAATGATCGGGTCTTGTATTCACTTCCACAATCAGGGGTTAATCCGACTCACTCATGCTTAAGATGCTTGAGGACGAGCATAGTTTAAGTATAGGGGGATGATGAACCTCGGTTTCATCATTTTAATTTCCATATATTAAAACCCCTTGCTTAAATTCTGTCAATAAATCAGAGAAAAAGATGTATATATCTTGGTCTTACAATATATTAAAAATACAAAAAAAACACAAAATTATAAATCGTAGTGTTTTTACACCTTTAAAAAAGCTCATAAAAATATGTCTCCCTTTGTTTGTCCTCTTTTGTGTTTTTGTCAACATGAAACTTTTAGATCTCATCGAGTTCTGCAACTTTCATGTTTTGAGTTTTTCCAAATTCGGCCTCCTTCTCTTTATTTTTAGATTTTTCGTCTGAAAAATCTGGTTGGGCCACATGGCTCCTTCTGGTTGAGCCACATGGCCCGCTTCTCTGCGCGCCATGCGCTCTCTGCACCCAGCCGTTCAATCCACTCTTGGAGCTTCAATCTCCGATGTTCATCCCGCCTCCATCCTCCACCCTTTGATTTGCTTTCCAGATCGCATCTGGATCGCCTGTTGCCACCCTTTCGTTGACCGTTGGATCATTACATCCAATGGTGACATGCGTATCGTCCATAGCCATCGATTGTATCATGATCGATTTGATCAGAGCCACTTCCTCGCGCCCTTCTCTCAGCCGTTGGATCGCAAGATCCAATAGTTGAGACCTCATCTCCTTCCTCCAGCCCACCCCCCTCTCTCCCACATTCTCCACTACGCCAACCTCGCCCCCTTCCCATTTCCGTCACCTCATCAACATCCCTCTCGTCTCCATGATTAGGCCCGGTCAAAGCCTGCTCCTCCCTCATCCTCGCGGACCACGTAGCTCACTGAATCTATCTCTTCCTTGTTCCATGTTCCCCACGCAACCCACGACCTTCACCACCTTCAACTCCACAATTCGACCGATAAATACATTGTCACAACCCAATTGTGACATCGTCTATCTTTACGTGGGCCTTGGTCCAGCATCTCTCCACCTCCCCATGACAGAGGGAGGTCAGATCAACGACGCCACGATGACCAAGCCCCCGGTGTCGACCCGTCGCCATGGTAGGCCTTGCCTCCGGTCGTTGAACACCGGCAAGCTGCTCCGAGGGGCCGCCGAAGTCCAGCGATGACCCAAGCCCCCCTTGGAGCTCAGCCCAGGCCTCCGCATCTATTAGCCATGTGAGCTCGAGGCGAACCATTCCTACAATAAATGTTATTGTAATGTGTGATTTATCAACAAAAGTTGTTGATACTTTTTACTCCCTTTTCTAAGATTAAATGAATGAATGCACTATAAGGTCCCTCTGTACAATTAGGGTTATGTATCGTGAACATCTTAATGATGATACAGTTGTTGATTCAATAATTGAATCATATAGGGTGGTGCTTAGATGAATATCTAAGGAGTTAGATAGACTCATCAAGCATCATCAAATGATTGTTAAGAGATGATCTCCAGCCTATGTAGGAGGTGGAAATCCTTTCTCATTAGGCTGATATTTGACCGACCTCTTGATGCAGGTCCTCTGCATAGGAAAAGTGTTTCGGAGGAGTTAGATTAGTTAGGTCAAAGAGTTGACTTAACGAGATCGAGATAACCATACTGTCACGATATAGGCACACATCCTCTGACCGTAGACAGATGTGTTACTATATGTTTAAGTTTGTACAATTAGCAGATAATAGGTTGATGACCTAAACAAGGTCTATACACCAGCGAGTTGGTGTGCATATGAGGGCATATGAGTAATACGATCTCTCAAAGGGATCATATAGGTTACCTTGTGAACCGGAAGAATGAGCTCACTCATGAGGTATTGGGATCGATCAAATTCCATGCATGGTTGTCGTGCTTTGGAAGCATGACTTGAATTTGTAGGTATTATATATGCTTTGTGAAAGCATATGATCGATACCAACTCCCAATGACCAAGATTAAGAAACTTATTGTTAAAACCTTGAAGATGACAGTGTTAAATTAATCTTTATCTTCGGATTCATCATAGGTCTTCCAATATGCAGGATGTACATGTATTAGGAATACCTGAGGGTGGTGTGATCATAAACGATTGTAAACCATGACGCTTCCATTCCGAGGGAGTGATGAAACAGGTTTGGATTTTAGTGACTCCTCTCAGTAGAGAAGTATTCTGATCTTGGTCCATGTGTTGGACATTGATATGAATTGTATTCAGATGCAATGAGAAGATTAGATTTACTATCTTGATTTAATCAAGCATCTATGAGAGGTACGTGAGATCTGGATTTGAGATGTAATCTCAATATCCAAGTCACTATACATGGAACATACAATCGCCATGTCCTTAGCTCCAAGTATATGCGGAGTAAGCGCATTATTATTGAATATCCAAGAATTGAGAAATGGATAATAAAATGTGATTTAATTATCATGGATAATGTGAATTTGATTCACATTGTTTGGATGCATGAGAATGGATATCCAATATAATTAAATGTGATTTGATTATTGTGGATTAGAATAATGTGGATAGCAATATACAATTATTCATAGTATATTATAGTTATGATTTATAATGTACTAGAGAGAGATTATTATGATTTATATTTATTGATTAATTATTGGTGTGAATTGAATTCACATTGGATAATTAATTGAAATTGTAAATCACATATTTTTTTGGGTTGTGAATGTGATTCATAAATTTCCAATGGCTAGATTGCAATATTCACAACATAATTATGAATTATTTTTGTAGAATATTTTACAACAATTGTTGTTGTAAATATTGGAGATACATGGAATCATGTAATCTTGGAGATTGCATTGAAAATCTTACTTTCCTATTAAGAGAAGGGACGGCCACCAATTCCCACAAGGAAAGGGTGGTCGTCCACCCCTCCTATATGGAAGGAGAGAATCTCCTTTCCATTGTCTCCAATATTAATTGATTTAATTTTAGGATTGAATTACATTGATTTATCAATATATATTTATTCTATATTAAATTAATTATTGTTGGTTTTTACCAACAAAATCTTAGCCATTGAAAGAAGCACAAATCAATATCAACCATTGATTTTGTGTAGTCTATGGATTGTGATCCATGGACTCTCAAAACCCTATATAAGAAGAGGCACTCCTTGCTCTTCTTGGTTACAACAATTACAAGAACAACAAGCTCTCTCCTCTCTCTCATTCTCACGCCCTCTCTCCCTCTCTCTGCTTGGGTGGCCGTCTACCTAAACCATAGAGGGAAGAAGTCGTCGTCGTCACCTCACTGTTGTGCTACCGCTTCGATGACCCTTGGTTCTTCATCTTCTTTTGTGCACCACGCTCGCAAAGAAGATGCATGATTTCATGCGATGAGATCAGGAGTTCCCTTGCTTGGATCAACATCTAGGATTGCGAGAAGCACGTGATTCATCTCCGCGCTCGCAAGCATCCCTCCAAAGATCAAACTTGAGATAGGAGGTCCCTTTTCTTAGAGGATTGATCGCAACCACGCTAAGGTATTCCTTTATCTATGTGGTTTGGATGAAACGATCCGAGAAGCATTCTTGGATCATGTGGTTTCTTCGCATGAAAATTTTTAAATTCCGTTGCATCGAACAACTAGTACGACTAGTTGTTCTTGATCGTATATGATACGATCCCCTTGCTTCCGTGATGCGCTTAAGGATCATTCTATATCCCTCACAGCATCCGCCCAACTCTCCAGGTAAGCCTCTTCAATCCTTCTTTGCCTTTCCTCTTAATTTATTTCAATTAATTAGGCGTTCCTCTGCATTCTCACCCTCCATAGACCACCTACTCAGCTTCGCCTTTCCACGCTCACCCTCGTGACACGTCTCACTCGCCTTCTCCTCTTCTTCATCGCCTAAGTACCTTTGACCCATCTCCTCTCTAGTTCATCGTAGGGGGAGCTCCAGTCTCCCATTCTTCCATTCGCATGGGACCCCACTTCACCCACACTCACCTCACGCTTGCACGCTTCATCTAGATATAACAACTGCATGTACCCTTCTTCATTGGTCGAAGCATCATCGGATGTCATATTTCGAGCTTTGCCTCCAGCGTACGGGCGATGCCAACCTACTCCAAGAAGTCCAGCATCGTCCCTATAGTTCGATGACAGCCTTAGACCTTCCAAGAACTCCATGGAGCTTCATCATGCACAGAGGATGTTGACAGAGCTCCTGCAGCTACGCTGAAGATCGGTTCAGGCCACCAACCATCGACGGAGGAGGAGACTCTAGGATGTAGAGATGTTGTTGGATGGCACCCTCCCGGTGCCTATCCAACAGCCCACAGGAGGCCACGTCTCCACCCCGAGCCTCCACTTCAAGCCTGTAGGAACGGGGCATGCGAGCCAAACCAGAGTACCATCTATCGCCATGTGGCCCGAGCCTTGCCCTGAGCCTGCACCTCCATCTGAGCCTAGCCTCGCGTGCCGTAGTCACGTGAGGGCTGGGCAATTTACAAGGGGGCCTGTCGACTTCTCCATATTGCAAATGGGTCCTCATATCACGTGCATGACATGTGTGATTGGGGCTAATTGCACTTGACCCCCCCTTCTAGTTTTAATAATTGTAATATAGGGACCTATTGTAATGTTTTCCTATTTATTTTCATGTTTTCTTTGTGTGTATGCCACTGGGCTCTTTTGTGAATATCTTAAGCATCTGATCTCTGTTTTAGTTGATTTTAGTTTCTTTTCGTAGCTTATTTCTTTCTCTATCTAATGGCATGATTTGTTCTTTACTTTGACATTTGAAATTCTGATGATTAGTTCTATTAATCTAGTATCTCTTGTTTAATTATCTTTCATCCCTTTCATTTTACAAATTAAATTGTCTTAAAGAATGATCCTGAATTTGACTTCATTTTCATTGCTCAGCTAGGTAGGGCAAATTTCCATATATTTATCCTTGCATCTCATTGCATTAGAAAAAAATCAAAAAGAAAATGTGTCTCCATGTTTCTGCATTATGTGTCCTTGTGTATGTTGACCTATGAGTTCTTTATTTATCACTTAATCAGATTTGAGTCCAAATAGATACTTAAGAGGCTCGTGTCCCTAAGTTCGACTTTGGGCTTGCCCAAGTAAAATAAATTCGACCGCTTGCATTTAATTGATAAATCAATCATTAAGCGGTTTTTTATGGATTCTATTTAGCCCGACTGCAATGACATTAGAATGTTAATTCCACATTTTTAAAGGGCTAAATTTCAGGTCCGTCAGTGCTCCAAAGAATCTCCTCCATCTGATTGGACTTGAGACATGAGGTCTCTTCATTTAGAGACTCGATCGCAACCACGCTTCAAGAGGTAACCTTAATACCTAGTTGTGGTTTAGATGAAATGATCCCAGAAGTGTTCTCAGATCATGTGGTTTCATCGGTTTAAAAATTTTAAATTCCGCTACTTCGAGTAACTAGTGCGACTACTCGCTCCTGATTGCATATGATGTGATCTCCATGTTTCTATGGTGCTCTTAAGGATTTTCCCATATCCATCCACTTAGGCCTTGTATTATGTAGATGAAGAAGAAGTACAAGGGATTCGATGAGGAAGGTTACCGATGGTCAAGGAGGTTTTCAGCAGATCTTTTTGTGAGCATGTGGTGGGCAGTCATAATGATAGGAAGAAGATTAAGTAGATGATTCCCAACCATTGTTGAAGTAATCTACAAAAGAATAGTACTGGGAGCTATATTGATGGAAAGAAGACGAAGCCGATGATTCCCATCCATTGTTAGAGTTATCCTCAGAAGAATAATACTAGAAGGTAGATGTACTCCAAACATTCTTATTTTTAAGCTGCTTTCTCAAAATTTGCTCAGTCTTGTGGTCAATCGACTCATCCTCGAATGATGAATACTCTAAAGTACCAGTCTCATTATGGTCGTAAGAAATTATTTCGATAAATCTAATGAGACCAGGAGAGTTGGCTCTGGAGGAATAATAGTGAGGGGCAGGAGTCATCCAACGAGGGCCTATATTCAATTGCTTGCTTAGATAGGGATGCAAAGCTGTCGAACTGAGCTCACTCATCAAGATTACCTTATCCAGACCTTATGAGGAATCATTAGAAGATTCCTTATCCATATGTCGAGGCAACATTCTTAGTCGATTTCCTATAACCTAAAGTATAAAGAGGAGGAGGAGATTAATACGTCTTGAGGTGTACGGGGGAATGCCTCGAGAAATCAAAGCTCAACTTCTTCTTACTAGATAACCGACTATAGGAAGGGGCGTCTGATTTATCAAATAGGGTCAATTTGGTCCTTGTTGTCCCATTTGGTGAGGGTCCCAGAGGTGAGGTGCTGACAATCGGTTCTCCATCAGATGAATCACCATATAGATTTAAATACTCCTACATAGTTAGCACACGTCTCGAGAATGTATTCTCAGTTACCTTGGCATTGATGAGTTCCTGTGTCGGATCATTAAACGGGTCAAGATATTCAGACAAGATCTCGTCTGACTCTAGGTTAGCCCTTGATTGTGTGTCCTCCTTAGAAGTTGTCATAGTATTGGTGGAGGTGTAAATAATAGGAATTGAGAGTGTGGGGTGAGTCTCTGATCAGATGGTCAGCTCAACAGCCGTATCTCAGGAGTAGCAGCGAGGTAGGGCTCTTCTACCTCTTGACGGTTACGGTTGTTGACGGCTTTGTGGGTTACCTTAGAATATCGTGTTTTTTAAAATACTAGGTAAGATCGAAGTGCTCCCAAGGCGGTAAACTTTATTTCCCGAGGCTCACAATCTATAGTTGCCTTAACTAAGGATAAGAACGGCTTTCGAAGAATGATTGGAGATTGGGTGCACACTCCTTGATGCTCAATATTAATGATCGTGAAGTCCACCTTGAGTGGAGCACCTTGGAATGTAATGATGACTGAAATAGTTCCTCTCGACCATTTTATAGATCGATCAACTAGCTGAACAATCTCTCTTGATTTCCTGATTGGTCCGAGTGTGAGCTTGTAAAAATAGAGGTCGGGAGGATATTGATTGGTTAGTCATCGATTCTGCATGGGTGAATGTGGTGTCTTTGATTTCATAGTCAAACCTAGGCAACTGCTTCACCCTAAGGCTCTTGGTCTTTCTCCTCATCACCAAGGTGGTGGCCATTGACAATATGTGTCTTTTAGTCCTTGTTCTCTTCCTACCCTACTTTTTCAGCATGAATTTACTCTTTACAAATATTTCAAGGTCAGGGAAGTGTTCAATGGTATTAATTAATAAAAGCTTAAAAAGCAATCTTTGATCCAATTCTTCCCTCATAGCAGGATCCAATTTCTTCAAATCCTCTCCAATTTCAAATTTTATGATTTTTTCTCTAGTTTTTCAATTTTTTGGGCTTTTTTTGAAATTTTCGATTTTTAGATCTCTTTGATATGGTGTGCAGATGTGATGCTTTCCATAGGTAAGGAAGGGCTTCAATGTGCTGAGTCAGAGTCATCCCTTAGGGAGTAATATGCATAGGTGTCGTGTTCAGAGTTATCCCTAGCTGTACAGAGTTTGTGGGTTTCTGAGTGTTCTCTAGGTTTTCAACTTGGGATTCAATCATTTCATCTTCCTTTTTCATGTATGAGCAGGGAGAATATCCTTTCAGAATATCCAGTATATTTTTGACTTGTTATCCTATGAAATTTTCTCCTAAAAAATTACAGAAGGAGTCTGCTCAGTTGGCGGGAATCTAAAGTTTGCATACTCAACATACTGTGACTCAGGCATGTACTGGTGGGTTGAGTAGAACCTAATTCCATGATTGTTGATTGGTCCCTCATATGGTGAAGTTGTCATACATGGTGCATGTGTGTCGATATCATTAGTCCATTCCACTATATGAGTGTCCTATCTGAAGGAGAGATATGTGGGATTGCCACGGGTAATCCAATATGGAAGATCATCAGGTGCGAGCTAATCCACTTGGTTTGTTCGTCTTTCCATATTATTTCCGAAAGTCAAGTCAGAATGTGGATTTGTGAAGTGTTGACAAGTCTCGACAAAATTTTGAGGAGAGAATGAAGTCAGTTGGAATTGGTGTCTCGACTGGTCATCAGTCTTAAAAGTGGTTTGATCTTTAATTGGTACAACAATAACTCAGGAATAAGATGGGTTAGCCAACTATGGAGTTTGATCATGTGTATAAGTGGTGACTTCAGTTGGATGATCAGAATATAAATGATTTTCATTCATAGAGTAGAACAAATTCATCCGTGGGTGAGAGTCTCCCATGATTGTTGGTGGATGTCTAGAGGAAGAGTGCTTAGATGATCGGGGTTTGATCGAGAAGAAATAATCTGGTGGGTACGAAGACCAATCTCCCGACATCTTCAAAAGAGGCTGATGTGGTGAAGGAATGGATCGTGGTTGAAAACGTGCATAGGATACTTACAAAAGAGACCTTGATTTCTACAAATCAAGAAAGGAGAGTGATGACACAAGTGTGCAATTTTTTATATGCGGAATCGGTTCATGCATACCAATGCAAATGCAATACAAACCCCATGTTCACCAACTCACATAATGAAGTCTGCAAGACTTCGACCAATTATCTTTTCAATTTTAATTGGTGACAATTTAAATCTTGAGTCCTTTAAGAAAGATGTTAGATGTCGGAAATTTTCCTAAAGATTGTCCTGAATTCGTACGGCTAGTTTCATCAACATTCAACAAGTATGGGTGTAAATACAGACCGTAAAAAGGCTTCCTGTCTTGCTTAAGGACGGTTCCAATCACGTTGTCCTTTAACCACCCACTCTACTAAGGGAGATCACAATTCCATCACCGAGAAGTAGCTAGTAATTTTTTTTTCGAATCAGTAGTCTGAATGAAGATTCCAGAGCTTGGCTCTATTCTAAGTATTCGTCCCTCACTCACTCCGAAAAATAAATAAATCCAAGGATGTGGTTATTCTCCCACAAAGATTCTTGATTTTATGGATTAATTAAAGTCGATCTTGTTTAGTAGCCCCAATTTTAATTTAGATGATCACTGAAGAATTAATGCGCAGAAATAGACATCTACCATCCAATCCCAATTTCCTTTAGATTTTAAGTGACAAAACAAGAGGGAGAAATCAAGAAAAGCTGATGCACACGAGAAAAAATGATGTATGCTTAGTTAGAAGACTTATAGTGATTCCTCGCAATCTCTGTGTGGCATACAATAAGAGAATTGAAAATTATTATATATGAGATGCAAGCCAACAAAACCGCACCTAGCAGAAAGTTCTATTAGCTAGTAAGAAATTGATTTGAATTTTGACTAAATTGAACAGTCTAACACGCGTCTCAAATAATGTACAGTGTAGTCCTAGGTTCTGTGAGCACAAGCAATATAATCCTGGCAACTCTAATAGCCGCAGTGCAGGTCGAACCTACGAGCTACTCAAGTCGGGCATCACCCTCACCGGAGAGTGACACAGATCCAACACATCACAGAGAAAGAGTTTAAGTCTTGATTACACTCATGAGACTCCAAACAGAAACAACTATAAACAGGAAATTAATTACAAATAATAAAAAATGAAAAATGTTGAAAATAAATTCTAGACTCTACAATCTCTCATGACTCGACTCAAACTTAATTTTATGCAAATTTTTGGCAGGTTGTAAAGATGCATCGGTTTCTGAAAAAACCGTTTCATGTACGTCAGATAACTCGCACAAAAATAAGAGAGAAAATGTAAGAGAGTTGACACAGATAAATCAAAAATAAAATATAGAAAATAAATGTTGAAAAAGAAATAAATGTTGTAAAATAAAAATAGAAAATTTACAGTGAAGGCTTGGGGGTTAGACTACCCAAGTGTATGGAAAACCTAACACTTAATTTTCTAGACAAAAACCTAAGCCGTTTGCCTCCCTGGCAATGATACCATCTGATGGATCGCTAAAACCCTTTGTTAATATGTCATTTTTATGTTGTAGTCGGGCAATAGAATCAATAAAGAAATAACCACTTAATTAATGAATCAAATTTAATCGGAAAGGTTTTATGTTTATTTAGCCTGGGCAAGCTTTAGGGTTGAACTCAAGGAGGCAAATGAACAATATAAATTAATGTATATCAAATTTAATGCACAGTTTTTTGAGATTGAATTTTTTTTGTATTTTTAATGCAATTCAAGGATGTACATGCAAATATAGCCAACTTTAAGGACTAAAATGTGATTTTCAATTCAAATAGAGTCCAAAAATTATGAAATTTGGCAGAGATGTGAATAATGATGAAATAAATGCACTTTAATATTTTTGAATTTTTCTAATGCAATATTAATATTTAATGAATTCAATAGTGTAAATAGTGTGAATCACAACCATTAATTATAATAAATATTAAACGTACTTATTGTCAGGGAAATTATTTGAGATGTATCACTATGTGATACATCTCAAGAAAATCCCAAACCTTAAAAATGTGGAGTTTTATATCTATTAAAGATTAATTACTGCAATACACGTATTGATTTTTATAGAGCAAAATATGCATGCAAATGCAATGATTTTTGGAAATAATGTAAAATACAACTAAATCTTTGATCAATGATTTTTTGGCAATTCTGCAAGCAATGGTTAATTATCTATGAATTTCAGATCATTAGTTTGGAGAAATATGCAAAATTCCATAAAAAAATTATTAAAAATCAACAATAGATCATAAAATTAATACTCACATGCCATAATATAAAGAATTAGTTGAAAAATAATGTGATTTTTTTAATAATAAAAATGATGCAAATAGAGGTTCAAAATTACAAAAGACTATTGGGTTTTTACTGCAAACTACAATATTAAAATAAAGTAGAAACGCAGAACACGGATCTAAGTGTAATTACTGAAACCTAACAGGGGTCTTACGTAAAATGCCCAGCAGGTCACATGTGTCTCTCGTGACCCTTGGATGGTGGGTCTTATGGTAGAATATGTAGGCCTTCAGGGGGTCCTTGCAATTTCACCACCCCTCCCATGCAAGTCATGTGAGGTGGCCTTGGTTCATGTGCCCTGGTAGAGGGAGCATTGTAGGGGACCTTGGAGATGCAGTGGAATCATCAACTATGGAATGATGCTTTGTGCCCCAGGTGCTGGAGTCGAAGACAATGGCTGGGGAACGAAACCCCTGATGGCTTCTGGAGCAACTTCTGGTTACGAACCAACCTCCATTGCAGTGTGTCGGAGAAGAGGTCCTTAAAGGTCGGCGGCATCAGAAAGGCTCGTGCATCAAAGGAGCTTGAAGGTGGATCTAGAGTCGTCGATGATGGGTAGGTGATAAAACCCAGTTTCATGCTCTTAATTCGCAGAAATTAACCCCCTATCTTAGACTGTGTGTCAATAAAAACCATACAAATCCCTGTAATTATCAGAGTCATTAAATAATTAAAAATACAAAAAATGGCAAAACTAAAATTTGTAGTGTTTTTACCCTTAAAAAGGCTCACAAAAATAATTCTGACTTTGTTTATCCTCATCTCTGTTTTTGGTCAGCATGAAACTCGTAGATCTCATCAAGATCTACAACTTTCATGTTTTGAGTTTTTTTAAATTTAGTCATTTTCCCCCTCATTTCTTAATTTCTTTGTCGCAATAATCTGATTCGGCCACGTGGTGCCTTCTGGTTACGCCATGTGGCCTGGCTCCTTGTACGTCGCGTGCCCCTATCTAACCGTCGTTGGATTTCTCTCTCTCCCTTCAAATCTCCACCGTTCTTCTTGCCTCCAATATCAACCACCTGATCGCCCTTCAGAAGCCATCTAAACCATCCGCCTCTGCCTTCACCTTAGCTAACAACATGTCGCAACCCTAGCCATCTGATTCATCTCTAGTGTTGTGATCTCCACCGCACATTGCTACGCTACTCTTGACCCTTCAATCCACACCTTACTCCACATCTAAATCGTCCGCTACTGCCCATCTCTCAAGGTGACACGTGGCTCCATCTCAACCCTACCTCTTGTCGTCCCATATCTAATCATGACCTTTCCTAGCGCCCTGCTCTTGGCCGTTGGATCACAAGATCCAATGACCAAGACCCCATCGTCAACCTCCAGACCTCCTCTCTCCTACGTCTTCCCTCTCGTGCACCGTCTTCAACCTTCCTATTTTCACCACTTCTTCCATTAATCGCGCAACACCTCGGTGAGCCCACGATCAAGCCCGGTCATCCATTCCCCTCGCGGGCAACCACTCACCTCACAACTCCCTCCAGTTCGCACCATATCCCTCGTCCAACCCACGTCGTCAACCACCTAGCACCGAAACCTCCTCATTCAAATACTTCATCCCCAGCCACTTGCACACCCGTATGCCTTTATGAGGGGCTAGGCCCAGTACTCTCCTCCTCCCCGTGACAAGGGAAGGTTCGATAGAGGCACGATGACGACCTCAGCCTCTGACGAGACCCGCCACCTTCACGGTTGCGTCGCAGTGGCTCAGCCTCCGCTTGAGCTCCAACGATAGGCCGCCCTCGATGTGCGAAGACCCTAAGTCTCTCCAAGAGGCTCAAGCCCATGACCCCACTTCGCCATTCACCAGGTAAGCTCCTTCAATCTTTTTTTGTATTTTCTTCTGACTTCTTCTAATTAATTAGGCTATTTCCAACACCATTTCTGTTCATTGATCACCCCTATAGCTCTGCCTCACTTCCACCATCCACGCGCAACACTCCATGCTCCCTGCCTTCCATACCCCCAAACCACTCCGTCCCCCCTCCTTCGAGCTCATCAGAGAAGACCTCCGGCCGCCGCCTTCTTTAGCCATTTCACGGCTGAACACCTCACTCCAACTCACACACGTAATGTTTGACATGCTTCGGCTATAGGTCTAACCATGCAGGTGCTCGAGTCTTCAAAAAATGGAGGTCTCGCTGGAGCTATCTTCATGAGCTCCTTCTCCGGTGAATCAGCATCGACAACTTACTCTAGACCTCGCCGCATTTCGTCCTTGCTTTGAGATTCATCGACCATACACCAGCGACCTCTTGGGAGCAGAGCAAAGCCGGAGAGGAGGCGGGTGAGCGGCAGCATCTTCGCCGGAGTTATGGTTCCGCCGGCAGACACCGCAGGGGATGAAGGTACAACCGCCATAGGATGCATCATCCCGTGGTTATCCAACGATGTACGAGGATCCACGTCAACGCCTTCGCAGCTTCTAGCTATTATTTGATCGACAATCGGGCGACTCTTGAGTGTCCACGTGTCAGTGCAGAAGCTACTCCTGAACCTCGGCGCCCGAACCATAGGCTCGGGACTGCCAAGCCTTGTCTGAGCCCGAGCCTAATGTCGAGCCTACTCCGAGCCTGCATCGAGCCTTCAGCGCCAGCCGAGCCTAGCCAAAGCAGCTCCGAACCTCTAGCGCACCCGAGCTTGGCCTCATGTGATCTTCACGTGCGGTCTAGGTAAATTGCAAGGAGGCCCTCAGACATTTTTCATATTTGCAAACAGGTCCAGAACTCACATGCAACCCATGTGCGCATGGGGTATTTTGCACTTATACCCTCATGGGTTTTAATAATTGCAAAAATACCCCCGTGTATGTGGGTTATTTACAGGGAAGGTCCTGAACTTTATTTTATTTGCATTTTAGTCCCTCCTAGGGACCTGTTTGCTATTTATCTTTCATGTTTTCTTGCATTTATGCCCATGGCTTCACTCTTACATATCTTGAGCATCCTAGCTCCGATTGAGTCAATTTCAGTGGCGTTTGAAGCTTGTTTCATTGTCTTCTTAATGGCATGCTTATATTTTATATTTGACACTATGAATTTTAATGTATTATTTTAATAGCTTGATGTCTTTATTATAATGCTTTGCATGCCTTATTTTTACATCAATTAAAATAGTTTCATGAATTGAACCTGATTTGACTTGTGATTAAATGGCTCAAGTTTTTTAGGGCATATTTTTGCATTGCATTTAATCGCATCTCTTTGCATGCTAAAAAATTCAAATAAAAAAATCGCATTGTTCATGTTTAGTTATGCATTGTGTCTCCATGCATTCCTTGACCTACGACTCTTTAATTCAACACTTAGTTCAATTGATTAGAGTCCAAATATTACGAAAGAGGCTCGTGTCCCTGAGTTCGACCTTGGGCTTGCCCAAGTAAAATATAAATGGACCATTTGATTTAATTGATTATATTAATTAAATGGTCTTTGATCGATCTAATTTAGTCCAACTGCAATGACATTAGAAGTGTTAATTTAACACTATTAAAGGGCTAAATTCCAGTTCTGTCAATGGCATCGTTGCTGGGGACACGACTCATAATTTGTCTTGTTTGGATTTTTATTTATTTAATTAAGTGTTTTCTATATGTAGGTCAAATTTTTCATTTGTCTTGTATCATTAAAAATTATTTTCAATTGATATCTAACATTTACTTTTGTGGCAAGGCCCTTGATGTTCAAGGAGGCGAGGTGAAGGTACTTCCCCAATGCGAGGAGCCGCAAAAGAAATTTTGGAGAGGAATCGAAAAAAATGTCTTGCATTTTATTCCATTTCATATGCATGTAATAATCGTATTTACAGTGGTCTTCGATCGAAGACTCGTGCTTGTAAATGAACGACTTATATGTGGTTATGTGGGGATTGTCCCCACTTGAGTGTCGACCCAAGACCAGGCATGCAGCTCTTCAAGCTTCTTTCACATTTTTATTTTACGTGCTGGCTCGTAGGTAGGACACACTTTAATAATAAGATGCACATAATCATCGCTTCACTTAGCCAACTTTAAAAGATGTTCTTCCCTGCTAACAGAAGCATGTTAGGTGCGGTTTTTCACCAACTTGCATACATATGATTTTGGTTATTAATTCAGTTCGAGTTTTCATGTATTTTGCTAAGGCATTGCATGTTTTCTCGCTTAGCCTACATCATGGTTTTTATCGATAGCATGGCTTTTCTCGACCTCTCTTCCTAGCTTGATCACCTAGGTTAATGGAAAATGGGAATGAGCGGTAGACGATGATTTCTTGGTTTATGTGCTCACTTTTAATCAATGATAACCTTAAGCAAATTATTTGGAACTAATAATTGGAAGTCAACCAAAAATGGAGTAAAACCTTATTTTGGGAGAGCAACACCCTTATTTACGTAGGGCGATTTTTATTCGACATTTTCTTGGTTCCCGCATAAACTAGAATGTTTTCAATCACCAATAAAATCGACAAGATAAGCAACCAACATTTGTTGGTTCATGTGTGAGTTGGTGAAATCAAAGAGTTTTGCATGCTTGTTTGAGCCTTGGTTGCTCCGACACCCTCCCCTAGACCCTAGGTACTCCATCCATCTCAGAAGTTTCATCTACTCATTTGTATATTCATCCGACTTCGTCATTGACCTTGGGTCTCTCCCAACATCAATTCTGAATCTTTATACTTAGGCTACTCTTAGCCTAAGTATGGGGGGGGCCCGAGTCCCCATGATTTTTCTACTCATCTTTCCTTGCCTCGATACTTAGGTTATTTCTAACCTAAGTATAGGGGGAGCCAGCATCAGTTCTCGTATATTCTTCTTGATTTAGATGGACCTATTACCTTGTATAATCTAGTGCTATGAGGACATAGAAAAGTTTAAGTATAGGGGGTATACTGTATATACAGTATATATACTTTAGCTATATTTTGAAAATTTTGAAAAATTTAAAACTTTTTGGATAAAGTATAATCTCTTGAACTAAGTGAACAAAAAGTTTTCAAGGTTTTTTCTATATTATGTTACACTATTTTCAAAGACAAATACTTTTGAAATTGGTTTGAAAAATGAGTTTTTCTTATTTTGAAAAATATTTTGAAAATGTTTGGAAAATCTTTTATTTGTGTGATGTGGTTTGGAAATTTTTTTTGGATTTCAAGGAAGTTGAGTTTAACCTGTGTTCTAACCTTTAATCAAAAACCAAAAAAAAATGAAAAACAAAATCAAAAATCCTTTAAGAGTCAAAATGACTACTAAACCCAAATAGGTAGCCACGTTCAGTGAGGGTTCGCCCTTAGCAAAGTAGGTGGTTTAGAGGACATCACATAAGGCCCCGTCCTCAAGCAACGGGCTCCAGCTTGTACTTAGATGTATACTGGCTGAACATAGATGCAACTACTCATTTGAGTTTAGGCGGTCATGATGTCTCTTAAAGTTTTCAAAAAAATTGAAGGAGTTGTATTAAATCCCCTACCTTTTCACTTCCACCCAGGATCAGAAATGTTAAAGGAAACTTGATTTATGAGGTCTTGAGATTTTAGTTTAACCAACCTTATCCATCATGGTCTTAGACTTAAACATCCACATTTCCCTAGGTTTCTAGATTTGTGTGCTATATTATATGCTTAGTCTCCTACCTTAAGAATATGATCAGCACTTCACATGTACGATTGTGGTTTCGATGAGATGAGTTGGAATTTCACTTGAGGAACTGGGATGAGGGATTTGAGTTTGGACTTGATTCAATGATGCTCGAGGACGGGATAAAATCTTTGAAGTCTTCATGAAACCTGAGTGTCAGCATTCTAGCAAGTATGAGAACTTGGTTCTTATGTTAATCCCTTGATATTGACCTAAGTGCCAGGGTGTGAATAAAACAAAAATGTTGATCAGTGTACGCCAACTCTTTGTAAAAGCAGTGGAGCTAGCCAAAATATAACAAAGCAATGAAATGTCAAAGAAAAGCTCTCATTCCATACAAAGTCAAATATCAAGAAGAGCTTCCACCAAAGGCAAGCGCTCCCAACCATTTTCAAAGTGTCCACTTGGACCACCGCTATTAGGACAAGGAGTCGGGATTGCACCAAAAAAGGGCTTTGCATCGTAAATGCTACAAGTTTGGGTGTAGAAGGTATGATAGGTACTCAAAACGGGCATACCCTGGTGTTTTCCCAGGAAAACAAGTGCAGATGGCTCCAACTTCTCTTGATGGACGCACTGATCAATACCAAAAATATGTGTTGCGTAATAAGGCATTAGAGATAATCCTTGTTCCAATGAGAGGGAGAGAAGAAATGACACAATCCTAAAACCCTCCATCATCTGACCTGCCACCTACACTTCTAAGTTTGACAACTAAAGATACAGTGGATTGGACGCAATATTTGGTTTATCCTCTAGAGTTTAATATTGGATCCTTAGGAGAATTTCTTGGACCAAGACTTTAGGTGACATTTTAACTCCATTCTCGTGAATGCAGTCAACACTAAATGTCTTATCCTTACTTTATATGTATACAAAAGAGAGTCTGGAAAAATTAGAGGAATTGATTTTAAGCTTGAGAGGACTTGAACAGATCGGATCATGTATGCACATGCTCGAGGGGGTTAATCCAGCTCATTCATTTTTTGTGATGCTCAGGGACGAGCATAGTTTAAGTATAGGGGGTTGATGAAATCCAGTTTCATGCTCTTAATTCGCAGAATTAACCCCTAGCTTAGACTATGTGTCAATAAAAATCAGACAAATCCATGTAATTATCAGAGTCATTGAATAAATTAAAAATAAAAAAAATGGCACATCTAAAATTTGTAGTGTTTTTACCCTTAAAATGCTCACAAAAATATTTCCCACTTTATTTGACCTCATCTCCATTTTTGGTCAACATGAAATTGTAGATCTTTCATATTTTGAGTTTTTTCCAAATTCGATCATTTTCCCACTCATTTCTTAATTTCTTTGTCACAATAATCTGATTGGGCCACATTGCACCTTCTGGTTGCGCCACGTGGCCTAGCTCCTTGTACGCCATGCGCCCCTATCTAACCGTCGTTGGATCGCTCTCTCTCCCTTCAAATCTCCACCGTTCTTCTCTCCTCCAATATCATCCACCCGATCGCCCTTCATAAGCCATCTGAACTGTCTACCTCTGCCTTTACCTTGGCTAGCCACGTGTCGCAACCCTAGCCATCTGATTTGTCCCCAGTGCTATGATCTCCACCGCACATTGCTGCGCTACTCTCGACCCTTCGATCTACACCTTACTCTACATCTAGATCGTCCGCTAACGCCCATCTCTCAAGATGACACGTGGCTCCATCTCAGCCCTACCTCTTGACGTCCCCATATCTAATCCTGGCCTTTCCTAGCACCCTGCTCTTGGTCGTTGGATCACAAGATCCAACGGCCAAGACCCTGTCATCAACCTCCAGACCTCCTCTCTCCCACGTCTTCCCTCTCGTGCACCGTCTTCACCCTTCCTATTTTCACCACTTCTTCCATTAACCGCGCAACCCCCTAATGAGCCCACGATCAAGCCCGGTCATCCATTCCCCTTGCGGGCAACCACTCACCTTACGACTCCCTCCAGTTCGTGCCATATCCCACGTCCAACCCATGTCGTCAACCACCTGGGACCGAAACCTCCTCCTTCAAATACTTCATCCCCGACCACTTGCACACCCGTCCGCCATTATGGGGGGCTAGGCCCAGCACTCTCCTCCTCCCCGTGACAGGGGGAGGTTCAATAGAGGCGTGATAACGACCTTGAAGGATATGGTGAGATCCTTAAATGCATCACGGAAGCATGAGGATCGCATCGTATGCGATCGGGAATGACTAGTCGCACTAGTTGCTTGAGGAAGCAGAAATTCAAAAATTTTCATGTGACGAAACCACATGATCCAAGAATACTTCTCGGATCATTTCGTCTAAACTACAAATAAGTTATAGGATTACCTCTTGAAGCGTGGTTGCGATCGAGTCTCTAAACGAAGAGACCTCCTGTTTCAAGTCCGATCCGGTGGAGGAGACGCTTCCTAGCGTATTGATGAAACATGTGCTTCTCGCAATCCATGTTGATGATCCAAGTGATGAATCTCCTGATCTCGACACAAGAGATCCGAGATCTTCTTCACGAGCGAAGCATGCCGAAGGAGACGAGATCCACGAGCAAACGATCGGGCATCATAATGAGGATGCTGCGGCGATGGAGAATCTCTCTTGGGCATCCATGATGGATGGCCACATGAGAGAAGGAGAGAGGGCGTGTAGAGAATAAGGAGAGAGAGAGAGAGAGCCTTGTGTTTCTCATTAGCATTTGAAGAGCAAGGGTTTCCCTTCTATTTATAATATTTTGGGATCCATGGATCTCAATCCATGGGCAACGCAAATCCAATAGTTCTCATTGATTTGTGTTTCTTTTAACGGCTAAGATTGTGTTGGTAAAAACAAACAACAATTAATTTAATTTAGATTAAATATATATATATATATTAATAAAAATATATAAATCAATCCCAAAATTAAATCAACAACATATGGAGATAATAGAAAGGAGAGTGCCTCCTTCCATGTATATGGAGTGGATGGCCACCCTTTCCTATTACGAATTGGTGGCCGTCCCATCCTTCCAATATGGAAGGGACATCTCCAATGTAATCTCCTTAGATTACATTATTCCATGCATCTCCAATTTTATAACAACAATTGTTGTAAATTATTCTACAAAATAATTCATAATTATTTTGTGAATATTGCAATCTTGCCATTGGAAATTTGTGAATCACATTCACAACCCAAAATAAAATGTGAATTACATTTTCAATTTAATGTTCAACGTGAATCCAATTCACATTAACATTTAATTAACAAATATATATTACAAATAGCTCTATCTTATATATCATAAATCACATTTATAATATATATGATTAACATGGATAATACTGTCCACATTATTCATATCCATGATAATTAAATCACATTTATTCATCTAGGATCTCTATTCTCATGTGCCCAAATAATATGAATCACATTCACACTATTCACATATTTTATAATTAAATCACATTTAATTATCTTAGATAACTCTCCTTATAATATGAATCAAATTAATATTATTCATGATAATTAAATCATGTTTAATAATCCGATTTCTCAATGCTCGAATACATATATCAACAATGAAATTATCCTTGAACTCTTTCAAGGATGATGCGCTTTCTCCGCGGATACTTGGAGATAAGGACATGGTGATTGTATTGTTCCACGTACAGTGACTTGGATTTGAGATCACATCTCAAATCCATATCTTGCGGACCTCTCATAGATGCTTGATTAAATCAAGATCACAAATCTAATCTTCTTATTGCATCTGGAATCACATTCAGATCAATGTCCAATATTTGTACTAAGATCATATTACTTCTCTACTGAGAGGAGTCACTAAAATCAAGACCCGTTTCATCACTCCCTAGGAATGGAAGTGTCATGGTTATACAATCGTTTATGATCACATCACCCTCAGGTATTCCTAATACCAGTACATCCTACATACTGGAAGACCCAGAATAATCCCAAAGTATAAGATCAATTTTACATATTCAGACATATAGTAAAATGTACATACTCAGACATATAGTAACCATAAGATCAATTAAAAAATTTTCATGTGACGAAACCACATGTTCCAAGAACACTTCTCGGGTCGGTTCGTCTAAACTACAAATAAGTAATAGGATTACCTCTTGAAGCGTGGTTGCGATCGAGTCTCTAAACGAAGAGACCTCCTGTCTGAGTATGTACATTTGCCAGACCAGAATGACAGGATCTAAACTCTGAGCCACCATTCTGCATAATGCAGAGAACCATGTCATTTGCGATTAAATGTCAAAAGCACATATGTATGCCAGAACATCTTCTTAGATTTTATAAGGATTATTCGACATATAGTAACCACATGATGCCATTACCATGTGGAACAATACAATCGCCCTGTCCTTATCTCCAAGTATCCGCGGAGAAAGCGCATTATCCTTGAAAGAGTTCAGGATAATTTCATTGTTGATATATGTATCCGAGCATTGAGAAATTGGATAATTAAATATGATTTAATTATCATGAATAATTTGAATATGATTCATATTATAAGGAGAGTTATCTTAGATAATTAAATGTGATTTGATTATCAATGATGTGAATAATGTGAATGTGATTCATATTATTTAGGCGCATGAGAATAGAGATCTAAGATGATTAAATGGGATTTAATATCATGGATATGAATAATGTGGATATCACTATCCATGTTAATCATATATATTATAAATGTGATTTATGATATATAAGAGAGAGCTATGTGTAATTTACATTTGTTAATTAAATGTTAATGTGAATTGGATTCACGTTGAACATTAAATTGAAAATGTAATTCACATTTTATTTTGGGTTGTGAATGTGATTCACAAATTTCCAAAGGCAAGATTGCAATATTCACAAAATAAATATGAATTATTTTTGTAGAATAATTTACAACAATTGTTGTTGTAAAATTGGAGATGCATGGAATAATGTAATCTAAGGAGATTACATTGGAGATGTCCCTTCCATATTGGAAGGAAGGGACAGCCACCAATTCCTAATAGGAAAGGGTGGTCGTCCACTCCATATACATGGAAGGAGGCACCATCCTTTCCATTATCTCCATATGTTGTTGATTTAATTTTGGGATAGATTTATATTTATTTATCAATTACATATTTAATCTAAATTAAATTAATTGTTGTTGGTTTTTACCAACAAAATCTTAACCATTAAAAGAAACACAAATCAATGAGAGCCATTGGATTTGTGTTGCCCATAGATTGAGATCCATGGATCCCAAAATAGTATAAATAGAAGGGCACCCCTTGCTCTTCAAATGCTAATGAGAAACACAAGGCTCTCTCTCTCTCTCTATTCTCTACACGCCCTCTCTCCTTCTCTCATGTGGTCGTCCACCATGGATGCCTAAGAGAGATTCTCCATCGCCGCAGCATCGTCGTTATGATGCCCGATCATTTGCTTGTGGATCTCCGTCTCCTTCAGTGTGCTTCGCTCATGAAGAAGATATCAGATCTTGTGTGTCGAGATCAGGAGATTCGCTGCTTTGATCATCAACATGGATTGCGAGAAGCACGTGTTTCATCAATATGCTCGCAAGCGTCTCCTCCGTCAGATCGGACTTGAGACAGGAGGCCTCTTCGTTTAGAGACTTGATCGCAACCACACTTCAAGAGGTAATCATATTATTTATTTGTATTTTAGACGAAACGATCCGAGAAGTGTTCTTGGATCATGTGGTTTCGTCACATGAAAATTTTTAATTTCCGTTGCCTCGAGCAACTAGTGCGACAAGTCGCTCCCGATTGCATATGATGTGATCCTCAAGCTTCCATGATGCGCTTAAGGATCTCACCATATCCTTCAAGTGGTATCAGAGCACGGTTGAAGGTTTCAGATACGATCCATAAACCTAAGGCAACTTGGGTTCATTAGGGTTTGCGAAAATTTTCTCGCATTTCATTTCGCATATCTGTTTTGTGATTATTTTCAGCCCAATTTAAATTACACCAAAATAAAACTTGGGATTTTGTTCCCCATTAAATAAGAAAATCGCAGGATCTGAGTTTGCATGATTTCGAATCTGTTTGCTAAAGTTATGATCAAATTAGTGAACATGTATTCACTGTTTCCGGGACAGCGAATCTTAACGTAATTACGGAGTTAATTACTATTTAGAAACGCCTTGAAATGCATGAAAATCAATTAGGTTCTGTTTTAAATCAAATTATCAAACTTAGAAAACTTACTTTGCTTAATTTGGATTTAGATTGATTGAGATGTGTTAATTTTAGTGAGGATCACTACTGGAAATTACTTTCCTAATCAAGAACCTTTCGATTGTCGTTTAATCAATTAGTGAAATTAAATGGTTTATTTTCTGGAATAATTATGGATAAATATTTATGAAATATTTGATAATAATTATTTCCTTAAATGGCATTTCTTTTACTAATAATTGATTAGATGTGATCTAGATCATAATTGGTTACACAATCTACTTTCCAACAAACAAAGTTGCTTGAATAGGATTGGGGATTTGTTTAGCAAATCTCCTTATAATATTAATCAAAAATATTTTGATTATTATTATATATGATATAACTTCGGTTGAAGAACCGATTATAATCTCAAGTACACAATTATCAATTTGGCATTATCTTTTCCCGAGGTGGATATGGTGTCTAGTCAGGGAGCGTTGGGCTAGCAGGTTGCACCGTGTGCGGTCTGTCCCACTCACGTTGGTACTGGTCATGATAGCATGTAGGGACTCGATAATGCAGAAGAGATCATGGTATATTTTTCTAATTATAAAAATTTAAAATAATACATATTTGAGATAAATACCATAATTCAAGTAACAATAAAAGATTGTTTGTTGGATATTAATTGGATCATTAATTAATATGATTAGATTAATTGGAATCCAATTAAAATTAATATTAATTAGATAAATACTCTATTTTTAATAGAGATGTTATTTCCCTTGGATGAATTACTCATAATGAATATGTTTCATGATGATTAATTAGAATTTGAATATGATATGAAGGATCACATAAGTGACATCCATGGTCTCCCGTCAAGGCGAAGGGTTCCGTCACCAGATATTGTATGTAGGAGACGCATGTCCGAAGTGACAGCTCCTGCATAGAATCCATTTGGATCGGTCTCTTCGCTTGAAAGAGTAAGGACTTTTGCGTAGTGATCTTAATATCGGATCCTCATATTATTGGGGCGATATTGGATTGCGCATAGCGAGTTGTATTCCTGTTGATGGTTGATTCAATTAATGACGGGTCAACATCACCTTAGGGGTGGTGGGCCCAGGTGTTAAAGACCGAATTGGGAAATGCAAGTTTGACTTGCAAGGCGGAATGTGTTCCCGCTTCTTTTTATCGGAGTTACGTGTTCTTAAATTATTGGGATGTAACAAAGATAAGGAAGGAGATCCCAGATCTTGCTGAGATATGATGGTAAGTATATCTCTTACATCGAAAGTGATTAAGGGAATGAATATTCAGTGTTGACAAGGCAAGACAACTTTGATATAAAAATTCCTAAATCAAAGTAAAATATATACTTATTTATGTTTATGTAAATTTCTTATTTCAGGTAATCCTTCATTAAACCCATTCAACATTATACTCAATAATAACCAGTAAGTTATCATGGATTGGATCCATGATCAAGATATTGTACTTGCAGTTGGATACATAATGTATGTGGTTGCAATGTGCAAGTCTTCCTCATAATAATGAGGAATGACAATTAAATAGACAATAGGACTACAACCCTTGGGTTTGTATGTCTCTATAGCCTTGATCTCTCATCGAATGTACTTTGGAACTGACATGTGACGATGATCGTAATTGTCAAATAATCCTTATAAAATCTAAGAAGTTCTGGCATACATATGTGCTTTCGACATTTAATCACGAATGTCAGGATCTTATACTTCGGAATTATTCTGGTCTGCCAAATGTACATACTCAGACATATAGTAACACATCCGTCTCCGGTCAGAGCATGCGTGCCTATATCATGACAGCATAAGACATAGGACTTTGGTTATCTCGATCTCGTTAAGTCAACTCTTTGACCTAACTAATCTGACACCTCCGAATATCTATTCTCATGCAGAGGACTTGCATCAAGAAGTCAGTCAGATATCAGCCAAGTGAGAAAGGATTGCCATCTCCTACTCAGGCTGGAGATCCTCTCTTAATAATCAGTTGACGATACTTGATGAGTCCTCAGTCTAACTCTTTAGATATTCATCCAAGCACCAGTCTCTATGATTCAATAATTGAATCAATAGATGTATGATCATTAAGACGGCCATGGTATATAACCCTAATTTTACTAAGGGTCCTATTATGAAAATTAGTTATTCTTCATTTCAGATCAGGGAAAGATATTAGCAATAACATTTATTGTGTAATGTCTCGTCGTGGGCTCGCATGTCCAACAGACCTCAGCCTCCGGCGAGACCCGCCACCTTCACGGTTGTGTCGTAGCGGCTCAACCTCCGCTCAAGCTCCGAGGATAGTCCGCCCAAGACATGCGATGACCCTGAGTCTCTCCAAGAGGCTCAAGCCCAGGCCCCCGCTCTGCCATTCTCCAAGTAAGCTCCTTCTATCTTCTTTGTATTTTCTTCTGACTTCTTCTAATTAATTAGGCTAATTCCGAGACCATTTCTGTTCATTGATCACCCCTATAGCTCAGCCTCGCTTCCATTATCCACGCGCAACACTCCGTTCATGCTCCCTGCCTTCCATACCCCCAAACCATTCTGACCCCCCTCCTCCGAGCTCATCGGAGAAGACCTCCAACCGCCGCCTTCTCAGCCATTTCACGATCGATCACCTCACTCCACCTCACACACGTAATGTTTGGCACACTTTGGCTATTGGTCTAACCATGCAGGTGCTCGAGTCTTCAATAAACAGAGGTCTCGTCTGAGCTATCTTTATGAGCTCCTTCTCCGGCGAATCAACATCGACAGCTTACTCTAGAGCGCCCTTGCTTTGAGCTTCATTGACTATCCATCAGCGACCTCCTGGGAGCAGAGCAAAGCCGATAAATGTTGAATGAAAAACGTAAGTCTAGCAGCTCATACCTGGTACGAGACCACGGAATAGAGAATCTCTCCTAAAGCTAACTCATGCGAAGTGGATCGAGTCTCCAACGCCTTGTCCACATCGTAAATCAGAGAGTCGACCTTCCTATCAAAAAGGGGCTCAGTCTTGAAGTGATTCTTGGGATTACGGTGGATTAGAGAGGACCAAAAAGTGAATGTAAGGTGGATTTTTGTAGAAATGGCGAGCGGTGATCTTGGGAAGGGGATTGCATGCAGATTGAAGAGGGTTGGTGGAAGCTATAGGTACGGTGAGGTAGAGGGAGAGGGGCGCCCGAAATTGATGAAGAAATCGAGGCAAAAAGAGGAGTGGAGATGGAGTAGAAATTAGGATAAAGTGAGGGGTACAACGGTTCTGACAGGTGTAGAGGGTATAGGTCATGCGAGGGAGTTGTTGTCGGGGGGTCAACATTCGTCGCATGCCTATTGGTTCACCTCAGCTTATGTGAGGACAAAATAGAATAAAAGGGAAAGAAAAATAAAAATAAAATAGTAAATGATTTTATTTAAAAATATTCAAAGCTTGAAAATGTTTATTATTTTAAAAACTGATTATGGTAATTTTTATTTTTTTACGACCCTATTTATTATATGTTTTTATTTACATGTAAATATATAGGTATTTATACTTTTATTTTGTGTATTATATTTTTATTTTGTATTTTACATACATAATATCATATTTACAAGTTTTATATATGGGGTCAATGGGGCTGCCCCCTGGGGACAGCCAACATGGATGCCCCACCTCATTTTTGTCAAAATTTTTTATTTTTTATAAAAAATATTACCATGTATATTCATCCCTATATCCCTCCTATATGCCATTCGAATTTCGTCAAAAAACAGAGACTCCTACGGCCTCCATCCAAACAGGGTCGACTTAAAAAATCCTGCGACCATTAAAAAAATGACGTTTGGATGGAGGCTGTAGGTCTCTGTTTGTGACGAAATTCGAATGGCATATATAAGGGATATAGGGATGAATATACATGGTAATATTTTTCCAAAAAAATAAAAACAAATTATGAAAAATGGGGTGGGGGCAGCAATGTTGGCTACCCCTTGGGGGCAGCCTCATTTTCCCATATATATATAGCATTATTTAATATGAATTTACATATTTTTATGGTATTTAATAATTTTGTTTGTGTGTATAGATAATTACATGTATACACATTATAGGTATAGTTTACCTAAATTTCAGGGTTTATTATTCATTTCATAATTTTATTTGGTTTTTAATTTATGTGTGTATTTTTCATATATTTTATAAAATATGTACAATTATTTGAAACTATAAAGAGATTAAAAATGTAAAGACTAAAATACTCGATTATATTTATAGATGCCCAAGTACAATAATAACCCTGAAAAGTCAGCTTTTGTATCTTAGCTCCATTTTCAATGAAACTACCTTCATTTGAAAGATAATTTATTTTGAAATACAATGGAGGTGAGTTTGGTTCAATTTTAGTTTATATGGAGTAGATATTGACCAATGAAGTCCGGTTTACTGCTTTTTCATCTGTGTGTACAATTTGCAGTGTGCATGTTTTACTGGCTATTATTTTTCTTATTTTCTATACATTATTGTGTACAAGTTTTGTGTAGAACACTTTATTATTTGAAATGTGTGTGTCAAAAAATAAAATAGTGTAAGTTTGTCTATTTACATAGTATATTGTATATAAAAGAATTTGGGTTTCTTGAGATTTTTGTACAATATTTGGCTACTATCTCCCCTTACTTTATTCATGGTCGAGCTAGTCAATATTGACTTGGTATTGGGGTTCAAGGTCAATCAGTATCTTTGATACTTAGTTTATTTTTCTTTTCTTTTCATTATTTTTTTATGTTGGATTTAAATATAGGTATTTACATGCTAATTACAGATGAATGTTAGTTGTTAATTCATGCATAATAGTTGTATTTACTGGTATTTTACTAGGGACTTAAAGCCAAAATGGAATAATAAAGGTCAATGAATGGCTATTCATCAACCTCCTCCAACACCTCCTCCTCCTTTTCCCCTCTCCTCCAGCGCCCCATCCTCCTCCTCCGCACCTCGTCCAGCACCTCCTCTTCCTCCTTCACCCTTTTGCTCCTCCACTACCACCTCGCTCCTCTTACCCCATGTTCCTCTCTTGCCCACCCATCCTCCTCATCTGCCCCCATCCTCCTCCTCCTCTGCCCCCCTCCTCCTCTTCTGCCCCCTACTCCTCTACTGCATCCACCACCCCCACAACGCCACCCCCCTAGCACTGAAGCCATAAAGACTCCTTACCAGTCTGCAGCACGCATCCAACCCACCAATGAAAATCTCATCCTCCATTTGTAGATGAAGTCAATGAAGTTTTGTGCAGCAACGAGGATGACGATGGAGGAGGTCGGAGGGTGTGGGCGGAGGAGGAGAGACCATAGGAGGAGGAGGAGTGGGGGAGCTTTTGTATAGTGATGAATCTACATTTCATCATCTTTACATTTAATTTAGCTTGAAATCCATTAAAACACATGTATATAATACTAACTTCATATTCTTACTAACTTGCATCTGTGTGTAAATATTGTACACTCATTACTAATTTAACCTAAAATAAATAAAGAAAGAAATAAAGGAAAAATAAAGAAAAGAAAAGAAAAAAGGGATTGTATATATGTAATAGATACAGGTTGACCCGAACCAAGAGAGAAGGTCAAGACTTGACCTGATCGACTAGGAATAAAGTAGGGGGAGATAGGGTCCTTAATTAAAAAATCCAAAAAATGTGTTGTGTATATTTGTATATTTACATTATTTTATTTGTACATACATTAACCCCAAATTCAATAATTTTCAAAACAAAAGTTGTAAATAAAAAAATTTTGTAAATAATAAAAATAATTGCAAAATAAAATCATGTACAGAATAAAAGTAATCACATCCAGAAAAAGCTATAAAGCGATAATTGAAACACCAATTTTGGATACATATGAACTCAAATTGAACCAAACTCACTTCCGTTATATTCTAAATTAAATTATCTTTAATATGGTTGAGATTTCATAATTTTTGGAGTTACAGTTGAAAAGTCGATTTTCTGGGGGTGGATTATTCAATTTTACCATTTATTTGTACATATTGTATTGGTAAATAATTTTAATAAATTATTTAAAAATAAAAAATTAAAAAAATTAAAATAAAAAAGCTAATTCCCTTATTTAACTATGTATATAATGTACCATATGTATATAGTATATGTATATAGTTGATATTCTTAAATAGCCACCATAAAAAATAAAAAAATACCATTTATTATTCAATTTAATAAAGTGAAAAAAATACAAAAAAATATTTTTTTTATATAATTTTTACTTTATCTCCTTTCAATTTTTTTCTCTTATCTTTATTCAAAATTTTAAAAATTCAAACTCCATTCTTTATCTATTAATATGGCTCCCTCTCCCTCATTTGAACCTGATTAATCTTTGGTGAGAGGAGCCTATCCTCCGAGAGATATCTTGTCATAGAAGGGTGCCTAGCCTTCGAGCCATCTGGTGGCAGCGAGTCGGCATTCATCGAGGCGATCACGATTTCTTTTCCGCTCCTAAGGTGAGATACATCATTTTTCTCATTTTTTATTTAGGTTAATCTTAGTTTAATTTTTCGCATTTTTATTTCGTTGCCATTTTCTCTAGATCTTAGAACACATCATGATTTGATCAGAATCCGACTCAATTTTTCATTTCACATCTCGATCTATTTACGTTCTTTTCTACCTCGCACGATCTCCCATCTCCGACCATGCATGGTGGTCAGAGATCCGGTTCTATCCTTCATTTTCCCAAGAGTCGCACTCGCTCATGCAGCTATTTTATTTATTTTTACACATTTTGAATAATCGGGACCAAGCCATCATGCTCGCATCCTCATTTATTTATAAATAAAAAATAAAAAACAAAAAATATAGTTTCTTTTCCCTCTAAAATTTATTTTGCATGATCAAATAAAAAATATTAAAAATAAAAAAAATGAATTTCTGCAGTTTCTATTTTAAAAAAAAGAAAAAGTTTTTTCTCTGTTTCTGTTTTACAATAAAAAAACAACAATAGTGGCAGACGCCACCCCTCCAGCTGCGTACGGCGCCCGCCGCCCTCCACCGCCAACATTTCCGCCCTGCACGGAGGAGAAGAGCCACCGCCCGCACGAGGGTCGTCGGTCACCGCTGCTCCACCACCCTTCTCAGTCGTGCGACCTTCCCAGAACGCCCCTCTAGCCCACATGGACCTTCCTACCGCCGCCTAGATGCGGTGCCCGTCGCCATCACCAGGGAGCAGCCTGTCGCCGCCTCCCTTCCAGTCGCCTGGTCGGAGCCCACTGACCTTACGCCGCCCAGCCTCTCTTCCGTCGCATGCCTCAGACCTCTTCACGCTGCCCCAGTCTCTTCCGTCACACGCCTCAGACCTCTGCCCGCCACCAGATGCTCTGACCACCTCCGCGACCAGTGCCGCCATCATCGCTACCCGACTCCACGCCACGGTCAGAACCATAGCCAACATCAGCCACCGTACCCTTTACTAGAGGAATAATATACGAAGAAAATGAACGGAGGATCGCTAAGGGGAATAATAAAAGAATTGGGTAAATATCATCTAGACCCCGATATTTTCTGAATTTGCACAAAAGACCCCTTCTAGAACCAGAGCACGTGTGTCGCATGCATTTATAGGTAAATTGTTTATTCTACCTCGCTTTAATTTCTTGCTACTTTTTTGCAAAAACATTAAGTATTTACAAATAAGTCCATGTTTATCCAGACTTTGATTTGCTTGCTTGTTCTTATAGAAATAAATGTTTTTCATGGTCAATAAATGCTAGAAAAATCATGTTATGTTACTTTCACTTGTCTCTTCATAGTATAAAAATTTCATTGCATTCTATTTTCATATGTTATTGTTAAAAATAAAAAACATTTCCATTTTCTCTATTTAAAATTTGAAAATTCGTAAAAATACAAATATTGTCTAAAAAATTCAAAAAATAGAGTAGTTTTGTTTTTGTGTGCTTAATTTCTTGTCCAAATTTCACGCATTAATTATTTATAAAATCCAAAAATTTGCTAAATACTAAATATCTTAAAAATCATAAAAAAATATAGAAAAATCCAAAATTTGTGATTTAAGTTCCTATTGTAGATAATTTCCTCTAGTTTTTCAGAAAAATAATTTTTACCATTTTTTAATTTAATTTAGTATTTCTAAATTATGAAATAATCATGTTTGGTCATTGTTTGCATTTTCCTTTGTTTTTATTCATTCTAAAAATCCTAAAAAATCTACAAATATCTAAAAAAATTACAAAAAATTGTAAAAACACAAATTTTTTTAGCATTTTTTAGCATTTTTATTATATTTGAAAAATCCAAAAAAACCTTTTGGTCATGAAATTGTTTTGAAAATTATATTTTTTAAATAAAAAATGCAAAATTAAAACACTAAAAATTTGAAAATAGGAAAATAGAAAATAGAAAAAATAAAAAGACAAAAATCAAAACAAAAACCAAGTATAGTGTACATTGAAAATCATGCTTTCTTTTAATTGATTTTTTTCGATTAATTGAATAACCCTCGGGAACTGCAGCCTCCCTGAGTTCAATCATGTTAGCTATACAGATAATAAGTAGCAAAAATTTCTCTCGCTTCATTATTCTTTTAATTAATTATTGGATTAAGATGAAAAAATTTTGTTTGTTTGTTGCGGGATATTTGGGTTGCAACGACTATTGCGCATTTATTTTCATATCTTGATTTAAAACCCAAGAATCTTGCTCAATAAAATGGCGCCGTTGCCGGGGAGGCACGGAGAGGGTAGTTAGGTTTCTCTTTTGACTTGCTATTCTTGGTGATGAATCACCATTTCATCACCTTTATTCTATCATTTTGGCCTTAAAAACCCCAGCAAATGCATGTAAATAGCATTAATTTGTACATAATAGCATTCATTATTTATTGTATTTCTTGCCCATAAAATAAGGTTTTTAATGCCAAAATTATAGAATAAAGAGAAGAAAAGAAAAAGGAATAAAATATTGAAAATATTTTATGACCCGAATCTCGAGACAAGTCAAGAATTGGTTTGGTCGAAAAGGAATAAAGTAGGGGGAGATAAGGGCCAATAATACAATAAATACCTCATTTATTGATTCATTCATTTATGCATTTTTGACACCTATTTTGTATTTAATTATTTATTCATTAAATAAAAATATTTTGTACATAAAAGTTGTAGATAATGATGTAAATAAAAATACAAAATTGAGTTTGTACAAAAATAATATACGATGTACATTTTATACCCAGAATAAAAAGTCAGAAATCAAACTTCACAGACCCATATCTTGCAAATAAAAATACAAAATCCACAAAATCACCTTTAATTGTATATAACTTTTCAAGAGATATTTAATAAAATTGGTTTCATAATTTTTGGAGTTCATCTGTGAAAGTTAGGTTTTTGGCCTTCATTGTACAGTCTACCCGATTAAAATATTCAATTTATTCATTTATTCACTATTCTTACAAACTTATATTTTTAGAATTTTGTAAACAATGTACATAATGCATGTACATATTGAAATTAGAATAAAACCAAAAAGAACATATAAAATAAAATAAGTATATGAAATACATAGACAAAAATACCTATGTTACCTATGTATATAAATAAAAGGGGATTTCATTCTTTCATTCTTTATTCATCTATATTTTTAAGAAATTGTAAATATTATTTATATTCCACTAAAAATATAAATACAAAATAAAACCCAATAAAATTCATTAAATAAATAAAATGTTTATAAAATATAGGTAAAATACCTATAAGTATACCTACATATTATATTTACCTATTTATTTAAATGGGCACATAAACTCATAAAAATCAAATAAAAATATATCTGTATTTATAAAAATAAGTTATAAATATAAAATAAGAAAATAAAATAAAATAACAAAATATACAAAATAAAAATAAATTATACAAAATTCATGTAAATATACTTATAAATACACCATTAAAATAAACTCATAATAAAATACATCAAAAAAATAAATAAAAATCATAAATAAATACTATATTATTTAATAAGCATTTTTTATTTTATAAGCAAAAATTAATAAAATCACTTATTATGTAATTAATAAGTCAACTTCGAGCTGACGTGGGCCAATCACAGCTCTGCAAACGTTGACCGCCTGGTCAACTGCTCCTCCAAACGACTGAAGTGACTCCCCCTGTCATTTCACCCATTTTCTCCCTTAAAACCCGCTTGCCTCAGGCATCTTCTGACATTTCTTCCTTCACAAAACTTGCTCCCTGATCCTCTTGTAGATACACGCAATCCTCTTTGATCCGTTGTATATCCCTTCGATTCGTCAATATTCTCTGGTCAAATAAGGGTGCAGCCATGTTCTAAAAAAAGAAACCTCCGCCTTCTCTTCAATTTTGGTCAGCCTTTCTCCCGTTCCCCTCCTCGTATTCGGTCCTGGAGGCGTTCCTCGTGATAGGAGGACAACTCCGGCACCTTGAATCGGTCGGAGTAGGTGTAGGTTGCACCCAAGGCCGCCGTCGCCGGCGACCTCTGCTCCCTTCCTCCTAGGGAGGTATGAGCTATGCATTTTATTAGCTTTAGATAGTTTTCAATTCCATTCATCGATTTATGTAATTAGTTTAATCTGTAGGTGTCCGGTTTAGCTCCAATGAGGTGATTCGTAGTTTGCCGGAGCTCTGCTCCGGCGAACCCCTCTACGGTGCTCCCGACCCTTTTCCGATCGCCAAACCTCCCCCACTCCTTCCTCTTCGCTTCTTCTCCACTCCAGGCACCTCCACTCACCCAGATCCCTAGCGGATCTGGAGTTGGATGCTCCACCACCACCACCTTCGCCGAAGCATCTCCGCCCGCTCCACCCTTCATCCATTCACTGTTCTAACGGGACGAGGCAGTTTGCCCTCATCCCTCATGTCATTCTGTGAGGTACAAGGTGCATTTAGACACCTGGAGGTGATTTTCGACGCTCATCGGAGGTACCTGGAGCACCACCTTGACTTCGACCTGGTGGCGGCGCTCCAGTTTGCCTCCTGCCGATCTGAAGCCTCCTACGGATAGAGGGAAGCGCCTGCGACGTTTTGGGACTCTTCGGAGCAGCAGAGACAGACGAGGGAGGGAGTTGTCGCCGGAGGAAGTTTTCCCAGGCGAACCTTCCTCCCTGTTCTTCCAGAGGCCTTCCCTGCCGTCGGATGAAGAACAAGGTCCCAGATCTGATCACAAACGTCCGATCTTCCATATCCTCAGCCGTTGGATCACGTGAGTGATCTAATCACAGACGTCAAATAGCGAAGCGGTATCGGCCGCTAGATGGGTGCCGCGTGTCAAGTGAAGAACGAAGAACCGTTGGATCGCGCTCCTTAAGGGGAAATTGCATATTTATACCCCCGTTTTTTTGTATTTAATTTTTAATATTGTAAATAAAATATAGCATTGTAAAATAAATGTAATATTTTCCATAGGACCCTTGAACTTTCTGGAATTACAAAATAGCCCCTCCCAACCTCACGTGTAGTCCCACGTGAGGTGCGGGAAATTTACATTGAAACCCTGGCGGTTTTTGTTATTGTAAAATAATCTTTAAAATATAAATAAATGTTTATACTGTTGGTATATTTACACTGTGGCCTTTGTCCTTTATTTTTATTGCAGTTATGCCCCTGCCAGGCTTTATATTTTTGTGACTTTCTTGTATTTGTTAAAAATACCTATATTGATCCTAAAAATCCACAAAAATTAGGTTAGATGTTCCATGTCTCATACTTTCACGCACATATTTTTAATTGACATTTTTTGCATTTAATCTAATTATTAAAATTCAAATGGAGCATAAATAATCACTGTCTAATTTATAAAATACCAAAAAAATTATAAAAACATTTTGAAAAATTACAAAAATATTATATATGGTATATTTATATATCTATTGAGTACAGAAAATGAAAAACCCTAAAAATAAGAAAAAGAAAAAGAAAAAGTCAGAAATCCCCAAAATCCAACAAAAAATATAAAAACCCTAGAAAAATCCCAAAAATATATTTTTCTATTTTATAATTATCTATATATTATTATTTACATAGTAAAATAATTTCGGTAATTTTGAGACTTATTTTATATTTTTCAAACCCAAATTCTTTTTGGCCTATTTAATTAGTCCCATATTAGGGACATTTTTGGAATTAAAAATATATAAAAATTAGCAAAATTCGAGAAAAATAACAAAAAATTTAGAAAAAATATAAAAAACTAAAAAAATATTATATCTACATATTTTAGGTATTAATATATATTTACCTACCTATATATTGTACATCTCTCTCTCCTCTTATATATATATATTATATAATTAAAATATGAAAAGAAAATAAAAAATAGAAAATATAAAAATAACAAAAAAAGCATAAAATCAAAAATAAAATATATAAATATATATAATTAAAAACCCACAAAAACAATAAAGAAACGGACATGAACCAAGAACTGAATAAGTGTGCATTCCATTTTCACCATACAACCATTCGCCTCCTAGTGTTCGACCTCTACTTGTGCTTACACCTATACACACTTTCATGTAGAGTTATAATAAATTTTAACTCCATATTTTGAGATTTAATTGCATATATTTTATTGTGGGTTAATTGTTGATTAATCGAGGATTTTTGAGTGGTCAATTCAGCGACTGGATCTCTCGCCTTGTGAGATTTCCAAACACTCCGACTCCCTCAGTTATCAAATGGCGCCGTTGTCGGGGATGCAACAGATTTTGTGTCGATATTCATTCATTTATTTAATTCTTTGCTCATGTCCAGTAATCATTTTGTTTATTCGATTATTATTGAGATTATTAAGACTGTTCTGACCCATCTCCTCTATTTGTCTTTGATGCGAGGGACCACCAAGCGAAGGAGGACCTCCTAGGAGGACCAATGAACCCAAGCGAGGCGGAGCCGGCTTTCGGACCTAGCCGGTAGGAGAGAGCATTAAAAACAGAGGGAGAAGAAATTTTGAAGATTGTCTCTATTTTATGCATTTTATTTTATTCTGTATATTTATGGGAGAGAGCGACCTTAGAAACATGTAATAATACAGTACTCTCAGACAATCCGACTCCCGAGGTCCAGTGCCCAAGGGATTGTTCCCTTGGGGGCCTCGACGGTTTTGACACTTTTTTATTTGTATTATTTTGTGTGAATGAGCCCTAACTTAGGAATTGTTTGCCGATAGATTAAGGTCCAAAGCCCTAATATATTTGCATGGACCTATAGATGCGCTTCTGGACTTAGTTTAAACTTTAAACAGTCGTCTCATCATCTTCGAGCCTTCGTGCCGCGAACCCACCCTACCAAGCGCTGCTCCTGAACTCAATGTGTCGAGAGGAGGAGGGGTGAGCCTAGATCGAACTCCTGGATTGAAGATCGGTGACCGACTTGTGGTGCTTCATGATAATAGCAGTTACTATCCTAGGTTGATTTCCTTGGATTGCGTCTCATGTAGCATAGGTTTCAAATTCTGTTCTGCATCCTGCATGGAGAGAGCTGGAGGCACTGTGAGTCTTCTCACTTAGCATGCATCATCGATTTCTGACTTGCATGGCTTTTCCGACCTTCTCCCTCTGTTTTTGCCAACCTAGGATGCTTAATGGAAATTGGAACCTCAATAGGCACGTGCATTGAAAATACCCAAAAAAAGTGATAACCTAAATAAAATCGGGACTGCTAACTCTATTGGACTTAAAAGAAAACCTAATGGATTCCATTGTCTTGGGGAGAGCAACCCCCGCATGGTATGCATTTTAATTGCTCACGTACACACTAAGGAGTAGAGCCCAAATCCCATCAAGCTTCCTAAGTGTTTGTACAACTTTGTGATTTTCAACTCACTCTAAAATCGAAAAGATAAATGACCGTCACCTGACGGTCTTCACTGTGTCGAGTACGTGAATTGGGGGTTTGCCTTAAGTATTGATTGTGACTTGGAGTCTGTTACGTTTTCATTCATTATTTGAGTAGTCGATCCCATCCGTGTGAGTCATGCATTTTTCATCTTTGAGTCTCTCTACCTCTCTTATACATATATCTCCTCATTTGCATTAAGTCCTGATATTGGTGCTAGAACTCAATCATTGTCGCCAAGACTTCCGTTCTGATCTTCTCACCGGCCCTCCTCATCCCCTCTGTGTCACTCTTCTACCACCCGTGATATTGGCGCTTTAGCTCAATCAGCTTCTCCATTTCATTGTGTTACCCTTCTTATCCACCCTCCTCGTGTCCCCCGTATCATCTCTTCTTTTACCCGGGATTGTTGTGCTTTTAGCGATAGCCCGCATCGAGGATTCGTGACTTATATTGATTATTGGAGTAAGTTAGGCATGATGTTGAGGATGCTGAGATTGATATACTACTCTTGGTGGATCTGACTTTGGATACGTGCATAAGAGCTTATTGAGGACTTTTGATGATGCATGACCGTTAGGTGTGATTTTGTATTAAGGATTTAGATCTCGCACACCGGATTGAGGATGTGATGTGCTTGAATGATGTGAGGATTATATCATGATGCTTCTACTGATCGATCTATTTTGAGGTTCCGTCTGTCTTTGATTTCTGGACTGGATAGACTATCTTGTTATATGCTGCATGATGGCAATGATTGGAACCCACATGATCTCTCATCTTCGTGACTGCTCTATTCCCGATCTCCTGATTCTATGATCCACCTATGGCACTTCGAGGATTCATGATTATCTTGCGTGCCATCTCAGCCAGATTTGATTGACATGAGGGATGTTTTGTGAAAGACCTGATTATTTGCTCCCTCGCATGATCTTATGCCCTCCGATTGATTGAATGATTGAATGATTTTGAGGACCTGAGATGACTTGCCAGCAATCCCAAGATTTCATTGACTTGACTCACATGACTCCCTGAGGACTATCTGCGGGAGAATGTGACACACTCTTTACGATTGATTTCACCCACTACCTGTACTGCCACTCTGTTGGGGTACGAAACTGTATCGTCCAATATGATTATCTGGCCTCTCTGCCTGATTGTGTTACTGGTATGCCGGTACACAAGGCCAATGTACTCGAATCATCTGAGTCCGCTCTCCTTGACGGTCCTCGCAAGGATGAGCTTCATTTTTCTGATTATTCATTTCCTAGTTCATAGCTCTCCGAGGGTTATCTGTGAGAGGCTATGACACATTATAGCTCTCTTGGTCTCTTCTGCTGGTAGACGGTCTACCATCTACCGAGGCCACATTTTCTGTGGATCCGTCTGATGGATCAAACTCCTTTGAGCCTCTTTCTCTCCTTGATGACCCTCGCAAGGCAGAGACACAGTCTGAATATTCACTGCTTAGTTTGCATTACTCCCCGAGGACTATCTGCGGGAGAATGCGACACTCTCTCTACGCTCGGTTTCCTCCCTGCTGACTGTGTCTCCGATCTGCGGAGCACAGAACCGAGTCGTTTGATATATATGATTGTGGTCACATCATGAGTTGCCTATCCGATCTGCAGATCAGGGGACCCATGTGTTTAGTTAGATCTTTGACTCCTTTGAGTCTATTTTCCTTGACGGTCCTCGCAAGGCTGAGCTCCTGATATCTGCTATTTCCATGCCTAGCTGGTAGTGCATTCCCCAAGGGTTATCTGTGGGACGTTGCCACATTCTCTCGATTCTCCGGTCTCTTCTGCTGGGTAGACGATTTGTCGCCTACCGAGACCATACCTGATGATCCGTCTGATGGATCAAGGACGCCTGTGCATCCGCTCACCTTGACGACCCTTGTGATAACTGGATAATCCGCAAGGGTCACAACAAATGATATATATATAGTGTCGCTGAAGCGACCGCTCGCAGAACACCCGAGTTAATCAGGAATTAACCCACAATAAAAGAATGAATGAATGAAGTCCAAAAATGTGAATTAATATTTATTACTCTACCACAAAATGCATAGGGAACAAGCATGTAGAGGTCGAACCACAGAGAGCAAGACAAAAGTGCAATAGCCTAAGATGTGCATGTACCACAGAGTCATCCTTGTGTGAGTTCTATTTTTTGTGGGTTTTATATTATTTTTATTTTTTTATTTTTATTTTAATAATATAGTATGTAATATATATATATAATTTATAGAATATAAATATATAAAGATATATATATCCCTTAGAGGTTAGGTATATAACATATAATAGCATATAATACATCCATTAGATATAGATATAAATATAAATAATAATAATTTTAATTTTAGAATTTTATATATTAATAGTTATATATATAGATAGATATACATTTTTTTAATTTTCTTTTTTTTCAATAGGGTAATATATAAATATATATAAAGGGGAGAGAGGAGTGATACAATATTTCTAAAAATATATAAAAACACTCAAAAATATAGAAATAAAATCTTTTTGGTATTTTCATAGTTTTTTTCTATTTTTGTGATTTTTGGACATTTTTCAACAGATTTTTGGTATCTTCAAATACTGAAATAAAGCAAAACAGTGGAGTAGCTACTAGTTGTGGGTAAAATGGTAATTAAAAATATCCCAAAGCCAAAAAAATTTTCCAAACCATTTTAAAAGTAAACATGATAAAATTTAGAAACTACAGAACTTGAATTTGCAATTTTTGTGGTTTTCTGGAATTTTTTATATTTTTTAGAATTTTTTGAGTATTTTCGAATTTTTAAGGTTTTTCTTTTGAAATTTTAAATGATTTTTGGGTTGACATTAAAACATGACAAGATAGACCATAGGTGATTTTTTTGGTATTTTTCGAGGTGGTTTAATATTTTTTTAGTATTTTATAAGTTAGACAGTAAATAAAATGCATGTTTTTTATTTTTAATAAATGCAAAAATGCAACAAAATTAAAAACTAAAAATAGAGCGTACAAGAGCAAGATAACAGGAGCTTATATCCATTTTTGAAAATTTTTTCAAGTTAATATGAGGCATAAAATAAATAGAAAAGCATACAAAAATATATGGCCTGACAGGGGCATTTTTGCGAATAAAAATAAACTCAGGGACCTCAGTGCAAAAATCACAGCAAAAATAAACATTTAATTTTATTTTCGGGGCCATTTTATAATTAATAAAACCCGCCAGGGTTAAAGTGCAAAAGTCACGTGCCTCACGTGGGATTGCACGTGAGGTGCGGAGGGACCAATATGCAAATATAAAAACTCTAAGGGGCGTATTGCAAATAATACAATTTATTTACAACGTGGCATTTTATTTTTGGCATTAAACTATAAATACAAAAGGCGGGGGGTTATGTCTGAAATTTACCCCAACAGGCGCTTCATCCTACGGCTGATCTTCGTCCACTAATCCACGTGGCGCCTCCACGTGAGCCGATGACGCTTCACGATCCACGGCGAGGATTAGATCATCCAAGGTGATCTGACGGTCTGAGTGTTGGGGGATCGGACGGCTGATCTTCAATCTGGGGCCTTCGTCTTCATCCAACGACGGAGAGTTAGCGTGGAAGAACAGGGAAGCAGGCTCGCCTGGGCGAGCTTCTTCCGACCAGATCTCGCGCCTCCCTCGGTCTTTGCCGCTCCTTAAGGTCCCAAAAGCTTCATGGAAGGTTGCTTGAACTGCTGTAGGTCTTTGATCGACCGGAGGTATGCTGGAGCGCCACCACAAGCTCGGAGAAGAAATGGGGCTCCAGGTAACTCCGCTGGCTTGGAATTCATCTCCTGGTGCTTCTTGGCGCACCTAACCTGCACAGGAAAGTAGAGGGGCTCGAGGTCTCTCTCCTCGACCCAGGGTTTAGGCTAAAAAGATAGGGAATGACTGGGGGTGGCGAGGTCCGGCGAAGCGGAGGAGTTGGACCTCGATTCGCAGAGATGGAGAAGCTCTAGATGATCTGATGCGTGGGTTAAGCATGGAACGCGTAGGGAAATGAAATGAGGTGAAGCGAGGGGTCGGATGGTACGTAGATCATGGTAGAGAGGTTCGCCGGAGCTGAACTCCGGCGAACTTCGATCTGGGTCTAATCGAGCACCTAAGGTCCTACTGATTACTCTAAAGACTGGATTAAAGATTAAAAACTAAAACTAAGCTACAAAACTAGATAAATAAGCTCTTATATCTGGTAGTCGACCAGGGAGCAGGACCATCGGCGAGCGGCGTTCGTGGGCACTTCCTTCGACTCCTCCGACCGACTAAGACTGCCAGGAGTACCCCCCTGTCACGAGGATCCTCCAAGGGCTGGAATTGAGGGTGGAAAGCGACCGAAGGGAGACCAAAATGGGAGAGGAGGTCGAAGGGGTTATTTATAGACATGGGTATGTACCCTTATTGACCGGGGCACCACGAAGAATCGGTAGGTTAGATGGTCGATCTGGGTTGATGGCGGTGATGTACAATGATCGGAGATCATTTTGTCAGAAGAAGTCGATGGCCAACGATGGACGAGTCGAGCGGGAAAAAAGGAGGAAAACGGGGGACTTGATGGTTCTGACGGGAGTCAGAGGTGCAGGGGGGAGTTGACCAGAGGTCAACAATCCCTGGCCTCTGATTGGCCCACATCATACCGATCTTGACCCAATTATTAGACATAATAAATGATTTAATTAGAATTTATTTATAAAATAAAAAATGTTTATTAATTAATGTAGTATTTATTTATGATTTTTATTTATTTTTTTGATGTATTTTATTAAGGTTTTATTTTAATAATGGATTTATAAGTATGTTTATATGTATTTATTTTTATTTTGCTTATTTTTATTTTATTATTTTTTTCTTATTTTATAAATTTATAACTTACTTTTATGAGTATAAATTTATTTTTATTTAATTTTTATGAGTTTATTTACATTTTTCAATAAATAGGTATATGTATATGTAGTTATACTTATAGGTATTTTACCTATATATTATGTATACTTTATTTATTTTAATGTATTTTCTTGGTTTTTATTTTGGATTTGTATTTTTAATATATTATGTATAATATGTACAACATTATGAAAATATGAGACAAGAAAATAATTACAGAATGTTTTCCCTTTTTCTTTATGTACATATTGGATCATAGGTGTTTTGCCTATTATCTTGCATTTACTTATTTTATTTTGTAAATTCCATTTAGTTTTATTCTAATTTCAGTATGTTCATGTATTATATACATCATTTACAAAATTCTAAAAATATAATTTGCTAAAAATAATGGACAATGAATATATTGAATATTTTAATCAGGCAGGCTGCACAATGAAGGCCAAAAACCTAACTTTTGTAGATGGACTCAAAAATTATGAAACCAATTTTATTAAATAGTTCTTGGAAAGCTATATACAATTGAAGGTGAGTTTGGGTGATTTGGAGTTTTTATTTGCAAGATATGGGTCTGTGAAGTTGAGATTTTGGCTTTTTATTCTATGTATAAAATGTACACTGAGTATTATTTTTACACAAACTCAATTTTGTATTTTTATTTACCTTATTGTCTACAACTTTCATGAACAAAGTTTCTTTATTTGATGAATAAATAATTATGTACAAAATAGGTGTCAAAAATGCATAAATAAATGCATGAATAAATGAGGTATTAATTATACACTGGACCTTATCTTTCCTACTTTATTCATTGTCGACAAATTCCATGCTGGCCTTGGTCTCGGGGTTAGGGTCATAAAATATTTGCAATATTTTACTCATTTTTCTTTTCTTCTCTTTATTCTATAATTTTGGCATTAAACACCTTATTTAATGTGTAATTAATACAATGAATCATGAATGCTATTATGCACAAATTGGTGCTCTTTACATGCATTTGCTGGGGTTTTTAAGGCCAAAATGATAGAATAAAGGTGATGAAATGGAGATTCATCACCCCCCTATACTAGCCTTTGCTAGTCCCTGGCAAACACTTATGCAATAAGTGCAAAAAGAATAAAGAAAAGAAAAAGGAGAATTAAAGAAGGATAGAGTGAATAAGGATGCTTTCAGTGCCATGCATGTCTTTATAAAATATGAATTTGGAGCTCCTGTCAGACCTTGGGTGTAGATGTGTGTGGAACCTAGTCGGGAACCAGCTCTAAAATACAACAGCCTTTGATAGTCACAGAACTCGGTTCAACCCACCTCAATAGCCTGGTCAGAACTGGTCTACACCATACGCAAACCCTTATAACTATGAAGCTGACTTGTACAGTGTAAGTGATGGTGGCTCTCCCCAACTGAAATGACGAAGGAGCTGACTTCTCCAGAATGACAACCCAATGATTCCCCAATTCAACAGCTCTTTCCTCGAGGAGCAGGGTATTCCCTTCTAAGTTCAAGTGGCAACCAGCTCAAGAGGAGAGGGTGAAGAGAAGAATGGATGGTAGCCAGTGTAGCTACCTATCCTAGGATGCAAGACCAGTGTAGTCAAGTCATCCAGTTGCAGGCTGACATATTTGACTTTCAAACTCAAGCTTGCTTATTGGCTTTACAACATATGTACATACTTTGCAGGCATTTTATTTTTGTACAGGCCTGACCATTTTATTTCGACATACTATTCAAAGCAGCATTTACATAAGGAGTTTTTCCTCTTGGGCCGGTAGACTATCCCTCTTTTGAAGCTTTATCGCAACCCATAATCTCCTGTCTTTAGACCTCATGGCTATTGGACCAGGTTGGGGTGCACTTCCCTCCCTAGACGAGGATGAATGTTTCCACCCGTGTGCGTCTCAGACTGGTAAATCCAACCCCCTCACCACTCCAACTGAGTTGAGCCAAGTGAAAGGTGCAAGTGTCCAAGTTAGGTCACGGTCGGCAAGAGTCATGTGTGTGTCTCGAAAAGTTCTAGTTAGTCAGTTGAGGTGACTTGAACCCAGCCTTCATTTCTCAAAGAATTAAGTCTGCATAGACCTGAAATACCTTAAACCTAGTTCCCGTAAGGTTCCAGTGCAGTTAGGTACGGTAAGGTCTAACCAAGCTCCACTTTGAGACTTTATTGGACTGATTCAATCATCAAGCTCACTCAAAAAGAATATGAATGGTATGTGCATGCTATGCACAATGAATGATGCAATTTTTCACAAAGATTTTACAAGAATCAAAGAATATTTTTACACAAAGAATTTTTGCAAATAAAAAGCTTGACACATACAGAGGTATACACAATTATTGACACGGGCGTACCGCCTTATTTACAAAAGGTATGGATTTTTAAAGACTTTACAGGTTTCAATGAAGTACTTTTATTCAGGTGGTTCAGAAAGAATTTTATGTATTTGATTTACAAGTGTTTGTAATGATGCTTTTATTTCTCAGATCCAGTTTGAAAATAATTTTTGCAAACTATAGTACACGATAATTTTTGCAATCATTTACACACATTTGAAACTATTTTTGCAAAGATTTTTCACACTATATACATTTTTCACAATAGTTTTGACAAACATTTTTCAAAACCTTTGCACATAGGTTTTTTTAAATCTTTCTTTCACATAAAGAAAAAGTTTTGCAATCCAAACAATTTTACACAGGTTGGAAAACATTTCACAGCAAATTTTCAAACAGTTCACACTATTTTTTGAATCATATTGTATAGGTATCTAACCTGATTTATTAATCAGTATATACAAAAGAAGATAACTGTATTTGATGTATAATATGGTTTTGGCTCTTATAAGCTTTATTTGGGATTATGCTTATTTTTGTATGAGAGATTTTCGTGCCGACTCCTCGGACTTATTCAAGAATCATTTTCACTAGAGTTTTGAAAACTATAGTCCAAAATAATTTTACAAGCATGTACACGCATTTGAAAAATGATTTTTGCAATAGATTTTACAAAGCATAGATAGGTTTTTCAAAGCAATTTGACAATCCATTTTTACAATCATGTGCACACTGATTTTCACACATTTTAATTTCACTCAAAGAAAATAAATTTTACACACAAAACTGATTTTTCAAAGGTTGAATACTTGTACACACTATTTTGCAAACGATCTTCAAAAGATTTTTCAAAGAGAATAATTTGCAGAAAAACGCTTTTCCTGACTCAATAATCAGTACAAGTACAAAGAGTCTGAGGAGCTCACAATCATCTTTTATTATTATAGAGTTACTTATTACTTTATTTATTGAATTGATGTTTTATTTTTCAGTATGAGTTATGGCTTATAGTATATACATGGTATATACGACCCCCCTATACTTAGCTTGAGCTATGTCCTCATAGATCGAAAAGAAAAGAGAAGACATAACTCGTATTGAGTATAGACAAGTCGAAAGAATATATGAATGAAAAATGAATGAGTGAGAAGTTGACCGTCCCCCCTATACTTAGGATCAAATAATCCTAAGTATAGCAGACTGTACACAAAACAGGGAGGGTCAAGGGTGGGAATATACAGATCGTACTCAAATTGTCTCCCCCTATACTTAGGGTAAGATACTCCTAAGTATAGACAAGAAGAGGAGACAATGGAGAGGATCGGAATGAAATGAAAAACTCAGGGTGCACATCCCCCCTATACTTAGGACAAAGTACGTCCTAAGTATAGAAAACTGTCTACAAGGGTGACACCTTTTAGATACAAAAAGAAGCTAGAAAAGGAAAGAAGAGAAGAAGAAAGAAGAAAATCAGATAAACAGTTCTTGGAGTACATCGTCTCAATCTTCTGATGCTGCAGCGGTTGTGGAAATGTCTTCGTGGTGCACTAGCTGAATGGAGTCTACAACGGCCAAGAATGCATCTGGTTCAAGGTAAGGCTCTAGTAGTTGGCCGTTGACGATGAAGGTTTGTGCGTCAGGGGACAATTCTGATATGGCAATACTTCCATTGTCACGCACTTCACAAACTCGAAATGGCCCTGTCCACTTACTCTTCAATTTGCCTGGGAATATCCGCAACTTTGCATCAAATAACCACACTTTCTGTCCAATATCAAAGGTATTTCGTTTGATGTGCCGGTCATGCCAGTGTTTCACCTTCTCTTCGTACATCAAGGTGTTATCGTATGCATAGTCTCGGAATTCCAAGAGCATGTTCAGATCATCTTTTCTCTTCTGACCACTTTTACGTGAGTCCAAATTACAACTGTTGATTGCCCATAAAGACCTGTGAATTAGTTCCACGGGCAGATGGCATGGTTTTCCATATAAAAGACGATAGGGAGACATGCCTAAGGGAGACTTGTAGGCGGTTTGGTAAGCCCATAGGACCGAGTCCAAGAGTTGAGACCAGTCTATTCTATTTGGCCTAACAAGTTTCTGCAGTATAGTCTTGATTTCTCTGTTTGATAACTCTGCCATGTCGTTGGTATGAGGATGGTAAGGAGATGCGACACGATGATTGATGCCGTACTCCTTCGTTAACTTCTTGACCTCTTTGTTAATGAAGTTGCTACCCCCATCTGATATGAGAATTTTCGGTATCCCGAACCGCGAAATGATGTTCTTCTTCAGGAACTGGCATACTGTTCGGCTGTCGGCAGCTCGAGCGGGGTTAGCTTCAACCCAACGACTCACGTAGTCGACGGCAAGAAGGATGTGCTCAAAACCTTGACTGTTAGGGAACGGTCCCATGAAGTCAATGCCCCATGCATCGAAGACATCTGCTATCTGAATGATTTTCAGGGGCATTGAATCTTTGGCAGTAAGTGTACCCTTCAATATCTGACAGTCAATACATCGTTTGACGAATTCAGCTGCATCCTTAAATAATGTGGGCCACCAGAAGCCACACTGAAGTACTTTGGCTGCCGTACAATCTCCAGAGTGATGTCCACCAGATTCGAGTGAGTGAAAATGCTTGAGGACACTAGATTGCTCCTCCTGAGGGATGCACCTTCGCCAAATGCAATCCACTCCTTCCCTGAATAAAAGAGGATCCTCCCATTGGTAGAATCGGATGGTCGACATGAAATTGTTCTTCTGATTTTTCGTCCAATCCGCTGGTGTTACCCCAGAGGCGAGGTAGTTGACTATATCTGCATACCACGGAAGAGAATCCACAGCAAGGATTGCTTCGTCAGGAAAGGTTTCTGTGATAGGTGCATTGTTCAGAGGAGGCTCATGCTGCTCTATTCTGGAGAGATGGTATGCTACCACATTTTGAACTCCAGGCTTGTCCTTGATTTCCAAATCAAATTCCTGGAAGAGAAGGATCCAACGAATCAGTCTTGGATTGGCATCCTTCTTCTGCTGTAGGTACCGGATAGCAGAGTGGTCTGTAAAAATTGTGACTTTTGATCCCAACAAATAGGATCTGAACTTCTCGAGGGTGAAAACCACAGCCAGCAATTCTTACTCTGTCACTATATAATTTCTCTGTGCTTCATCTAATGTTCTACTGGCATAGTGAATGGCGTAGGGCGCTTTCTCTTTCCTTTGCCCAAGAACAGCCCCGACTGCAAAGTCTGACGCATCGGTCATTATCTCACAGGGAAGATTCCAGTCTGGCGGCTGTAAGATTGGAGCCTGAGTAATGAGCTCCTTCAACTGATTGAAAGCAAGGAGAACTGGCTGTTCAACAATGAATACAGTTTCCTTGCACAAAAGTTCTGTCAGAGGTCGGGCAATGCGGCTGAAATCCTTGATGAATCGTCGGTAGAATCCCACATGCCCCAGGAATGACGTTACATTTTTCACTGTCTGAGGTGGCTGGAGATTTGAAATAACATCCACCTTCGCCGGGTCGACTTCCATGCCACGTTTGGAAACGACGTGGCCCAGCACAATGCCTTCAGAGACCATAAAGTGGCTCTTTTCCCATGAAAGCACTAGATTGACTTCTCGGCACTTCTGAAGCACTCTGTCTAGGTGCTCAAGACATGAATCGAAACTATCACCATAGACAGAGAAGTCGTCCATGAACACCTCGAGAAAACTACCTACCATCTCGGCGAAGACTGCTAACATGCATCTTTGGAAGGTTGTAGGTGCATTGCATAATCCAAAGGGCATTCTCTTGAAGGCGTAGGTGCCGAACGGGCAAGTGAAGGTAGTCTTCTCTTGATCTTCAGGGGCGATTGCCACTTGGTTGTACCCGGAGTACCCATCCAAAAAGCAGAAGAACTCCTTGTCTCCTAATCTTTCCAAAACTTGATCAATGAATGGCAAGGGGAAGTGGTCCTTCTTCGTTGCTGCATTAAGACGGCGGTAGTCAACACACACCCGCCAGGATGTTGGTACCCGAGTGGAAATTTCCTCTCCTTTGTCATTTGTAACCACGGTAAGCCCTGATTTCTTGGGAACTACATGTAGTGGGCTTACCCATTTTGAGTCGGAGATGGGATAGATGAAGCCTGCATCACACCATTTCGTTATTTCTTTCATGATAACGTCCTGAAGGTTAGGGTTCAGCCTTCTTTGAAATTCGCGGGATGGCTTGGCATCTTCTTCCAGATAGATGTGGTGTGGACACAAGGCTGGATTTATCCCTCGGAGATCTGATACGCTCCAACCAAGTGCCTTGCGGTTCTTTTCTAGAACTTCGAGAAGATGAGATTCCTGATCTGAAGTCAGCCTGCTACTGATGATGATCGGATACATTTGTTCTTCACCTGCAAGGAAAGCATACTTCAGGCCTGCAGGAAGTGGCTCGAGTTCTAGTCTTGACCTGTCCACTTGATCTGTCACTTCAGATACTATGCTGGTGGTGGGATGTACTTCTTTGAAGCTGCTACCATCCTCATCATTCTGCTGAGATCCTGGTGATGTGTCGAACGGTTCTGCGCTAAGCTGATGGTGTTCGGTATGGAGTGAATGCTCGAAGAGATGCGCCTGTATCTGAGAATCTGTCTCCCAAGAATCGTCGGAGCATAAGCTGATTGCGCTTTCCAAGTCCTCCTTCAGAGTAAGGATTTCTCGGGTCCATGGATTATCTAATGATAAGGATGAGTCTCTGATCTCTGCAATAAAGTCACAGTCTGCTTCGGATGCTGCCTGGCTCTCATCAGTCGTGGCATTCGACTCTCTGTTCATGTTTATCGTGATTTGCTGGGTATTCGAGCTGAAGGTAATCTTGCCAGACCCGTAATCAACCATGACACCTGAAGTACGAAGAAATGGTCGGCCAAGGATGATAGGGGTCTGGAGTAGAGGTGCAGGTGAGTCCATATCAAGGACTACAAAATCGGCTGGGAATTGCATCTCCTGCACTTTAACTACTACGTCTTCCAACAGACCTTGGGGCCGCTTGACGGATCGGTCAGCGAACTGAAGGATCATGCGTGTCTGCTTGAGCGGACCCAGCCCGAATTCTTGCATTATGGATGAGGGCAGAAGGTTGATGGAGAATCCACTGTCAAGGAGAGTGCGCTCGAAGACCTGGTCAAAAATCTCACAACTGATCAGAGGTGCTCCTGTGTCTTGCTTCTTCTGCGGGAGGTTACTAATAGCTGCTACCATGGCCAAGGTGAGGACATGCTTCTCAACTTGCTGGCATTTGTTCTTTCTTGATGGGCGACGCTTGCTGGTACATACCTCCTTTAGTCCTTTCTTCACGGCTGGCATGTACTCCGCGGCCTTTAGTAAGGGAATCTCAACAGTTAAATTGTCAATTAGTTCCACAACTCCTGGATCAGACAATGCACTTTTTCGTTTTGCAATTTTTTTGGACTTTTCTATTGCATGAGGAAAAGGAATATGTACATTATTGGTAGGAAAATTAGAGTTCTTATTTACATCAAAATCATCGCCCATAGAATGTTGTACATCCGGACTACAAAAAGGAGTACAAACTGTATCTTGGCATACTGGTGCTGCAGGGCGATCAAAAAGGGTAGCGTCTGCTCCGTCGACTGGCGAGGGATCGGCTGCTGCTGGATGCTCCTCCAATGCTGGCGTGGCTTTGCTTCGTCTGCTAACTTCTTTTTGGTGTTTTTGGTTTTGCTGGTTTTTTTGTATTTTCTGTTGGGGCTGATGCTAGAAAGGCACGATGGCTGGACTGGCTTCTCCTTCTTCTTCCTCCTCATCCGCCCCTGGAGCTGGCACGGCTGATGCGGAAGATGACGATCCACTTGTTTCTTTATTCACCCCAATCTTTGTAGCAGGCGGAGGCAATGCCCTACCGCTCCTGAGAGTAACAGAATTAGAATACACAGTAATATCATTTTCTGACACGGACAAGACATTACATTCTACCTGCTCTTTCTTCTTAAAATTATTGGGGTTGGCTTCGACCTGAGCCGGAATGGTGGTTCGAGTGGCGGTCAGGTCGTCAAGCCGCTTGGTCATTTCCGCTAGCCCTTTGACAAGCTGGGTCAGACAGTCCATGGTGGGGTTCGCAGGGGGTGCTTCAGTGGTTTCAGCGTGCAGACCATGCTGCTGTTGTGTGGATGGGAGTGGAGGTTGTTGCTAGTGGTGCTGAGGTGGTGCAGGAAGTTGAAGTTGTTGATACGAGGGAGGAGGATACTGCTAATATTGCTGAGAGGGAGCAGCCGTATACTGGTGATACGGCTGTGGGTGGCGGTATTGCGGCTGCTGGTACGGCTGATTCTGCCTTCATTGATTTGAATACTGGGGAGGCTGATGGTACTGCTAGTTAGGCTGAGAGGACTGTCCAAAGCGACCACCCTGAGGTTGGTGGTACTGCCGGTTGGCAAGTGGCTGACCCTGGGGTTGTCCCATAGGACGGGTCGGCTGTGCATCATTAGTCCATACCCCGTTTACTTCCTGAATCAGGGGTGGTGGCGGGAAGACTATATCAGGTCCTGAAAGAAACTCTGGTTGGTACACAACCATCTGCTGCTGCGGCTGGCCCTGGTCGGGTGCCTGCACGTAGTATACGTGCTGGACTGCCGGTGGCTGCTGGCTCGGCTGAGGCTGATGCTGCGGTTGCTGCTCGTCCTTCTTCTCAGCGGGAGCTTCTGATGGTGTCACCGACTGAACAGAGTTGATGGTGCCCACCAATAGTTCAAGGTACTTGTTGATCTGATCAAGCTTGTCTAAATTCTGGGTCCTCTTCTCGATCACAACGAGTTTCTCCAGATCCTGTGATCGCTTCTCAATGATATCAACTTTAGAGAGATGGCCCCCGATGATACTAAGGTTGGAGCTCTCATCTCTCTCTGCCTCCTTAGACGCTGCCATGTGCACTTGTTTCTGGAGGATCTGGGGCTGCTTCTGATACGCCTTGGATGAAGAGAGGGCGGCCTCTCCTTCGGCTATTTCTTCGAATATCTGCCAAACTACGTCTTCATCCTTGTTAAAATGTGAGCCCCCACATGCTGCGTCAATGAGCCTTTGGCTTTCAATGTTCAGTCCCCCAAAGAAGTGCTGGACCAAGCTGGTCTTCGGAATCTCATGATGGGTACACTTCTCCTGCAGGTCAGTGAATCACTCCCAGGCTTCGTGTATTGACTCATGGGGTCCTTGGGAGAAATTAAGGATACGGGCTCGCATCTGGTTGAGCCGACCGAGAGGATAATACTTATGCAGGAAGACTGACTTCAGCTCCTCCCAGGTCATCACAACCTTCCCCAGATGGTTGACCCAATAGAGGGCCTTGTCTTGTAGGCTGAAGGGGAATGCCATCATCTTGACAATGTCCAGAGGGACATTGGGATAGTGAGTAGTGCGGCAAATGCGGGAGAATTGCTGCAGGTGAATGTGCGGCTCTTCATTGGTGTTTCCATGGAATGTAGGGAGAAGAGCGATGAACTGGGGCTTCAGCTCAAAGTGAGCGTGTACCGATGGAATGAGAATCCACTCGGTCATCTGGCTGTCTCCCGGATTGTATGTTTCTTTAAGTGTAGGCTTGGGTGGTGGTGGGAATTCAGTTTCATCATCAGGACCACCACCTCCACCTCCACCTCCTCCTCCTCTGCCTCCTCTACCTCTGCCTCCTCCTCCCTCATCTTGGTTCATCATATCATTCAACAAATCCTGAAAGGCTGTCCGTGTGAGGGCCTGCTCGGTCAGTTGCTGCTGGATGGCCTGGATAGATGCCAGTAGTTGTGCATTGACTTGATTCTGGTCTGGCATCTGTCCCTCTGACTGGGGTGGCTGCTGACCCTTGCCCTTTCCTCCTGGAGCCATGTCAGGGTCTGAGTCGGACGAAATAAACTCCGAAGTAGTCTCCAGGGCTCGCTCTGTCTTCTATCTGCATAATGAGATAGTCCAAATCAGATCACTTGCAATTGTGTTCAGCTACCGTGATGAAGCTGGAATTTAGGTCAACCCCAGCATGGTGTGAATGGAAAAGGATATAGACTGTAATCGACTTCCATTCACAACGACGAAAGCGGGACAAAAGTGATCTCAGTTTATTGGGTGGCCAAGAGGAAGGTAGAAAACGAGGAGTCTGGAGATCAATCCACAAAGTCCGGATCGGGTTCTCGGGAATCACCTCGAACTTATTGGCGGAGTTGAGTCCATGGAATCGATGTGGGTGTCGGCATGGTCCCAACAGAAACCATCCATGGATCAACTTCGCGAAGCACAAGAGAAGATCGGATGTTGGAAGAAAGATACAATGGTCAACGAGGAATAAAAGGAGTGTAAAACAGTAGAGAGGCTCGATTGAGCGGGGTGGTCAAAGAGAGGAACAATAAAATGTGCACAAAGGCGCGGGACTTGATCTTTGAACCTTAGTCTAGATCCATACAAACACAATACAAAATCGGGTTCACCAACTCACGCCATGTGAAGCCGTGAAAGTTCAGCTATTTATTATATTTTCATTTTTAGAGTTGTGATTTCAGGCATATCTTATAACAAGTCCTTAGTACACTACCCTATAGGAGAGAGAGTACTGCCAGAAGAGTATCACGTACTTGTCCTTCTCCTGTGTAACCTGTAGTCTGTACTTTTTGGAGTCCTCGTAACCCTTCCTGGATCCCTACTCAGCCAAATAAATAGAGAGAGGAAGCCGATAGGCGAAATCAATACTTCGATTCTCGCTCGCAACGGAATCACCCGTGAGCGTGCAAGAACCTACCCGGACGCAGGACAATGAGACAGACACCCCCGTGAAGGCGTGGCCTATGCTCAATACTTCGGACAGGGTCGATGCTCTACACAACAGAGAGTCATCATTGGTGACCAAGCCCTACTTGCCTATGTACGATAGAAGCGCCATTACTTCGGAAATCCAGGCGATACACAAGGTAGTTGCAGACTGGGTTTTTGGCTTTAATTCTTAGGGGGTCGCACTCGCTCAAGGGAGTAGGGTTTTGGTCCCCCTCCAAGGTACCTGAAAACAATGAGGGGCTTTATGAACCCGGTACAATGGTAGTCCATTACAGATTTTAATTAAGGTCAAAGTTTATTTAGCAGTCCCCTTGTTTTAATTTTTGGGTTTTCACTTTTTTTTGAGTCTGTTTTCATACCAGCGCCTAACATTTTTGTAGATTCTCATATAAGTCCTAGGTGCTCAAAATCAGAGGGAGATAGCGGAAACGTCGTGCAAGTGGTTCCATGATGGAAATCTCACCATTGAACCGAATGATGCATGCTGAGTTAGAAGACTTACAGTGCATCCCAGCTCTCTCCATGCGGTATGCAAAACAGAATTTTTAAACCTATCTACATGTCGGTATGCAAGGCACAAAATTGCCCTAAACATTAGCTGCTATTAGCGTGAAGAACCATAAGTCGCTCTTTTATCTCTAGCCCGAAAGGTCCGGTCTTGGCTCACCCCTCCTCTGCTCAACACACTTGAGTTTAGGAGATAGCGCTTTGTGGGGCTCGCTGTGGCACAAGGTCTAAGAGACAAATGAACGGCTTGTTTAAGTTTTACTAGATCCATACGAAGTAGACTATAGGAACATGCATTCTTATTAATGTTTGGACCTAGATACCGAGTCAAGCAATCTATATCCAGGGGATCCAAGCACACAAAACAAAGTAAAAATATAGGCGGAAAGCTCAAAACTGCGGAAAACAAAGAAAAGAAAGCGATGGAAAACTCGAAAATCCGCGATGAGGCCCCCAGGTGAACAATCACCCGGGCACTGGACCCTCATTGTGAAGAGTAGAGTCATGTTAATTATTACATGCCAAAATTGTCTCTCTCACCATAATTACAAAAATAAATCCTAAGTGTTCTAGATCTATCTAACCCCCATCTCTTTGCTTCCTTGGTGCTCTCTCCAGATGGTCATGAGGTGAAGACCACCCTTCTCCAAGCTCGGCTGCCTTGGCTCCCTAAGAAGCCATCCTCGCGGGGCGGGCCCTCGCATCAAAGTCACAAAAAGATGGAATTAGTATAGCTCAATCAATCAAATAAAACAAATATAAATTAATCACAATAAATAAATCAATAAAGCATGGTGATTAGTTACAATAGAAATAGCTGCTCACAAAATCAATGATGAATCAAAAATTTTTACACAAGAATGACAAAATAAAGTAGGCTATGCTCATTGCTCCCCGGCAACGGCGCCATCTGATAACCGGATAATCCGCAAGGGTCACAATAAATGATATATATATATAGTGTCGCTGAAGCGACCGTTTGCAGAACACCCAAGTTAATCAGCAATTAACCCATGATAAAAGAATGAATGAATTAAGTCCAAAAATGTGAATTAATATTTATTACTCTACCACAAAATGCATAGGGAACAAGCATGTAGAGGTCGAACCACAGAGGAGCAATACAAAAGTGCAATAGCCTAAGATGTGCATGTACCACAGAGTCATCCTTGTGTGAGTTCTATTTTTATGGGTTTTATATTATTTTTATTTTTTTATTTTAATTATATATTTATGTAATATATATATAATTTATAGAATATAAATATATGAAGATATATATATCCCTAAGAGGGTAGGTATATAGCATATAATACATCCATTAGATATAGATATAAATATAAATAATAATATTTTTTTTTAATTTTAGAATTTTATATATTAATAGTTATATATATAGATAGATATACATTTTTTTTAATTTTCTTTTTTTTCAATAGGGGAATATATATATATATATAAAGAGGAGAGAGGAGTGATACAATATTTCTAAAAATATATAAAAACACATAGAAATATAGAAATAAAATCTTTTTTGTATTTTCATAGTTTTTACTGTTTTTGTGATTTTTGGACATTTTTCAACATATTTTTGGTATCTTCAAATACTGAAATAAAGCAAAATAGTGGACTAGCAACTAGCTGGGGGTAAAATGGTAATTAAAAATATCCCAAAGCCACAAAATTTTTCCAAACTATTTTTAAAGTAAAGAGGATAAAATATAGAAACTACAGAACTTGATTTGCAATTTTGAGGTTTTCTGAATTTTTTGTATTTTTAGAAGTTTTTGAGTATTTTTTGAATTTTTAAGGATTTCTTTTGAGATTTTTAATGATTTTTGGAGTGACAATAAAACATGACAAGATAGACCATAGATGACTTTTTTGGAATTTTTTAAGGTGGTTTAATATTTTTTGGTATTTTATAAGTTAGACCATAAAAAAAGCATGTTTTTATTTTTAATAAATGCAAAAATGCAACAAAATTAAAAACTAAAAATATGGCGTACAAGAGCAAGCTAACAGGAGCTTATATCCATTTTTGCAAAATTTTTCAAGTTAATATGAGGCATAAAATAAATGGACAAAGCATACAAAAATATATGGCCTGACAGGGGCATTTTTGCGAATAAAAATAAACTCAGGGACCTCAGTGCAAAAATCACAGCAAAAATAAACATTTAATTTTATTTTCGGGGCCATTTTACAATTAATAAAACCCGCCAGGGTTAAAGTGCAAAAGCCACGCGCCTCACGTGGGACTGCACGTGAGGCGCGGAGGGACCAATGCAAATATAAAACTCCAGGGGGCGTACTGCAAATAATACAATTTATTTACAACGTGGCATTTTATTTTTGGCATTAAACTATAAATACAAAAAGGCGGGGGGTTATGTCTGAAATTTACCCCAACAGGCGCTTCATCCTATGGCTGATCTTCGTCCACTAATCCACGTGGCGCCTCCACGTGAGCCGATGACGCTTCATGATCCACGGCGAGGATAAGATCATCCAAGGTGATCTGACAGTCTGAGTGTTGGGGACGAACGGCTCATCTTCAATCTGGGGACTTTGTCTTCATCCAACGGCGGAGAGTTTGCGTGGAAGAACAGGGAAGCAGGCTCTCCTGGGCGAGCTTCTTCCGACCAGATCTCGCGCCTCCGCCGGTCTTTGCCGCTCCTGAAGGTCCCAAAAGCTTCCTGGAAGGTTGATTGAACTGCTGGAGGTCTTTGATCGACCGGGAGGTACGCTAGAGTGCCACCACGAGCTCGGAGAAGAAATGGGGCCCCAGGTACCTCCGCCGGCTTGGGATTTGTCTCCCTGGTGCTTGTTGGCGCACCTAACCTGCACAGGAAAGTAGAGAGGCTCGAGGTCTCTCTCCTCGACCCGGGGTTTAGGCTAAAAAGATAGGGAATGACTGGGGGTGGCGAGGTCCGGCGAAGCGGAGGAGTTGGACCTCGATTCGCAGAGCTGGAGAAGCTCTGGATGATCTGATGCGTGGGTTAAGCGTGGAACGCGTAGGGAAATGAAATGAGGTGAAGCGAGGGGTCGGATGGTACGTAGATCAGGGTAGAGAGGTTCGCCGGAGCTGAACTCCGGCGAACTTCGATCTGGGTCTAATCGAGCAGCTAAGGTCCTACTGATTACTCTAAAGACTGGATTAAAGATTAAAAACTAAAACTAAGCTACAAAACTAGATAAATCAGCTCTTATACCTGGTGGTCGACCAGGGAGCAGGACCTCCGGCGAGCGGCGGTCGTGGGCACTTCCTTCGACTCCTCCGACCGACTGAAACTGCCAGGAGTACCCCCCTGTCACGAGGATCCTCCAAGGGCTGGAATTGAGGGTGTAAAGCGACCGAAGGGAGACCAAAATGGGAGAGGAGGTCGAAGGGGTTATTTATAGACATGGGTATGTACCCTTATTGACCTAGGCACCACGAAGAATTGGCAGGTTAGATGGTCGATCTGGGTTGGTGGCGGTGATGTATAATGATCAGAGATCATTTTGTCAGAAGACGTCGATGGCCAACGATGGACGAGTCGAGCGGGAAAAAAGGAGGAAAACAGGGGACTTGATGGTTCTGACGGGAGTCAGAGGTGTAGGGGGGAGTTGAGCAGAGGTCAATAGTCCCTGGCCTCTGATTGGCCCACATCAGACCGATCTTGACCCAATTATTAGACATAATAAATGATTTAATTAGAATTTATTTATAAAATAAAAAATGTTTATTAATTAATGTAGTATTTATTTATGATTTTTATTTATTTTTTTGATGTATTTTATTAAGGTTTTATATTAATAATGGATTTATAAGTATGTTTATATGTATTTATTTTTATTTTGTATATTTTTATTTTCTTAGTTTATTTTCTTATTTTATAAATTTATAACTTATTTTTATGAGTATAAATATATTTTTATTTAATTTTTATGAGTTTATTTACATTTTTAAATAAATAGGTATATGTATATGTAGTTATACTTATAGGTATTTTACCTATATATTATGTATACTTTATTTATTTTAATGTATTTTCTTGGTTTTTATTTTGGATTTGTATTTTTAATATATTATGTATAATATGTACAACATTATAAAAATATGAGACAAGAAAATAATTACAGAATGTTTTCCCTTTTTTTAGGTACATATTGGATCATAGGTGTTTTGCCTATTATCTTGCATTTACTTATTTTATTTTGTAAATTCCCTTTAGTTTTATTCTAATTTTAGTATGTTCATGTATTATATACATTATTAACAAAATTCTAAAAATATAATTTGCTAAAAATAATGGACAATGAATATATTGAATATTTTAATCAGGCAGGCTGCACAATGAAGGCCAAAAACCTAACTTTTGCAGATGGACTCCAAAAATTATGAAACCAATTTTATTAAATAGTTCTTGGAAAGCTATATACAATTAAAGTGGTGAATTTGGGTGATTTGGAGTTTTTATTTGCAAGATATGGGTCTGTGAAGTTGAGATTTTGGCTTTTTATTCTGTGTATAAAATGTACACTGAGTATTATTTTTACACAAACTCAATTTTGTATTTTTATTTACCTTATTGTCTACAACTTTCATGAATAAAGTTTCTTTATTTGATGAATAAATAATTATGTACAAAATAGGTGTCAAAAATGCATAAATAAATGCATGAATAGATGAGGTATTTATTATACACTGGCCCTTATCTCCCCCTACTTTATTCCTTGTCGACCGATTCCATGCTGGCCTTGGTCTCGGGGTTAGGGTCATAAATAATTTGCAATATTTTACTCCTTTTTCTTTTCTTCTCTTTATTCTATAATTTTGGCATTAAACACCTTATTTAATGTGTAATTAATACAATGAATCATGAATGCTATTATGCACAAATTGGTGCTCTTTACATGCATTTGCTGGGTTTTTTAAGGCCAAAATGATAGAATAAAGGTGATGAAATGGAGATTCATCACCTTGCAAGGTTGAGTTTTTGTCTGACTATTCATTGACTAACATGTACTACTCTCTGAGGGTTATCTGCGGGAGGGTACATCATATTTTAGGTACTCGGCTTCACTTCTGGTGTCTCCCATTTGGTGGAACACGAAGTCGGGTCTTCTGATTTTTGTACTCGGTCTCACCCCTGGTTGTGTCTCCTATCTGTTGGAGCACAGAGCTGAGTCTTCTGATTATTCTATGATTCCCAGCTCTTTTGAGCCTGCTCACCTTGACGACCCTTGCAGGGTTGAGCCATGACTTGCAGTATTCGGTGTGTCTCCTGTGATCTTCCAACCTCATGACCCCCGAATGCCATGATGTCTCTTGTTCTTTACCTTTCCATATCTTGTTGAGACTCTGATTGATCGGAGTAATTTGTATTGTTCCTTCTTCCTCCCGGTCATACTATATCAGCTATGTTCCCTCATGCTGATCCTATGAGCCGATTGACTGCTTCATGCTACCGTACCCGATATCTGTCTTTTCGAACTATTTTGCTCCGGTAGCCGACACCCACCTGACTGCATATCCGGGTGTCTTACACTGTTTTGATTGTGTCACTATTCTCACAGGGAGACGATGACGCAAGTATGGTATTCACTTGTCAGATACCATCTTGTACTTCACTAGTTTCTTCACCACTTGTATATATGTGTGTTTTTTGCATTTTTTCTCCCGTATGTCTTGTGTGCCTCAAATCTATCGCCATATCTTTGTGTCTACACTTGGGACGTACCTTGTCCTAAGTATAGGGGGTACACACCACGTTGTTCTTTCCTCGTTTCATCACTCCTGTTGTTGCCTATACTTAGGGATATCTCACCCTAAGTATAGGGGGAGTGATGCGTATATTCTCCACGATCTTTTCATCGATCTGTATATATCTATCTTTTCTTATTTTGTTCTTTTCTTTTTCATATTTCTTTATCTAAATAAAAGGTGTCGCCCCTTGTAGACAGTCTTCTATACTTAGGACGTACTTTGTCCTAAGTATAGGGGGTGTGCACCCAAGTTTCTTTCATTCTTTTCGATCCTCTCCATTGTCTCCTCTTTTTGTCTATACTTAGGGATATCTTACCCAAAGTATAGGGGGCGACAATCTGAGTATGATCTGTTTATTCCCACCCTTGACCCTCCCTACTTTGTGTACAGTCTGCTACACTTCAGATTACTTGATCCTAAGTATAGGGGGGACGGTCAACTTCTCATTCGTATATTCTTTAGACTTGTCTATAATCAGTACAAGTTATGTCTTCTCTTTTCTCTTCGATCTATGAGGACATAGCTCAAGCTAAGTATAGGGTGGTCGTATATACTCTATATATACTTTAGCCATAACTCGTACTTTCGTATTCTCTTAATCATATGGCTAATAATTCTTTAACATTCATTAAAATACCCTAATAAAAAGATGTTACAATTCCTTAAATTCTTTTTATATATACTGATTAATAAATCAGGCAAAAATGTTTTTTTTGCAAAATGTTTGAAAAATAGTTAGAAAATCTTTGTGAAAATCTTTTGAAAACTATTTTGAAAATGTTTTGTTACATGTTTTCAACCTTTGTAAAAACATTTTGTTTTGTAAAGTTTATTTTCTTTGTGTAAAATAAAATGTTTGAAAATTGTTTGTAAACGGTTTGAAAAATGGTTGCAAAAATATGCGAAAAATCTATATATTCTGTTTGGAAAACCTTTGCAAAATGATTCTCAAATGTGTGTACATGTTTGTAAAGTGCTTGAAAAACTTATTTTGGACTATAGTTTTTCAAATTGTTTGTAAAATGATTTTCAAATAAGTTTGAGGAATATATACATCAAACTAATAATAAATAAAATAATAAATAACACAAAATTCTTTAATAATTGTACATATATACCTATAAATAAAAACTAAACTATAAATCCTTAAAACTTTGTAAATAAAAAGAGGCACGCCTGTGTAAATAGTTGTGTATATTTATCTATTTGTGCCTGAATTCTTTTCAAAATTCTTTACTCTTTTCAAAATTCTTTTGAAAAAGTCTTTTGAATTTTCAAAACCTATTTGAAAAATTCTTTGTGTATACTTGCATAATAAAAACATTCTCTTGTAAATAGTATTTGCATGGCATTCATTATTTTTCCACATTGAGTTTGAATAAATTAACTAATCCGAGTAAAGTCGAAGATTAGAGCTTAGTAGGACCTTACTGCACCTCACTTCACTGGAACCTTATGGGAACTAGGTTTAAGGTACTTCAGGTCCGTACGGGACTTAATTCTTTGAGACTCAGGGCTGGGTTCAAGTCACCTCAGTGGACTAAATAGAACTTTTTGAGACACACGCACGATTCTTGTCGGCTGTGACCTAAATTGGACACTTTGCACCTTTCACTTGGCTCAACTCAGTTGGAGTGGTGAGGGGGTTGGATTTGCCATTCTGAGACGCACACGGGTGGAAACATTCGTCCTCGTCTAGGGAGGGAAGTGCACCCCAACCTGCTCCAGTAGCCATGATGTCTAACGATAGGAGAGTGTGGGTTGCAATAAAGCTTCAAAAGAGGGATAGTCTTCTGGCTCAAGAGGAAAAAGTCCTTATGTACATGATGCTGTAAATAGTATGTTGAAAAGAAAAAAAACTCCAAAAAAGTGGACAGGCTTGAAAATAAAAATAAAAGTGCATGCCGGAGTATGTATATATGTGACGTGTCGCTAAATACTAGATTTAATTCGGCTTCGTTGTAGCACGTGTACTTAGCGATTCGGTCAGAACCGAGAGAAGATCTCCGTGAAGAGTGTCTCGGCTTTAATTTATATCCCGGGCAAGTCCGGGGTCGAACTCAGGGAGGCAAAGGAACAACTTGGGTTTAATTCAAAATTTAAGATCTAGATTTCCGATGTGGTATTTTTTAGATTTTTTTATGCAACAAGAATGCAAATGCAAATGAATCAAGACGCTAAGAAAGCATACAACAAGGCCAAATTAATTTTAATGTTAAATTAGTCCAAATTAGCCAAATTATATTTTTCCTAGAATCCTAATCCAGTGATGGACACAAAACATATTTTTTTAGAATTTTAGGATTTAAAATGCAATAAAGAAAAATGCACACTTTTTATGGGTTTTTTCGTAATTTTTCACACATACAGTAAGCAAAAATTATGAAAAAATTACTGGAGCTAAAACATGATGCAAGAAGACTACAGTAATATTTTTGGAATTTTTTGACAAGTTATGAATTTTTTATGAATTGTTTAGTGAAATCAAAGTGACATCGAGTAAATAATTTCTAATAAATCCACATTATAAAATTAATCCGAGTGCGAATTATCCCAAAAAGATATTTTCATGAGCAATCCAGTAGAGGTGAAATTTCGCAAAAAAGATATTTGTGGATTTAACTAAAAATCGATTACTAAATTCACTCTATGATTTATTTCAGGCACAAGACATATCCATTTTGGTTGAAATTTGGATAGTAAATTAAACACATTTCAAGGCATCATCTCTAATTTTATGGAATTTTTAGAGCAACCGTGTGTTAGATATGAATTTAAGAGTACTGAATGGGTAAAATATGCAAAGTTTCAGTTAATCATTTTTAATTAATTACCCATTACTCACAAAAATACAAATAAATGGTCAAAATGTAGGCAATTAGTTGCTCGTCACAATGGTATTTTTCTTTGAATAAAATGACACCAAAATGAAGTCCAAATTAAAGCATGAACACAGGGGTCTTTGCGCAAATGCAGAAAACAAAATACAACTTGAACTTATGTACAAGGACTAAACTGTAATTACAAAAACTAGAGAAATAAAAATTGCAATTTTTACAAAAAAATAATTAAAAAAATGGACCTTTCTTCTCCCTGGAGCCCCGATGGAACGAAGAACCCATGGCGGTGGCGGCGGTCCCGCGCACGGCCGCGAGGACGGCGAGGTGCGCGGCGGTCGGCGGTTGTGGAGGAGGGGGCGCCACCCGCGGAGGCGCGCCGCCTTGCGCGGCTGAGGGAGATGGGGGGCGGCGGCGAGGGGCGGCCCAGGTGTGCGGCGGTAGTGGGAGAGTGGCGAGGCGCGCCGCCTTGCGCGGCTGAGGGAGATGGGGGGCACGGCTGTGGGCAGGCGGCGCCGGCCTGTGGTGGAGAGGGGCGGCGGCGGTGGCGGTGGAAGGCGGCAGAGCCGCCTGCCGTTGTTGAGAAGGGGCGGCGGCGGTGGGTTCTCCCCCACCGCTGCTGCGGAAATTTTTTTTAATTTTCTTTTTTTTTTAATTTTTTTCTGCTGTTATATTTTGCTGTAATAGAAACCTCTTTTTTTGTTTTAATTTTTTTTAATTTTTTTATATTTTCAAAAAGAAAATAAGTATGTACATATAAAAGGGGGAATTGAGAAATGGTGGAGATTGGGTAATGGAGTGATATATAAAAATGGCGGTGACAAAACAAAGGACACAATATTAGATAAGATAAAATAACGAGGGAAATGAAGCGGAATAACTTACCTGATGTTCGCCGGATGTGCGGAGTAGCTACGCTAAACTCCTGTTGTCGCCTCGATCCGATTGGTGAAATAAAAATCGGAGAAGCTACGCGAGCTCGACGGGGAACTCGTGACGCGAAGCGGAGCTCCGCGGATCTCACCTGAAGGAGGTCGTCGCTTGAGGACGATGCTTCGCAGCTGTCACCAACAAAACACTCCAAGCTCTCTCCTTATTCTATAAGAATGGTGGATGGGGAAAAAATGTGGATGTGGAGATGATTATAAAGAGATGAGAAAGAGAGGTTAGAATGGTGGTGGTGTTTAATGGGAAGTTGTATTATTGGTGGAGTTGAATGGGAGGTTGGTGGAAGAATATGGAGTGGAATGGGAGTTATTAAAAATGATGGAGTTGAATAGAAGTTGGTGGTAGAGAAGTTATTGTAGAGAATGGGAAAAAATAAATACATAAATAATGATATAAAGTATGCTACTTTAAATACAACAAAAATAAAGAGGGAAAAAAAATAGTGGTGAATTTACAAATAAATACATACAACATGTACAATTTTTGTTTACTTTTCTAATTTGTATTTTTTTTCTTTTTAATAAGAGATATTTACAGCGGAAAAATGCTATAAAATAATATAATTAAAATACAACACAATCATGATATTTTTGTATTTTTAGCAATTATGAAAGATACAATAAAAATTAAAGAAAGAATGAATATATACAAGGTATACAATGTACATCTAGGTCCCAAAACCCAACTTTTGCAAACGAGCTCCGATTTTAATGAAACCACTTCCGTTGGATAGATAATTTTCTAACTTGAACTTTAAAAGTGAGTTTGGTGAATTTGGAGTTCATACGGAGCGGGAATTTAGCTTGGAAGTTGGTCTTTACGGCTTTTTCCCATTGGGATCTAGGAGCATTTATTTAAGGTAAAATTTGTTTTGTATTTTTGTATTTTTATATACATTATTATAAACAAGTTAGAGAAAGAATTAGGCAAAAAGGAGTTGAAATGAAATTATTAAAAATAAATGAAGTTTTGGGCTATTTACAGGTATACAACTCCTTTATTTTTGCGGCTTTTTATGTGTAATTTATTTTGTACAATCTAATATACAATAATTAATGTATTTTATTTACAAGAGTCATTTTGTTAGTTTATTGATTTTATGGACATTTATTAGGGAATTTACTCGGGGATTTTGCTAAGATCAAGATATTAAGATGATGAATCGCGGATTCATCACCCCCCTATACTTAAACTTTGCTAGTCCTCGAGCAAATAAAGAATGAATAAGTTGGGTTAATCCCTGACTGTGCATGTGAATACAAGACTTGATCCGTTCAAGAACTCTCGGTTTTAGAGATCCTAAAATTCTAAGCTGAACCAAGCTCTAGTCAAAAGGTACCCAATTCCCCTAATCATCAGACTCTCTTTGTATACATATATATAAGGGATATGACTTTAAGTGTGGACTGCAGTTATAAGAGTAGAGTCGCAACGTCACCCAAGGTTCCAGTCCAAGAGACTCTCCTATGGACCCGATCCTCAACACTAGGGAATAAACCATTTCTTGCATCCAATCCACCGTCTCTTTAGTTGTCAGACTTAAAAGTGTAGATGGAAGGCCAGTTGATGGAGGGCATAGGATTGTGTCATTTCTTCTCTCCCTCTCATTGGAACAAGGATCCTCTCAAGTGCCTTATTACGCAACGCAATTTTTTTTGGTGTTGATCAGTGCGTCCGTCAAGAGAAGTTGGAGTCGTCTGCACTTGTTTTCCTGGGAGTACACCGGGGTGTGCCTTTTTTGAGTACCTATCGTACCTTCTACACCCAGACTTGTAGCATTTACGATGCAGAGCCCTTTTTTGGTGCAAGCCCGACTCCTGGTCCTAATAGCGGTGGTCCAAGTGGACACTTTGAAATGGTTGGGAGCGCTCGCCTTTGGTGGAAGCTCTTTTGATAATTGACTTTGTGGAATGAGAGCTTTTCTTTGACATTTCATTGCTTTGTAGTATTTGTGGCTAGCTCCACTGCTTTTACCAAGAGTTGGCGCACACTGATCAACATTTTTTTTATTTTATCACACCCTGGCACATAGGTAAATATCAAGAGATAGTACAAGAACCATGTTCTCATACTGGCTAAAGATGCTGACACTCAGGTTTCATGAAGCCTTCATTGATTTTATCCCATCCTCGAGCATCATTAAATCAAGTCCAAACTCAAATCCCTCTTCCCAGTTCCTCAAGTGAAATTACAACTCATCTCATCATAACTGCAGTCGTGTATGTGAGGTGCAGATCATATTCTTAAGGTAGAGACTAAGCATGCAATATAGCACACACATCTTTCAAACTAGGGAAATGTGAATAATTAAGTCAAGGACCCTAATGACTAAGGCTAGTTAACTTAAAATCTCAAGACCTCATAAACCAAGTGTTCTTGAACATCACTAGTCTTGTGTGAAAGTGAATTGTGTCAGGGATTAAACCAACTTATTAGTTAGTTTTTCTTTTAGTTTTTTTTAAGTTATTTTTTGTGCAAACAAAAGCAAAGAAGTTTTTTTTTGTTAGAAAAGTTTTGCTTTTTTTTTTTGAAAAAATAGGTAAATAAGAAAAGATTCTTTTTTTTTAAGTTTTTTTTAAGGAAAATAAGAAAAGAGTTTTTTTTGAAAAGTTTTTACTTTTGTTTTGTTTGTTATTTTTACCCACCCCATAATTATTGTATAATATATATAAAAAAATATGTGAAAGTACGAGGTATGGGTAAAGTATATATGTAATATATACACTCCCCCCTATACTTAGCTTGTGCTATGTCCTCATGGCACTAGGTGACAAAAATCCATAGCTCGTACTAAGTACAAGTGGGTGAAAAGAAGAGAAGTGAGGAAAAAAAATGTGAATAATACACAATGGGCATCGGCCCCCCTATACTTAGGCTCTGGTCAGCCTAAGTATTGGAAAAAACACAAGAATGGGGGACCAATGAGAGTGGGAAAGAATATACAAAAAGAAAATAAAAAGAAGAGAAGGAGTAAATCGGGTCACTCACCCCCCTATACTTAGGATCTAGTCATCCTAAGTATAGCCACAAAATGAAAACGATACGGAACTGGGGCGAGTGATGCGAATCATTAGGGAGGGAGGTGAATAAAGGAAGGAAAATATGTACAAGGAGGAGGGAGAATATACAAGGATCAAGAAGGTTTGTGACGGACCTTCTTGCGGGAGCGATGGGGTGGGTAGTATACACATGTGTCGCTGTCAGAATCGTCCTCCGAAGAATAATAGTGAGGTGTGGGGAACGTCCAACGGGGGTCGACACACGACTTCTTGCTCAAATATGGCTTCAGATAAGCCGAACTAAGCTCACTCATGTAGATCACCTCATCCGGACCTGATGAGGACTCCTTAGAAAGTTCCTTCTCTAAAACATCGAAGGTAACCTTCTTAGTCGGTTTTCTAGAACCTGAAGCATCAAGAGGAAGATGAGATTGATACGTCTTAAGGAGTTCGGGGGAACACCTCAAGGAATCAACACTCGTCTTCTTCTTACTAGATGACCGACTAGAGGATGGAGCAACCGATTTATCAAGATTGGTCAATTTGGTCCCAGTTGTCTCCTTTGATGTATGTCCTAGATGTGGTGTGTGTGAGGTTCTGACCAGAGGTTCATCATCAGATGAGTCACCATATGCATTGTAATACTCCTGCAAGGTCAGCACACGTCTTTGATAAGGCACCGTGTTCTCAGTTGGCTTGACATTGTTGGCTTCTTCTGTCGGATCATCGAAATGATCAAGGCAATCTACAAATGTCATGTCCGACTCACTGATAGCTTCTGGTCTTGACTCCTCTCTAGAAGCTGTCGTGGTGGTGGTGCAAGCAGTAGGCAGTGTGTGGTTGTAGGAAGTGTCTAAACCAATGGTTGTCTGGACAGTCGGTATCTCAGGTGTAGTAGAGAGATGGGACTCAACTGTCTCTCAAAGGTCGCGACTGTCTGCAACTTTACGAGTTACCTTGGAATATCGTGTGTCCTCAAAGATCGGGTGAGGTCGGAGTGCTCCCAATGCAGAGAAATCGATCTCCCGAATCTCACAATCTATAGTTGCCTTAGCCAAGGCTAAGAACGGCTTCCCAAGAATGATCGGAGACTGGGTGAACTCTCCTCGGTTCTCAATGTCAATGATCATGAAGTCTATCTCCAGTAGAGCACCTTGAAAAGTGACGATGACTGAAATGGTTCCTCTCGACCGTTTAATGGTCCGATCTGCCAACTGAATGATATCTCTTGACTTCTTGGCAGATCCGAGTTTGAGCTTGGCAAACACGGAGGTCGGGAGGATATTAATTGGTAAGTCATCATCGATTCTTGCATGGGTGAATGTGGTATCTTTGATTTCACAATCAAACCTAGGCAACCGCTTTACTCTGCGGCTCTTGGTTTTTCTCCCTATCATCAAAGATGTGGCCATAGACACTATATGTATCTCAGTCCTTGTTCTCTTATTGCCCGACCTTTTAGGCATCAATTTACTTCTCACAAATCTTTTAAGGTCGGGAAAGTGTTCAATGGCCATTATTAAGGGAAGCTCAAAAATCAACTTTCTATCCAATGCTTCCCTAACTGCAGGATCCAAACTTTTTAGATCTTTTCCTTTTTCAATTTTTATGGTATTTTCCGAGTTTTCAATTTTTTTGGTCTTTTTGGTATGTGAAGGAGGACTAGGAGAATGTACAGACTCTGGTTTGGAGGGAAAGTGGTTAGTAGAAGAGGGAGGTAGAAGGGACTCCAGCTGTACATGACTTGTGGTCAATCCGGTGTCTTCCAGGTTTTCAAGATCTAATCCGCAAAATCCATGATTCACATTCCTACCTGGACTCTTGATCGGTCTACAAATGTCATCCTCCAATAAGTTCTCATGACACATCATGAGAGAAGTTGACGCAATTGGAGGGTACTGCTGAGAACTCGGGCTCTTATACTCAACACACCTTGACTCGGGTGTGTAATACTGGGTTGAGTATGGCCCATATGTATGGCAATTGTTGGTCGGAGCCTCATCAGGCAGAGTTAGTAGACAGGGGGTCTGTAAATCAGTCGCATGAATCCAATCCCCTGTATATGTCGGCTCTCCGAATGGGTGATATAAAGGTTGGTCAATGTGGTCTCTATCACTCAAGTCAATCAAGTCAGGAAGATCGTACGGTGCAGGGCTCTCCATTCGGTTTGTCTGGTTGACCATGTTGTACCCTAAGGTTAAGTCGGGATGTGTGTATGGCAATTGTTGTTCTGTCCCAACTCGAGGTGAAAGTGAGGTATGTGGGGTCAACTGATTATGCCAATCATTCATCTCAGCAGTCGCTTGCTCTTTGATTTGTTCCTTGATTCCAGCAAGCGGACGAGAATATAGTGAGTCAATCCAAGGTGGTTGTGGGTCAGGGGTGCAAGATGGTGGGGTAGGTGAGAAGGACGAAGAAGTGCGGAAGTCAGTCGGAGTTCTGACTTCGCGGTTGGGGTGTGGGTATGAAGAGGAATGAGAGGGTGGAGATGATCGAAATATGGTCGAAGAAGAATGACGTGGATATGATGACCAATATTCTGACATCTTGGAGGGAAAATGGGAGAATGAAGCAGATCGAGGAAGAAAGCGTGCAAGTGCACCGAATAACACACAAAACAAACAAACACAAGAGCAAACCCTGAGTTCACCTACTCAACACAGTGATGGTCGCAAAAATCCGACCGTTTATCTTTTCAGTTTTAATTAGGTGATAAATCAAGATATCAATCCAATTACGCAAGGCTCAAAGTAGGTTTTGGGCACTATCCTAGGGATGCGTCCTCACCTCTCAACAATCACAATTAGCCAAGCATACAATGAGGGTTTTGCTCTCCCAAAACAAGTGTTAGTTTTAATCAGTTTTTTTTGTCAACTCTGATTAGCAGTCCCGGTTTTAGGTTTGGTTATCACTTGATTAGTCCACCAAACAAAGCACGCCTAACGATCAGTCCCGATTTCCTTTTAACCTAAGTTTCAAAAACCAAGGGGAGGGAGTCGAGAAAAACCGATGCAAATGATGAAATCAATGATGCATGCCCAGTTCAGAAGACTTACAGTGATCCTCGCTCTCTACATGCGGGATGCAAGGCAGAATTGAAAATTTATACTATATGAATGCAAACGAGAAACCGTTCCTAGACAAGCAGTTCTATTAGCGAGTGATGAACAAGTTAAATTTGACTAATAGTCCAGCGGTCTAAGTGCGTCTCGTTAAATGTGATGTGTGGTCCTAAATATTACGAGCACAAGCAATCAATATAATCTAATAAAATGCTCTAAGAGCCGCGAGTGCAAGTCCTATTCTACGTCAAGCAACCACACGACCATGAGCGGGTCCAAAGTCCAGTCCGGATACAAACGCGAGCTCTCAAACAAGAGCCGCTGGAAAGAAGCAACTACCTAAATAATTACAACGATTTACAAAAATTCTCTCGAAGATAAATAAATTCTCCAAGCTCTTCAGCAGTCGGCGTGCGTCGCGTCCGTCGACCTCCGATGCACTCCAAGTCCACCGAGCCCTCGCAAGGAAAAAGAGATTTATATTCGAGAGATAAACAACAAAATATATACAAGAATATGAAGACAAATAATTGAAAAAAAAAAGGAATAAATACAAGGTGGCTCGGGGGTCAGACTACCCGAGTAAATGGAAAACTAAATCCAAATTTTTAAATTAGTCCCTAAGCCGTTTGCCTCCCCGGCAACGGCGCCATCTGACGTGTCGCTAAATACTAGATTTAATTCGGCTTCGTTGTAGCACGTGTACTTAGCGATTCGGTCAGAACCGAGAGAAGATCTCCGTGAAGAGTGTCTCGGCTTTAATTTATATCCCGGGCAAGTCCGGGGTCGAACTCAGGGAGGCAAAGGAACAACTTGGGTTTAATTCAAAATTTAAGATCTAGATTTTCGATGTGGTATTTTTTAGATTTTTTTATGCAACAAGAATGCAAATGCAAATGAATCAAGACGCTAAGAAAGCATACAACAAGGCCAAATTAATTTTAATGTTAAATTAGTCCAAATTAGCCAAATTATATTTTTCCTAGAATCCTAATCCAGGGATGAACACAAAACACATTTTTTTAGAATTTTAGGGTTTAAAATGCAATAAAGAAAAATGCACACTTTTTATGGGTTTTTTCGTAATTTTTCACACATACAGTAAGCAAAAATTATGAAAAAATTACTGGAGCTAAAACATGATGCAAAAAGACTACAATAATATTTTTGGAATTTTTTGACAAGTTATGATTTTTTTATGATATGTTTAGTGAAATCAGAGTGACAGCGAGTAAATAATTTCTAATAAATCCACATTATAAAATTAATCCGAGTGCGAATTATCCCAAAAAGATATTTTCATGAGCAATCCAGTAGAGGTGAAATTTCGCAAAAAAGATATTTGTGGATTTAACTAAAAATCGATTACTAAATTCACTCTATGACTTATTTCAGGCACAAGACATCTCCATTTTGGTTGAAATTTGGACAGTAAATTAAACACATTTCAAGGCATCATCTCTAATTTTTATGGAATTTTTAGAGCAACCGTGTGTTAGATATGAATTTAAGAGTACTGAATGGGTAAAATATGCAAAGTTTCAGTTAATCATTTTTAATTAATTACCCATTACTCACAAAAATACAAATAAATGGTCAAAATGTAGGCAATTAGTTGCTCGTCACAATGGTATTTTTCTTTGAATAAAATGACACCAAAATGAAGTCCAAATTAAAGCATGAACACAGGGGTCTTTGCGCAAATGCAGAAAACAAAATACAACTTGAACTTATGTACAGGGACTAAACTGTAATTACAAAAACTAGAGAAATAAAAATTGCAATTTTTTAAAAAAAAAATAATTAAAAAAATGGACCTTTCTTCTCCCTGGAGCCCCGATGGAACGAAGAACCCATGGCGGTGGCGGCGGCCCCGCGCACGGCCGCGAGGACGGCGAGGTGCGCGGCGGTCGGCGGTTGTGGAGGAAGGGGCGCCACCCGCGGAGGCGCGCCGCCTTGCGCAGCTGAGGGAGATGGGGGGCGGCGGCGAGGGGCGGCACAGGTGTGCGGCGGCAGTGGGAGAGTGGCGAGGCGCGCCGCCTTGCGCGGCTGAGGGAGATGGGGGGCGCGGCTGTGGGCAGGCGGCGCCGGCCTGTGGTGGAGAGGGGCGGCGGCGGTGGCGGTGGAAGGCGGCAGAGCCGCCTGCCGTTGTTGAGAAGGGGCGGCGGCGGTGGGATCTCCCCCACCGCTGCTGCGGAAATTTTTTTTAATTTTCTTTTTTTTTTAATTTTTTTCTGCTATTATATTTTGCTGTAATAGAAACCTCTTTTTTTTGTTTTAATTTTTTTTAATTTTTTATATTTTCAAAAAGAAAATAAGTATGTACATATAAAAGGGGGAATTGAGAAATGGTGGAGATTGGGTAATGGAGTGATATATAAAAATGGCGGTGACAAAACAAATGACACAATATTAGATAAGATAAAATAACGAGGGAAATGAAGCGGAATAACTTACCTGATGTTCGCCGGATGTGCGGAGTAGCTACGCTAAACTCCTGTTGTCGCCTCGATCCGATTGGCGAAATAAAAATCGGAGAAGCTACGCGAGCTCGACGGGGAACTCGTGACGCGCAGCGGAGCTCCGCGGATCTCACCTGAAGGAGGTCGTCGCTTGAGGACGATGCTTCGCAGCTGTCACGAACAAAACACTCCAAGCTCTCTCCTTATTCTATAAGAATGGTGGATGGGGAAAAAATGTGGATGTGGAGATGATTATAAAGAGATGAGAAAGAGAGGTTAGAATGGTGGTGGTGTTTAATGGGAAGTTGTATTATTGGTGGAGTTGAATGGGAGGTTGGTGGAAGAATATGGAGTGGAATGGGAGTTATTAAAAATGATGGAGTTGAATAGAAGTTGGTGGTAGAGAAGTTATTGTAGAGAATGGGAAAAAATAAATACATAAATAATGATATAAAGTATGCTACTTTAAATACAACAAAAATAAAGAGGGAAAAAAATAGTGGTGAATTTACAAATAAATACATACAACATGTACAATTTTTGTTTACTTTTCTAATTTGTATTTTTTTTCTTTTTAATAAGAGATATTTACAGCGGAAAAATACTATAAAATAATATAATTAAAATACAACACAATCATGATATTTTTGTATTTTTAACAATTATGAAAGATACAATAAAAATTAAAGAAAGAATGAATATATACAAGGTATACAATGTACATCTAGGTCCCAAAACCCAACTTTTGCAAACGAGCTCCGATTTTAATGAAACCACTTCCGTTGGATAGATAATTTTCTAACTTGAACTTTAAAAGTGAGTTTGGTGAATTTGGAGTTCATACGGAGCGGGAATTTAGCTTGGAAGTTGGTCTTTACGGCTTTTTCCCATTGGGATCTAGGAGCATTTATTTAAGGTAAAATTTGTTTTGTATTTTTGTATTTTTATATACATTATTATAAATAAGTTAGAGAAAGAATTAGGCAAAAAGGAGTTGAAATGAAATTATTAAAAATAAATGAAGTTTTGGGCTATTTACAGGTATACAACTCCTTTATTTTTGCGGCTTTTTATGTGTAATTTATTTTGTACAATCTAATATACAATAAATAATGTATTTTATTTACAAGAGTCATTTTATTAGTTTATTGATTTTATGGACATTTATTAGGGAATTTACTCGGGGATTTTGCTAAGATCAAGATATTAAGATGATGAATCGCGGATTCATCAATATGTTGTATAGAAAATAAGCAAGCTTGAGCATCAAAGTTATACCATGTGAGCATGCAGCTGGATGACTTGACTACACTGGTCAGGCATCCCAGGATAGGTAGCTACACTGGCTACCGTCCATTCTTCTCTTCACCTCCTCCTCTTGAGTCAGATGCCACTTGGACTTAGAAGGGAATACCCCGCTCCTCGAGGAAAGAGCTGTTGGATTGGAGAATCATTGGGTTGTCAATCTAGAGAAGCCAGTCTCTTTGTCATTTCAGTTGGGGAGAGCAACTATCACTTACATTGTACAAGTCAGCTTCATAGTCATAAGGGTTTGCGTATGATGTAGGCTAGTTCTGACATGGCTATTGAGGTGGCTTGAACCGAGTTCTGTGACTCTCAAGGGTTGTTGTGTTTTAAATCTAGTTCCCGACTAGGTTCCACACACTTCTCACACCAAGGTCTGACTTGAGCTCCAAACTTTGATTTTGCAATGATAAGTTCGATAATTAAAACTCTATTCAAATCATTATTCTTTTGCTTTTTCTTTTCTTCTTCATTCTTTATTCTTTTTGCACTTATTGCATAAGTATTTGCTAGGGACTAGCAAAGACAAGTATAGGGGGGTGATGAATCTCCATTTCATCACCTTTATTCTATCATTTTGGCCTTAAAAACCCCAGCAAATGCATGTAAATAGCATCAATTTGTACATAATAGCATTCATTATTTATTGTATTTCTTGCACATAAAATAAGGTTTTTAATGCCAAAATTATAGAATAAAGAGAAGAAAATAAAAAGGAATAAAATATTGAAAATATTTTATGACCCGAACCCCGAGACCAAGTCAAGAATTGGCTTGGTCGACAAGGAATAAAGTAGGGGGAGATAAGGGCTAATAATACAATAAATACCTCATTTATTGATTCATTCATTTATGTATTTTTGACACCTATTTTGTATTTAATTATTTATCATTAAAAAAAAATATTTTGTACATAAAAGTTGTAGATAATAATGTAAATAAAAATACAAAATTGAGTTTGTACAAAAATAATATACGATGTACATTTTATACCCAGAATAAAAAGTCAGAAACCAAACTTCACAGACCCATATCTTGCAAATAAAAACTCAAAATCCAACAAAATCAACCTTTAATTGTATATAACTTTTCAAGAGCTATTTAATGAAATTGGTTTCATAATTTTTGGAGTTCATCTGTGAAAGTTAGGTTTTTGGCCTTCATTGTACAGTCTACCCGATTAAAATATTCAATTTATTCATTATTTACTATTCTTACAAACTTATATTTTTAGAATTTTGTAAACAATGTACATAATGCATGTACATATTAAAATTAGAATAAAACCAAAAAGAACGTATAAAATAAAATAAGTATATGAAATACATAGACAAAAATACCTATGTTACCTATGTATATAAATAAAAGGGGATTTCATTCTTTCATTCTTTATTCATCTATATTTTTATTAAATTGTAAATATTATCTATATTCCACTAAAAATATAAATCCAAAATAAAACCCAATAAAATTCATTAAATAAATAAAATGTTTATAAATTATAGGTAAAATACCTATAAGTATACCTACATATTATATTTACCTATTTATTTAAATGGGCAAAGAAACTCATAAAAATCAAAAAAAAATATCTATATTTATAAAATAAGTTATAAATATATAAAATAAGAAAATAAAATAAAATAATAAAATATACAAAATAAAAATAAATTATACAAAATACATGTAAATATACTTATAAATACACCATTAAAATAAACTCATAATAAAATACATCAAAAAAATAAATAAAAATCATAAATAAATACTACATTATTTAATAAGCATTTTTTTTATAAGCAAAAAATAAAAAAATCATTTATTACGTGTAATTAATAAGTCAACTTCGAGCTGACGTGGGCCAATCACAGCCCTGTAAACATTAACCGCCAGGTCAACTGCTCCTCTAGGCGGCTGAAGTGACTCCCCCTGTCGTTTCACCCATCTTCTCCCTTAAAACCTGCTTACCTCAGGCATCTTCTGACATTGCTTCCTTCACAAAACTTGCTCCCTGATCTTTGTAGATACACACCATCCTCTTTGATCCACTGTATATCCCTTCGATTTGTCAATATTCTCCGGTCAAATAAGGGTGCAGCCATGTTCTTAAATAAGAAACCTTCGCCTTCTCTTCAATTTTGGTCAGCCTTTCTCCCGTTCCCCTCCTTGTATTCGGTCCTGGAGGCATTCCTCGTGATAGGAGGACGTCTCCGGCTCCTTGAATCGATCGGAGTAGGCATAGGTTGCACCCAGGGCCGCCGTCGCCGGCGACCTCTGCTCCCTTCCTCCTGGGGAGGTATGAGCTGCGCATTTTATTAGCTTTAGATAGTTTTCAATTCCAGTTATCGATTTATGTAATTAGTTTAATCTGTAGGTGCTCGATTTAGCTCCAATGAGGTGATTCGTAGTTCGCCGGAGCTCTGCTCCGGCGAACCCCTCTATGGTGCTCCCGACCCTTTTCCGATTGCTTAACCTCCCCCACTCCTTCTTCGCTTCTACTCCACTCCAGGCACCTCCACTCACCCGGATCCCCAGTGGATCTGGAGTTGGATGCTCCACCACCACCACCTTCGCCGGAGCATCTCCGCCCCGCTCCACCCTTCCTCCATTCATTGTTCTAGCGGGACGAGGCAGTTTTCCCTCGTCCCTCGTGTCATTCTGTGCAGGTACAAGGTGCATTTACACACCTGGAGGTTGTTTTCAACGCTCACCGGAGGTACCTGGAGCACCACCTCGACTTCGACCTGGTGGCGACGCTCTGGTTGCCTCGTGGCTGATCTGAAGCCTCATGCGGATAGAGGGAAGCGCCTGTGACGTTTTGGGACTCTTCGGAGCAGCAGAGATCGGCGAGGGAGGGAGATGTTGCCGAAGGAAGTTCGCCCAGGTGAACCTTCCTCCCTGTTCTTCCAGAGGCCCTCCCTGTCGTCGGATGAAGAACAAGGTCCCAGATCTGATCACAGACGTCCGATCTTCCAGAGCCTCAGCCGTTGGATCACGTGAGTGATCTAATCCCAGACATCAGATAGCGAAGCGGTATCGGCCGCTAGATGGGTGCCTCGTGTCTAGTGAAGAACGAAGAACCGTTGGATCGCGTGCCTTAAGGGGTAAATTGCATATTTATACCCTTGATTTTTTGTATTTAATTTTTAATAGTAAAAAAAATATAGCATTGTAAAATAAATGTAATATTTGCCATAAGACCCCTGAATTTTCTGGAATTACAAAATGGTCCCTCCTAGCCTCTCGTGTAGTCCCACGTGAGGTGCGGGAAATTTGCATTGAAACTTTGGTGGTTTTTGTTATTGTAAAATAATCTTTAAAATTTAACTAAATGTTTATACTGTTGGTATATTTGCACTGTGGCCCTTGTCCTTTATTTTTATTGCAGTTATGCCCCTACTAGGCTTTGTATTTTTGTGGCTTTCCTGTATTTATTAAAAATACCTATATTGCTCCTAAAAATCCACAAAAATTAGGTTCGATGTTCCATGTCTCATACTTTCACACATATATTTTTAATTGACATTTTTTGCATTTAATCTAATTATTAAAATTCAAATGGAGCATAAATAATCACTGTCTAATTTATAAAATACCAAAAAAAAATATTAAAACATTTTGAAAAATTACAAAAATATTATATGTGGTATATTTATATATTTATTGAGTCGAGAAAATGAAAAACCCTAAAAATAAGAAAAAGAAAAATAAAAAAATCATAAAGCCATAAAATCCAACAAAAAATATAAAAACCCTAATAAAATCCCAAAAATATATTTTTCTATTTTATAATTATCTATATACTATTATTTACATAGTAATATAATTTGGGTAATTTTGAGACTTATTTTATATTTTTAAAACCCAAATAATTTTCGGCCTATTTAATTAGTCCCATATTAGGGACATTTTTGGAATTAAAAATATATAAAAATTATTAAAATTCCAGAAAAATAACAAAAAAATAGAAAAATATAAAAAGACAAAAAAATATTATATCTACATATTTTAGGTATTAATATATATACATACCTATATATTGTACATCTCTCTCTCTCCTCTTATATATATATATATATCTTTATATATATATATTATATAATTAAAAATATAAAAAGAAAATATAAAAATTGAAAACATAAAAACAACACAAAAAGCATAAAATCAAAAAAAATAATATATATATAATTAAAAACCCACAAAAACAATAAAGAAACACACATGAACAAAGAATTGAATAAGTGAGCATTCCATTTTCACCATACAACCATTCGCCTCCCAGTGTTCGACCTCTACTTGTTCTTACACCTATACACACTTGCATGTAGAGTTATAATAAATTTTAACTCCACATTTTGAGATTTAATAGCATATATTTTATTGTGGGTTAACTGTTGATTAACCGAGGATTTTTTAGTGGTCAATTCAGTGTCTGGATCTCTCATCTTGTGAGATTTCTAGACCCTCGATAATCTCCCTGGTTATCACTTGGTTGTACATATTTGTTTATATTTTGCCACATTTATTCCTTTGTTCATATTCACTTTTTTTATTTCATTTTTTCCTGGGCATATTTGATAATTGTGTTTCTTACCCATTCTATCTTTTCGTCTCCTTGCGAGGGCCCGTAGAGCGAAGGAGGCGATCCTAGGAGAGCCAAAGCACCCAAGCGAAGCGGAGGCGGCTTGATTCATCTTGAAGCCACAGGAGAGCGTCAGAGAAGGAGAAGAAGAATTGAAGGAGACCAAAAAAGACCTTGTTTTATTTTTTTCTAGCATTTGAACCCTTGTAAACGGACATTCATTTGTTACGGGGTCTGTTTCGCCAAGTGCCGGTGAACTTGGGGGACCTCAGCGATTTTGTTTTCATTGCCTTATTTTTCTTTAGTTCACGTGGATTTCGTGAGCTACCTATTGATTTCTTTAATTAATTTGCTTGAGCCTAGTAACTAATTAGGTCCAAACACACTAAACAAGAATTTTTGTACCTATAGAATAGAGCATAATTGGACTTAGTCAAATTAACTTGTTCTTGCATGTTAATAGAAGCCATTGTTAGGACGGTTCACTTGCATTTGCATATAGGTTAGTTTATTTTTCTGTATTTAAATTCTACACGGATCACCCTATGTAGAGTGCTGGCGACAAGGTATGCATCTTTAACCTCTGCATAAATCATTGTGTTTAATCGCACATTGGCATTTCCGATCTCCTTCTTTGTTTTCACTCACATAAGTTAAAAAGGAAATTGGACACTCGGTAGGCGATTCATTGAAAATATTCAAACCAAGTGATAACTACCTAAAATTCTGGACTGCTAAAGAAAACTCGACCCTAAATTAAACGTAAGGAAAATTATTGTTTTGGGGAGAGTAACCCCCTCCTTGTTTGATTTATCTACAGCGAGAGAGCGACCCACACACTAGGATAGAACCACGCCCGAGCTCTCTTCAGACTAATGTCTTGTGATTAGTTATTCTCCAGTGTGGACTTCACCGGGTAGCCGGTAATCGGTCCGGGATTTCCTTAGCAGAGTGGGAAGATCGGGTAGCTGGTAAACGGTCCGCACCCATACTGGCTGGGAAAAAACTAGTTGTGAGATTGGGACAGTCTCCTGAGAGCATTGGGTTCCTAACAGCTCGCTTTTACCGCTCTGATAGATTGTATTCTCATCTAACTCTAAAAATTGACAAGATAATTGATCGAACCTTCACGGTCTTCACATTTTGTTGAGTTGGTCAACCGGGGGTTTGTATTGTGTTTGATTGCTATGATAAAGATCCTTCTGCGCAATTTGTGCCTTCATTCACTTTCACGCTTGCATTGATCTCCGTACTCTCGCATCCTGCCTATTGATTTCGAAGATGTCTGACCGGAGTATTTCTCATTCGGACTCTACGAACTCATTCTACACTCCGAGTCATTCACCTTCAATTAAGGGAGACTCACTTCCCAAATATTCCTCTTTCTCCACATCAACCTTCACGACATCCATAAACCCACTATCTGAGATTGGCTTTAATCTCGAATTAATATTTAAGACTCCATCAATTCTAAGCACTAATCGAGTGTCATGCACATTGTCAGAGTCAGACACCAGACACTTGATGCCACCAAAGGGAAAGGGAACCATGTCGGAGCAGATCTAGATCAACAGCACCATGTTAGCCTCCATTCAGTCAATTCAAGCCTAGTTAACAGAGCAGGCTAATTTTCAGACCACATTGAGAGATATAATTCTCGAGATGAGATAGGAAAGAGAAGATAGGAGAGAGGGGGATAGAACTAACCCTAGAGGTGGGAATGGGGGAGAAGACCCTAACATAGAACCTAGAGATAAGCCTACATTAAAGGATACTTATAATCCAAGGGCAGGACAGACAAATTCTTGGATACAAATCCCCGCGATTCATGTGCATTTCGAGCTTAAGCCTACTATTTTGCCTCTTCTCCCAATATTCCACGGAAATATTAATGAAGAACCTTACATACACCTCCAGCAGTGTACTTGAGCATCGTCACAAACTAGAATCTAGTGGGCATCTTTCGGGGAAACGCACGGCAGCAAAGGTTTTACAGAGTGGCCTAAGGTGGCCCACATTGTTTAAGGATGCTACAGAGTATGTTCGAGATTGTACTGACTATCATAAAATGGGAGGAACCATTGGTTCAAAGATATCATGCCCCTAAGAAACATACAGATTTATGATGTTTTTAATGCTTGGGGCATAGACTTCATGGTCCCATTTCCTGTCAGTCAGGGATTTCAGTACATCCTACTCGTCGTGGATTTTGTTAGTCGATGGGTGGAGGCTATTCCCACTCAAGTCACAGATAGCCGTACAGTGTGTTCCTTTCTCAAGGACCACATTATTACGCAGTTTGGGATTCTCGATTTACTGATTTCGGATGGGGGAATCCATTTCATTAATAGAGAAGTAAAGAAGCTTGTGAAGGAGTACGCCGTTGAGCACAAAATTGTGTCTCCTTACCACCCTCAGACTAATGGCTTGGTAGAAATTTCAAATAGGGAGATCAAGACGATATTGCAAAAACTTGTACGTCCAGATAGGAGGAACTGGTCCCAGATGCTTGGTTCGGTTCTATGGGCTTATCGGACGATGTACAAGTCTCCTTTGGGTATGTCTCCCTACAGATTAGTGTGTGGAAAGCCTTTCCACCTGCTAGTGGAATTAATTCACAAATCTTTATGGGCACTACGTGTATGCAATCTTGATTATGAGAAGGCAGGAAAGAACAGGACGTTGGATTTGAATAGATTACTGGAATTCTGAGACTTTGCATATGATAACTCACTCATGTATAAGGAGAAAGTCAAGCGCTGGCATGATAAACACATTCGAAGGAATACTTTCTCTCCTGATCAGAAAGTTTGGCTATTTGATGCTAAGTTGAAGTTGTTTCCTGGAAAATAGAAAAGCAACAGGACCGTTTATCATGAGAGTTGTGCATGACAATGGGAGTATTATCATATCTGGGTTGTCATCTGACGCGCAGCCATTTGTTGTGAATGGATAGTTGCTGAAGCCATCTAGATCATGATACATTCTTGTCCATCATTGATTCTATATTTGTGGTATCAGACGGTGATCTTTTGATTCCATCTTCTCCATCTGATGCATGAGATGACAACCTTTTGTATATCCTCTCGTTTCATTCTTTCTTCTTCCATTTTATCATTCATTTTTCGTGTGTGTGTGTATGCTATACTTAGGATGTGCTTTATCCTACGTATAGGGGTGAATGATTCGTGTTGTTGATATTCGTCCTATGCATCACTCTTGGTGTTGCTTATACTTAGGGATACTCTACCCTAAGTATAGGGTGTGATGTTGTTCATATCGTCTTTTTTTATTTTTGAGTCTGTACATTCTCTTCATCGGTTTTCCCTTTTGTACAATCTTCTATACTTAGGATTACTTGATCCTAAGTATAGGGGGATCACCATCTTCTATTCTTTTCATCTTCTTTTTGAGCCGTTGTAGCATAGGAGTCTTTTCACTTTTTGTACTTAGCCTGAGTTATGTCTTCCTTTACCACTCTTTGATCACTATGAGGACATAATTTGATCTAAGTATAGGGTGTGTCAGATATATTGTATATATACTTTAGACATAACTTGTACTTTAATATAATTATTTTTGAGGATATGTATATAAATTCATAAAATCCACGTGTGTGTATATAGACTTTGATCACCTGTAAAAAAACAAACAAACAAAACAACACAACACACAAAAACCCAGGAAAAAACAAAATAAAACAAAACAAAACAAAACAAAAAAATCATTAATAAAAAACAAAAAAACAATAAACAAAACAAAAAAAATCCTTGTATATACTTGTATATATTTTTCTAACCCTTTTTCCTTTTTGAAAAAAAAACTACAAAATCAAAATCTATAAAAAGTTGCATAAAAACTCTTTTCACATGTGCATCATTTTTCCTTTCTTTTCCAAAAACCCATAAAAAGTTCAAAATTAGATAATGATTTCAAAAAAAAGAAAAAATTTACTTTTTTTTGCATTTTACATATTTTCTTGCATTTGCATGTGCATTTTTCAGGATAATATTGATATTAAAAGTAAGTCTGCAATAAAATTGAAGAATGGACCTTAGTTAGGCCTTAATCCACTTAATTTCAGAGGAACCTTATATGAAATGGAGTTAAGACTTTTCAGGTCCTAGCGACTTAATTCTTTGAATCCATAAGACTATGTTCACATGTAAACGTGATTAGTCTAAGTAGAATATTTAACAACACACGCATGATTCTTTCAGATCGTGGCTTATATTGGACAAGCACTCTATACGTAGATCTTCATGGAGGAGGTAGTGAGGAGGCAGAATCTTTTGGCTTGGAGTAGCATACGAGGGTAGTACTTCTAGGCAGAACCTCTTGTCTTCCTCTAGGGAGGGTTGTGCATCTCAACCTGATATAGTAGCATTGAGGACTAAAAACAAGATGCTGTGGGTTGCAATAATGCTTCAAAAGAGGGATAGTCTACTAGCTCAAGAGGAAAAACTCCTTATGTACATGCAGCACCATGTACATATTTTCAAAAAAAAGAGAGAGAGAAAATGCAGAATCTCCAAAAGTGGACAGGCCTGATTGAAAAGTAAAATGCCTGCTAGAGTGTATATACAAGGATAAAGAAAAAAGAAAATAATAAGGGCTTCAAAGTCAAATTTTTGTAAGCTTGCAGCTGGATGACTTGGCTACACTAGTCATGCATCCAAGGATAGGTAACTACACTGGTTACCGTCCATTCTTTTCTCCATCTCCTCTTCTTGAGCTGGTTGTACTTGAACTTAGAAGGGAATATCCCCGCTCCTCGAGGAAAGAGTTGCTAGATCAGGGGACTAGAGTTAACTTATTGAGGGAGGTTGTTTCTTTGCTACTTTTGAGATGGGGAGCTATATTTCACTTACACCGTACAAGTAAAGATTCATAGTCATAGAATTTGTATGTGTAGACTTGTTTTGATCTAACTGTTGAGGAGACTTGAATAGGAGTCTTGTGGAACTTAGAGGTTGTTAGGCTTTAAATCCATTTCCATTAAGGTTCCGCCACACTAATAATCCAAAGGTCTGATAGAGCTCCATAATACAATTTTATGAAGATAAGTTTAATACTCAATATTGTCCTAATTTCTTTATTTTTTTCCTTTTTTTCTTTCTTTTTCTTCTATTCACTTATTCTTTTCAAATAAGCATTTGCTCAGGGATTAGCAACGGTAAATCATAGGGGGATGATGAATCTGCATTTCATCATCTTTATTCATTTATTTTAGCTTAAAATCCCTTATAAAACACATGTATATAATACTAACTTCATATTCTTACTAACTTGCATCTGTCTGTAAATATTGTACACTTATTACTAATTTAACCTATAATAAATAAAGAAAGAAAGGAAAAAAAGCAAAGAAAAAAATGATTGTATATATGTAATAGATACAGGCTGACCCGAACCCCGAGAGAAGGTCAAGACTTGACCTGATCGACCAAGAATAAAGTAGGAGTATATATGGTCCTTAACCAGAAAATCCAAAAAATGTGTTGTGTATATTTGTATACTTACACTATTTTATTTTTGCATCCATTAACCTCAAAATAAATAATTTTCAAAACAAAAGTTGTAAAAAAAATGTTTCTAAAATAATAAAAATAATTGCAAAATAAAATCATGTACAGAATAAAAGTAACTACATCTAGAAATAGCCATAAAGCAATAATTAAAAGACCAATTTCAGCTCCATATGAGCTCAAATTGAACCAAACTCACTTCCATTATATTCTAAATTATTGTATCTTTAAAATGACTGTGATTTCATAATTTTTGAAGTTGTAGTTGAAAAGTCAGTTTTCTGGGGGTAGTTTGTGCAATTTTATCATTTATTTGTACATATTGTATTTTTAAATAATTTTATTATTTATTTAAAATAAAAAATAAAAGAAATAAAACAAAAAAACTAATTACTTTTTTTAACTATGTATATAATGTACAATATGTATATAGTATATGTATATAGTTAATATTCTTAAATAACCATCATAAAAAATAACGTTTATTATTCAATTTCATAAAGTGACGAAAATACAAAAAAATAATTTTTGTAAATAATTTTAACTTTATCTCATTTCAATTTTTTCCTCTTATCTCTTATCTTCTTCAAAATTTTAAAAATTCAGACTCCATTCTTTATCTAATAATATGGCTCCCTCTCCCTCATTTCAACTTGATCAATCTTTGGTGAGAGGAACCTATTCTCTGAGAGTTATCTTGTCGTAGAAGGATGCCTAGTCTCCGAGCTGTGTGGTGATAGAGAGTCGGCATTCGTCAAGGTGATCATGGTTTCTTTTCTGCTCCTAAGGTGAGATCCATCATTTTTCTCGTTTTTAATCTAGGTTAATCTTAGTTTAATTTTTGACATTTTTATTTTGTTGGCATTTTTCTCTAGATCTTAGAAAACATCACGATTTGATCCAAATCCAACTCGATTTTTCTTTTCACATCTCGATCTATTCACGTTCTATTCAACCTTGTACGACCTCCCACCTCTGACCACGTACGGTGGTCGGAGATCCAGTTCCATCCTTCATTTTCTTAGGAGCCGAACTCACTCATGCATCTATTTTATTATTTTTGTGCATTTTGAATAATCACGACCAAGCCACTGTACTCGCATCCTCATTTGTTTATAAATAAAAATAAAAAACAAAAAATATAGTTTTTTCCTTCTAACATTTGTTATGCAGGATCAAATAAAAAAATTATTAAAAATTTAAAAAACTAATGTCTGTAATTTCTGTTTAAAAAAGAAAAAAGGTTTTTCCTCGTTTTCTCTGTTTCTATTTTACAACAAAAAAACAAAAAAAATAAAAAAACAACAGCAGCGACAGGCGCCGCCCTTCCAGCCGCGTGCGGCGCCCGCCGCCCGCCATCGCCTACACTTCCACCCTGCACGAAGGAGGAGAGCCACCGCATGCGCGAGGGTCATCGGTCATCGCTGCTCCATAGCCCTTCTCAGTCGTGCGACCTTCCCAGATCGCCCCTCGAGCCCGCACGGACCTTCCTACCACCGCCCAGACGTGGCGCCCACCGCCATTACCGGGGAGCAGTCCGTCGTCGCCTCCCTTCCAGCCGCCTGGGAGCAGCCCACAGGCCTCACGCTGCCCCAGCCTCTCTTCCGTCGCATGCCTCAGACCTCCTCACGTCGCCCCAGACTCTCTTCTATCTCACACCTCAGACCTCTACCCGCCGCCAGATCCTCCGACCACCTACGCGACCAGTACCACCGTTCCGCTACCCGACTCCATGCCACGATCGGAATCATAGCCAGCAGCAGTCGTCATACCTTTGGTTGAGGAAGAAGATATGAAAAAAAGGAATAGAGGAACCCTAAGGGGAGTAATAAAAGAATTTGGTAAATATCATTTAGGCCCCAATATTTTTCGAATTTGTGCAAAAAAAACTCTTACAGGACTAGAGCACGTGTGTCGCATGCATTTACTAGGTTAATTGCGCATTCTACCTCTCTTTTATTTCTTGTCACTATTTTGCAAAAACATTAAGTATTTACAAATAAGTCCATGTTTATCCAGACTTTGATTCGCTTGCTTGTTCTTGTTGAAATAAATGCTTTTCATGGTCAATAAATGCTAGAAAAATCATGTTATGTTCATGTCACTTGTCTCTTTATAGTATAAAATTTCATTGCATTTTATTTTCATTTGTTATTATTAAAAAATCAAAAATAATGTCATTTTCCATATTTAAAATTTGAAAATTCATAAAAAAATCAAATATTATCTGAAAATTTTCCAAAAAAAATTAGAGTAGTTATATTTTTGTGTGTTTAATTTCCTATCCAAATTTCACACATTAATTATTTATAAAATCTAAAAAATTGCAAAATACTAAAAATCTTGAAAAATCATGAAAATTTGTAGAAAATCCCAAAAAAATGTGATTTCAGTTCCTGTTTGTAGATAATTTCATCTAGTTTTTCATAAAAAAATAAATTTCATTATTTTTTATTTTATTTAGGATTTTTAAATTATGAAATTGTCCTATTTGATCACTGTTTGTATTTTCCCCTATTTTTATTCATTATAAAAATCCTAAAAAACTGAAAAATACAAAAAAGTAAAAAATCATAAAATTAAAAAAATATTTAAACATTTTTTAGCAATTTTATTAGATTTGAAAAATCCAAAAAAAATGTAATTCTTTTGTGCATGAAATTATTTTAAAATCATATTTTTTGAAATTAGAAAATAAAAATTGGAAATACAAAAATTAAAAAGACAAAAATCAAAACAAAATCCAAGCACATTGTACATTGAGAATTCCATTTTCTTTTAATTGTTTTTTTTGATTAATTGAACAACCCTCAAGAATTGTAGCATCCCTGAGTTCAATCCTGTTAGCTATACAAGTAAATAAGTAGCAATAATTTCTCTTGCTTCATTATTCTTGCTATTAATTATTGTCCTGAGAATAAAAAATTTCTTTGTTTGTTGCTGGATATTTGGGTTGCAATGACCACTATGCATTTATTTTCTTATCTTGATTTAAAACCCAAGAATCTCGCTCAATGGACAGTTACATCCGTCTTAACCTCACTATGGTTTGAAAAAAACATGATTAAGTTCAACTCATTGATGGCTAAAGTAATAGAGGGGCACAAGTGATAGAGCAAAAGAAGTCGGGGCATAATTGATATTCCAAAAATGGGAGGGGCATAACTGGTATTGCAATATCTCATAGTGGCACAACTGATAAAAATAATATACTTTAATTAACCTATAAAACATTTCTATTATTATTCATATCTTATTTGTATTCAATTTATATTAGATTTTATCATTTTTGCCCCTCCGAGATATTGCAATATCAACTATACCCCTCTTTTTTTCAATATTAGTTCTGCCCCTAACTTCTTCACAATGATCACTTATGTCTTTCCTTTAGTCTGGTCATCAATGAGTTGAACTAAACCATGGTTTACTCAAACCATGGTGCTGTTAAGAGGAGTATATCAGGAAAAAAATCCCACCTCCTCCTCCAATCCATCATCCTGCTCCATCGCCTCCTCCTCCATTGTCCCCTCCTCCTCGACAGTGATAGAATCTTCAGAAATAACTTGATCTCCTGGAACAACTCTCTAAAGGCAATCTATGCAATCGGGGGAGGAGAAGGACGAACATAGGGGGAGGAGGTGCTTGAAGGGGACAACAGTCGGCAGAGGATGAGGATCGGTGAAGGGGGAGGAGATGCTAGAAGGGGATGGCATTGGGGGAGGTGGATGACTAATGGGAGGGGTAGGAGGTATTGGAAGGGGGAGGAAGAGTTCAAGTGGGGAAGGAGGTGTTGGATGGGGAGGAAGAAGACATGTGGAGGAGGAGGTGTTAGAAGGGGGAGGAAGAGAGCGGGCGGAGGAGGGGTGGAAAATGGTGGGTAGAGGGGGAGAAGGTGCTGGAGGCGAAGGAAGAGTGCTGGAGAAGAGGGAAGGTGTTGGAGGGAGAGGAATAGGGTCTGCGAACAAGGAGGATGTATTGGAGGGGAAGGAAGAGAGATGGTGGAGGGGGAGGAGGTGCTAGAGGGGGAGAAGAGGGATGGCGTAGTGGGAGGAGGTATTAAAAGTGGAGGAAGAGGACGGGTACAGAGGGAGGAGGTGCTGGAGATGGAGGAAGAGGGGCTAGAGGGGGGAGGAAGAGTGTTGGAGGAGGGGGAGGAGGTGTTGGATGGGGAGGAAAAGGGGCTTGAGGGGGAGGGGTGGGGGAGGCAGTGGCCGGAGGAGGAGTAAGGGTTGGAGGGGGAGGAGGAGGGAGGAAGAATTGAGGAAGAATAAGAAGAAGTAAGGGAGAAGAAAGATATTTATACCCTCTCTTTTTATATAATTCCCCTTATGTCCTCAAAGTTAACATCCATTTGGGATGGGGATGGATGGAAACTAACCCGAGGGTCACAAGTGAGCATTATCAAATAAGTCAAGGGTTAAACTGATATTCGTATTTCGTGGAATCATGGATCCCATGAATTTCTCGATAATTTGAAACTAAATTTGTTGCAAATTTATTCACACAAGTAATTTAATTATTTTGTGAACATTGCAGTCATCCCATTGGAAAATATGAATCATATTCACACACCCAAAATAAAATGTAAATTACATGTTCAATTAATTGTCCAATATGAATCCAATTCATGTCAACATCTAAATTATAAATGTTATTTACAAATATCTCTCTCTTATATATTATAAATCATATTTATAATATATGTGATTAATATGGATAGTTATATTCACATTACTCATATCCATGATAAGTAAATCACATTTAATTATTTTGGATCATCAACCTCATGCATCTAAATAATATGAATCAAATTCATATTATTCTGATAATTAATCCTCATTTAATTATCCATTTCTCAATGCTCGAATATAAATTTTATCTTTGGAATTATTCTTGAACTCCTTGAAGAATAATGTGATTTCTCTGCGGATACTTGGAGATAAGGATAGGATGATTGTACATTTCATGTATAGTGAGTTGGATATTGAGATCATATCTCAAATCCAGATCTCGGGGACCTCTCATAGATGCTTGATTAAATAAAAGTTGTAAATCTCATATTCTCATTGTATATGATCACATTCAGATCAATGTCCATATTTGGACTGAGATCAGATCACTTCTCTACTAAGAGGAGTCGTTAAAATCCAGACTTGTTTCATCACTCCCTCAGAATGGAAGCATCATGGTTATACAATCATTTATGATCTCATCACCCTCGGGTATTCTAATACATGTACATCCTACGTACTTGAAGACCTAGAATAAACTAAGATTTAGATCAATTTTACACTATCTTCTTCAGGTTTTATCAAGTTTCTGATTTGATTATTGGGAGTTGGTATCAATCATATACTTTCTAGAATCATATATCATACCAAAGTATTGATCATATACTTTCCAAAAGCATATATCAAACCTACAAATTCAATCCAGCTTCCAAAGCGAGACAACCGTGTATAGAATTTGATCCCAATATCTCATGAATGAGCTCAAGTCTTCCGGTTCAGTAGTTGTTGATCGAGAATTTCTGGGTTTTAATTTTGATGGAAATATGCTTGCAATGTCGTTGCAACCTAATCAGGCATCAACAAAAAAAGTATTTTTAAGCCAAAAAATACAACAAAATGTGGCAGGAGATTTTTTCTATTTATTTTACCTGTATAGCAACATGATCGAACTCAGGGAGGCTAAATTCCTGAGGGTTATTCTAATAATTGAAAAATCAATTAAAAGAGAAAGGAAATTCAAATGCAAACAATCTTGGTTTTTGTGAAATTTTAATCTTTTTATTTTATTTATGTTCTTTATGTTTTATTTTTTTATCTTCTACTTTGTAATTTTTTGTTAATTTTTAGTTTTGCAAATTTTTAATTTTCAAAACAAATTTATACACAAAAGAAGTGTAACTTTTTGGATTTTTCAAAGATAACAAAAATGCTCAAAATATCCAAATAAGATATTTTTGTGTTTTAATGATTTTTTAACTATTTTTGTAATTTTTTAGAGATTTTTAGAATTTTGGGGGGATTTTCAAAATGAGTAAAAATAGAGAATAATGAAAATAGTGAACCGACAAGACTATTTTGCAATTTAAAAATATAAAATAAAAGCAAAAACTTTCTGCAATTATTTTTCCTAAAAACTAAAAGAAAGTACCTACAATCAGGAAGTGAAATCACTATTTTTATATTTTTCTATAATTTTCTGTGTTTTTTTAAGAAATTTATAATTTAAATTTTTTTGGGTTTTAAAAATATTTGATGCGTGAAATTTGTGCAGAAAATAAAATTCACCCAAAACTAATTTATTTTTTTAGAATTTTGATGCAATATACGAGTTTTTATTATTTTTCAAAATTCAAACATTGGAAAAAGCTATATTTTTTATTTTTTGATAATATCGAGGATAATAAAATGCAATAAGAAATTTACACTATAAAGAGAAACAAATCAGAAGCATAACATGATTTTACAACATTTATTGACAAATAAAAGTACTTATTTCAATGAAAAGAACATGCAATTTTAAAGTATAGAAACACAGGGACTAAAACTTAAATATTAATTATTTTTGCATAAAAATATAGCAGGAAATAAAAAGTGGGAGGCTATTGCAGTTTACCCAGCCGGTGTAGGCGTTGTACGTGCTTGAGTTGGACGGATGGGGCTTTGGTGCAATTTCGGAAATATCTAAGGTTTGAAATATAATTTGCCCAAAAATGAGTTTTAATTGAGGGCTCTTCTTCATTCTTGTTCATGCAAGGGAAACGGGCACCCTTCCTCTTTCTTGCGCAAGCGGTGGTGCGGATCTTGGATGGACAAGAGATCAGCGAAGCTCACAGACTACGGAGAGGGGGGCTCCAGCGATATGTCAGCGGTCAGGATGCGGCAGACGCACAGCGTGGTCGAGGTGGAGAGGGAGGCTCCTCTGGCAGAGCACGCTTAGTGGCGCGACGGTGAAGATCAAAGGGCATACGATGAGGCTGCGTGAGGGAGCAATACGCCCCCCTGTGGTCGGTAATGGATGGTGATGGCGGGTGCTCGGATGGCAGAGGTTTGGTACACGGCAAGCGTAGGAGGAGGACCTGGAAACGGACGAAGGCAGAGGGGTCCTTTGTGCAGTGGTCGGTGACGGAGGATAGAGGCGGTTGCGAGTGAAGGATGATCAACGGAGGGTTGTGCAGGGGACTATTGCGTGCGGCTTCGACGGGTTGGCGAAGATGGTAGCTATGAAATGGGCCTCGCATGGAAATATTGTGCCATGTGGTGGACGATCGGTGAAGATGGTTGTGGCTCGGCTCTGGAACGGCAATGAAGGGGGCTGTAGCGGGGCGACACATGCCTCTGGCAGCTTCACAGTGGGGGAGGGTGATGGGACCTGGAAGATGATGCGGTTGGGAGGCCGACGGGCGATGGATGGGCGGCGAGCGCCTCATGCGGTTGAAGAGACTGCAGGCGGCACAATCCCCTTTTTTATTTTTTTTATTTTTTTAACAGCAGCTTTCTATTTTTTTCCTATTTTTTATGAACTATTTATTTTTGTAGTTTTTAAAATTCATGTGAACCTGCACAAAATAAGGATAACTCGACTCAAGCATGACTGCTCTGTCAAAGAGATATAAAAGAAAATAAATAAAAGAAAGGGTTTGTGGATCCGGTAAAATGGGAGATGGATATGTGTCTCTGGCCGTCGTGCGTGGCCGGAGGTAATAGATTATGTGAGATAGAATAAGAACGTGAGTAGATCGAGATGTGAAGTTGAAAAATTGGATCGGGTGAATTAAATCGTGAGGATGACATAGGACAATTAACTACGATTAAGAACTGTGATCTAAACTAAAAAAATGATAACGAAATTAAAAAGGGCAAAAAGTTGAACTACGATTAACCTATATTAAAAATGAAAAAAATGGATCTCACTGTGGGAGCAGAAAATATCGTAATGGCCTCGAAGAAGGCCGACTCGCTGTCACCGGAAGGCTCGAAGGCTAGGCACCTTTCTACAACAAGAAGCTCTTGGAGATTAGGCTCATCTCACCAAAGATTGATCAAGTGAGAATGGGGGAGGAGGAGCCAATTAAATAAAAAATACGATTTGAAATTCAAAATTTGAATGGAGAGGAAAACAATAAAGGGAGTTTGTGGTGGAAAAATTAAAAATGAAATTTATAATTAAATAAATGTATAAAAATAATTGAAAGGAAAATTAATTAGTGATAACGCGGCCACAGACCACGAGGGTCACCATGAATAAATATTACAAAGGTGTCGCTGCGGCGACCGCTCGCAGACTATGGGGGTTGATCAGCAATTAACCCACAATCCAAAGAATACAACAATCAAGCTCAAAAATAAATGTGAATTAATCTTTATTTACTCTACCATAAAATGTATAATGACAAGTATGTAGAGGTCGAACCACAGATAGCAACACAAAATGCAATAGCCTACATGTCAATCACAGTCATCCTTGTGTGGGTTTTTTTTATTATTATTTTTATTATTATTTTTAAAATATAATAATTAAGTATATTATATATATAGATATAATATAAATATATTAATTATATCTACCCATAGAGGGTAAGTATATAGCTGATAATACATGTAATATATATATAGGTATATATAAATATAATAAAATAACTATATATATTTTTTTCTCTTTTTTTTATGTTAAGATTAATGATAATACATATAACTAATCACTTATATATAATATATTTTTTTTCTCTTTTTTTAGGACATATAGATATATATACATAAAGGGGGTATTAGAATATTCACAAAAATACTCAAAAAATAGTCAAAAATTCAGGAAAAGGGTCTTTTTGGAATTTTCATGGCTTTTTACTGTTTTTATGATTTTTGGGTATTTTTGCAAACATTTTTAGTATTTTTAAATAGCTAAATAATAGCAAACAGTGGACTAGGTACTGGCTGTCACAAAAATAGAGATTAAAAATAGCTAACACCCTCAAAAATTTTCCACGCTAATTTTTTAATACCGATAATAAAATATAGCATAAATAGGGCCTGAGTTTATATTTTTCTGATTTTTATTTGATTTTTTATATTTTTTTGAAGTTTTTGGGTATTTTTGAATTTTTAAGGTTTTCTTGTTGACATTTTTAGAGATTTTTGGACTGACACTAATATAAGTCAAAATACACCACAAGTAATTTTTTTGGAATTTTTCGAGGCATTTTCATATTTTTTTGGGATTTTATAAGTTAGACAGGGAATAAAAGACATGTTTTTTATTTTTAATAAATGCAAAAATGCAACAAAATGCAAAACTAAAAATATGATGTTCAAGCATGACCAAACAGGAGCTTAAGTCTATTTTTGCAAGATTTTTCGATTAAATATGAAGCGTAAAATAAATAGACAAAGCCTTCAAAAATTAAATGGCCTTGCAGGGGTATTTTTGCAAATAAAATAGTTGGCAGGGGCATACATGCAAAAATTACAACAAAAATACACTTTAACTTTTATTTTCAGGACCATTTAATAAATACAAGAACCCGGCAGGGTTTAGATGCAAATTTTCACGCGCCTCACGTGGTTGCTGCACGTGAGGTGCGGAGGGACTAAAGTGTAAATATGAAAACATCAGGGGGTCCAACTGCAATTTTTACAACTTATTTACAACTAAAACTTTTATTTTTGGGATTAAATACTAAATACAAAAAGTAAGGGGCTTGGTATGAAATTTACCCCTAAACAAAGCTTTTCATCCTGCGGCGCTGGAGGCGCCACTTATCCACGTGGCGGCCATCGGACGGCGGACATCGGTTCAGCGATGAAGGGCCAGGATTAGAACCTCCTGGCTGATCTGACGGTGGATGTACATCTTCATCGAACGGTTGGCGTTCAATCTGGGCCGCCCCTCTCGATCCAACGGTGCGGAAGGCACCTGGAAGAACTGGGAAGAAGCTCGCCCCGGCGAGCTTCGATCGGGTAGCTCGGGCTCCTCCGGGCACCTCCCGTGCATCTGAAGCTCTCTGATCGAAGCTGGGAGGCTTCCGCATCGTCTGACGGTGGTTTCATGGCTCCTGGGGGTCCGAGTCGATGGAGCGAGGTCGGAGAAGAAAGGGGCCCCCAGGATCCTCTTCCTGGTTCAATGCGAGCCCATTTGGGCTCGATTCTTCGAAGTTCCTGCACAGGAAGAACCGCGGGAGAGAGAGCTTGCTTCTCGACCCGGGGTTTTGAAGCTGCAACGCAAAAATGAGGTGGGCGGAGGGGCTCCGGCGAACGGCGGAGGAGGAGCCCCGATTCGCCAAGACCTAGGGTCTTGGGTTGGACAAATGCGGGCATTGGATGGAGAAGGCGACGAGGAACGAGTTGGGGTGCATATAGCGGGCGGAAACAATGAGATTCACGGTGAAGAAGTCGCCGGAGCAGAGCTCCGGTGAACTTCGAATTTTGGATTTCTAACTACGGTGATTAACTAACCACTAATCTAACTACTGGAATGAAATGCTAACATTAAAAGCTAACTAAAAACGCATTAAAAGGGCAGCTCTTATACCTGGGGGCCTCCAGGGAGCAGGGCGGACGCCGGAGCTCCGCCGCGACAAAATCCTCCTCTCTCCGGCCGATTCGAGGCACCAGCTCACTCCCCCTGTCACGAGGAATGTCCTAGGACTAGAATTAAGGCTTGAGATTGGATAAAAAGTGGCCAAATTCGAGGAAGGAGGCGGAGCTTTTTATTTATAAACATTGTCAAGGGGCCTTATTACCCGGCGATTATTAACTGATCCAATGAACATCTCGTTGATCTATGATTTCGGCGGGCATCATGGAAGATCAGGGAACAAATCTTGTGAAGGAAGCGTTGTCGATTGATGGATGGTGTGCCCGGGAAAAAGGCATGAAATCGGGGGAGTAGACAGTTCAGAGACGCCAGGCGAGGGATGGGACAGTTGACCTGGGAGTCAACGTTGGCCGGCGCCTCATTGGGCCACGTAAGCCGCTACGAGACAAAATAGCAAATCTGAAGGAAGATTGATTTATTTGACGCCCTAAATGATTTTATTAATTTTTTCTTATAAAATAAAAAATGTGTATTGTTTCATCTAGTATTTATTTATGATTTTTATTGAATTTTTCGAGGTGTTTTGTTATAGTTTTATTTGGACAATATGTATATGTATGTATTTTCATGTATTTTCATGTATTTTATTTTTAATTAGTTTATTTTCTTTTATTATTTTATTGGCTTATTTTATAAATTTATAACTTATTTTTGTGAATATAGATATATTTTTGTTTGATTTTTATAAGTTTATTTGTATTTTTAAATAAACAGGTCTATGTATATGTAAGTATACTTATAGGTACTTGACCTACATATTATTCACATTGTATTTATTTAATGGATTTTATTTGTTTTTATTTTAGCTTGGTATTTTTAATAATATATATATAATATATACATTATTATAAAAATATAAAAGAATGAAATAATTAAAGAATGCTTTTCTCTTTTTATTTATGTACATCCTTCTCATAGGTATTTTGCCTATATAGACTTATTTTATTTTACATATTCTTTTTGGTTTTATTCTAAGGCTAATATGTATATGAATTATATACATTATTTTCAAGATTCTAAAAATAGTAATTTATAAAAATAATGATTAGTGAATATAATGAATATTTTAATCAGTTATTATATACAAGAAAGGCCAAAAACCTAACTTCTGCATATGGACTCCAAAAATTATGAAACCAATTTTATAAAATAGTTTATGAAATGCTATATACAATTAAAGGTGAGTTTGGGTGATTTGGAGTTTTTATTTGCAAGATGTGGGTCTGTGAAGTTGAGATTTTGGCTTTTTATTAAGTGTATAAAATGTACATTGTGTATTATTTTTACACAAACTCAATTTTGTATTTTTATTTACATTATTATCTACAACTTTTATGTACAAAGTTTCTTTATTTCATGAATAAATAATTATGTACAAAATAGGTACCAAAAAATGCATAACTGAATGAATGAATAAATGAGGTATTTATTGTATACTGCCCTTATCTCCCCCTACTTTATTCCTTGTCGACCAATTCCATGCTGGCCTTGGTCTCGGGGTTAGGGTCATAAAATATTTGCAATATTTTCTTCCTTTTTCTTTTCTTCTCTTTATTCTATAATTTTGGCATTAAAGCCTTATTAATACAAATGAATAATGAATGCTATTATGTACAAATTGATGCTATTTTCATGCATTTGCTGGGGTTTTTGAGGCCAAAATGATAGAATAAAGGTGATGAAATGGAGATTCATCACCCCACCTATACTTGCCTTTTGCTAGTCCCTAGCAAACACTTATGCAATAAGTGTAAAAAGAATAAAGAAAAGAAAAAGGAAAAATGAAAGAAATATAGAGTGAATAGGGATGCTTTCAGTGCAATGCATGTCCTTACAAAGTCTGAATTTGGAGCTCCTGTCGGACCTTTGTGTGAAGGTGTGTGGAACCTAGTCGGGAACCAGCTCTAAAATACAACAACCTTCGATAGTCACAGAACTCGGTTCACCCCACCTCAATAGCCGGGTCAGAACTAGTCTACATCATACGCAAACTCTTATAACTTTGAAGCTGACTTGTACGGTGTAAGTGATAGTGGCTCTCCCCAACTGAAATAATAAAGGAACTGACTTCTCCAGAATGACAACCCAATGATTCCCCAATCCAGCAGCTCTTTCCTCGAGGAGCAGGGTATTCCCTTCTAAGTTCAAGTGGCAACCAGCTCAAGAGGAGGGGGTGAAGAGAAGAATGGACGGTAGCCAGTGTAGCTACCTATCCCGGGATGCAAGACCAGTGTAGTCAAGTCATCCAGCTGCAGGCTTACATATTTGACTTTGGAGCTCAAGCTTGCTTATTGACTTTGTACATACTTTGCAGGCATTTTATTTTTGTACAGGCCTGACCATTTTTTTTTCAACATACTATTCACAGCAGCATTTACATAAGGAGTTTTTCCTCTTGAGCCAGTAGACTATCCCTCTTTTGAAGCTTTATCGCAACCCACAATCTCCTGTCTTTAGACCTCATTGCTATTGGATCCGGTTGGGGTGCACTTCCCTCCCTAGACGAGGACGAATGTTTCCACCCGTGTGCGTCTCAGACTGGCAAATCCAACCCCCTCACCACTCCAACTGAGTTGAGCCAAGTGAAAGGTGCAGGTGTCCAAGTTAGATCACGGTCGGCAAGAGTCATACGTGTGTCTCGAAAAGTTCTAGTTAGTCCACTGAGGTGACTTGAACCCAGCCCTGATTTCTCAAAGAATTAAGTCTGTATAGACCTGAGGTACCTTAAACCTAGTTCCCATAAGGTTCCAGTGCAATTAGGTGCAGTAAGGTCTAACCGAGCTCCAATTTGAGACTTTCATAGACTGATTCAATCATCAAGCTTCACTCAAAAAGAATATGAATGGTATGCTTATGCTATGCACAGTGAATGATGCAATTTTCTACAAAAATTTGAAAGGATCAAAGAATGTTTTTACAAAAAGAATTTCTGCACAAGAAGTACGAACTGAAAATATTCAAAAAGTATATACACTTATTTACACGGGCGTGCTGCTTTATTTTCAAAATTTAGGAATTTTTAGCAACCTTATAGGTGTGAATGAAATAGTTTATTTAAGTATGTACAGAAAGAATTGTATGTGTCTTGTTTCTGGTTTACTAGTATCTGCAATGGCGTTCTTATTAGCTTTTTGAAAATAATTTTACAAACTATAGTACACGATAATTTTTGCAATCCTTTACACACATTTGAAAACTATTTTTTGAAACCACATTCGTAGGCCGACCATTTTTCTGCAAAGATTTTTCACACTATATGTATTTATATACAATTTTCACAATAAGTTTGACCATCATTTTTCAAAACATTTGCACATAGGTTTTTGAAATCCTTTCTTTCACACAAAGAAAAGTTTTGCAATCAACACAGTTTCACACATTTGAAATCATTTCACATCAAATTTTTCAAAACTGTTCACACGATTTTTCAAATCATACTGTATAGGTATCTGATTTATTAATCAGTAGATAAAAGAAGAAGAATCGTATTTGCTGTACAATATGGTTTCAGTTCTTATAAACTTTATTTGGCTTATTCCTTATTTACAAATGAGAGATTTTTGTGCGGATTCCTCAGACTTACTCGAGAATCATTTTCACAAGGGTTTTTGAAAACTCTAGTCCAAAATAATTTTGCAACATGTACACGCATTTGAAAATCCTTTTACAAATGTTTTATACAACATAGATAGATTTTTCAAAACACTTTTAACAATCAACTTTTCACAATCATTTGCACATTAATTTTCACAAAGTTTTTGCTTTCACTCAAAGAAAATAGGTTTTACACACAAACTAATTTTTCAAACGTTGAATACTTGTTCACGCTATTTTCAAACAAATTTCACAAGATTTTTCAAAGGAAAATGCTTCGTACAAAATACTTTTCTGACTCACTAGTCAGTATAATTACAATGAGTCTGAGGAACTCACAATCATCTTTCATTATTATAAAGCTACTTTTAACATTTTATTTTGTGTTGTAGTGATATTTAATTTTTCAGTATGAGTTATGGCTTTTACTATATACATGGTATATACGACCCCCCTATACTTAGCTTGAGCTATGTCCTCATAGATCGAAAGGAAAAAGCAAAGACATAACTCGTACTGAGTATAGAGAGACCTAAAGAATAAATATGAAAGAAATGAATGAATGAGAAGTTGACCGTCCCCCCTATACTTAGGATCAAGTAATCCTAAGTATAGCAGACTGTACAAAAAGCGGGGAGGGTCAAGGGTGGGAATATACTGATCGTACTCAGATTGTCTCCCCCTATACTTAGGGTAGGATACTCCTAAGTATAGAAGAGGGGACAATGGAGAAGATCGAACTGAAATCAAAAACTGTAGGTGTACATCCCCCTATACTTAGGACAAAGTACGTCCTAAGTATAGAAAACTGTCCACAATGGCGGCACCTTTTAGATAGAAAAAGAAAATAGATAAGGAAAAGAAGAAAAGAAGAAAAGAAGAAAATCATAGAAATAGTGGTTGGAGTACATCATCTGAATCTTTTGGTGTTGCAGGTGCTGTGGAGGTGTCATCGTGGTGCACTAGTTGAATTGAGTCAACAATGGCCAAGAATGCATCGGGTTCCAAGTAAGGCTTCAGTAGTTGGCCGTTGACGACGAAGGGCTGTGCGTCAGGGGACAATTCTGATATCGCAATGCTTCTGTTGTCACGCACTTCACATACTCGGAATGGCCCTGTCCACTTACTCTTTAATTTGCCTGGGAATATCCGTAACTTTGCATCAAACAACCATAACTTTGCATCAAACAACCACACTTTCTGCCCAACGTCGAAGGTCTTTCGTCTGATGTGCCGGTCATGCCAGCGTTTCACCTTCTCCTTGTACATCAAGGTGTTATCGTAGGCGCAGTCTCGGAATTCCAAGAGCCTGTTCAGATCGTCTTTTCTCTTCTGACAACTTTTTCGTGAGTCCAAGTTACAATTACTAATTGCCCAAAGATATTTGTGAATTAATTCCACGGGCAGATGGCATGGTTTTCCATATACAAGACGGTAGGGCGACATGCCCAAGGGAGACTTGTAGGCCGTACGGTAAGCCCAAAGAGCTGAGTCCAAGAGTTGAGACCAGTCTTTTCTATTTGGCCTAACAAGTTTCTGCAATATGGTCTTGATTTCTCTATTGGATAACCCTGCCATGCCATTGGTCTGCGGATGATAAGGAGACGCGACACGGTGATCGATGCCGTACTCCTTCGTTAACTTCTTGACCTCTTTGTTGATGAAATGGCTACCTCCGTCTGAGATGAGAATCTTTGGTATCCCAAACCGCGAAATGATGTTCTTCTTCAGAAACTGGCAAACTGTTTTGCTGTCGGCGGCTCGGGCGGGGATAGCTTCAACCCAACGGCTCACGTAATCTACGGCAAGAAGGATGTGCTCAAAACCTTGACTGTTAGGGAAAGGTCCCATGAAGTCAATGCCCCATGCATCGAAAACATCTGCTATCTGAATGATTTTAAGAGGCATTGAGTCTTTGGCAGTGAGTGTCCCTTTCAGTCGCTGACAGTCAATACAGCTTTTAACAAATTCTGCTGCATCCTTAAATAAAGTGGGCCACCAGAGGCCACACTGCAATACTTTTGCTGCCGTACGATCTCCCGAATGGTGCCCACCAGATTCGAGCGAATGACAATGCTCGAGGACACTAGATTGCTCCGTCTGAGGAATGCACCTGCGCCAAATACAATCTGCCCCTTCTCTGAATAGGAGAGGATCTTCCCACTGGTAGAAGCGGATGGTCGACATGAATTTGTTCTTCTGATTCTTCGTCCAATACGAAGGTATTACCCCCGAGGCGAGGTAATTGACAATGTCAGCATACCAAGGGAGAGCATCCATAGCTAAGATAGCATCGTCAGGGAAGGTTTCTGTGATAGGTGCATTGCTCGCAGGAGGCTCATGCTGCTCAATTCTGGAGAGGTGATCTGCTACCACATTCTGAACTCCAGGTTTGTCTTTGATTTCCAGATCGAATTCCTGGAGGAGAAGGATCCAACGAATCAGTCTGGGCTTGGCATCCTTCTTCTGCTGTAGGTACCGAATAGCAGAGTGGTCCGTGAAAATTGTGACCTTCGATCCAAACAAATAGGATCTGAACTTCTCTAAGGCGAAGACCACAGCCAGCAGTTTTTCTCTGTCACTGTATAATTTCTTTGAGCTTCATCTAACGTTCTGCTGGCATAGTGAATAGCGTAGGGCGCCTTATCTTTCCTCTGTCCAAGAACAGCTCCGACTGCAAAATCTGACGCATCGGTCATTATCTCAAATGGAAGAGTCCAGTCGGGAGGCTGTAAGATTGGAGCCTGAGTGATAAGATCCTTCAATTGATTGAAAGCAAGGAGAACCGGCTGATCAACAATGAACTCCGTCTCCTTGCACAAGAGTTCTGTCAGAGGTCGGGCAATGCGGCTGAAATCCTTGATAAATCGTCTGTAAAATCCCACATGCCCCAGGAATGACCTCACATTCTTTACTGACTGAGGTGGCTGAAGGTTTGAAATGACATCCACCTTGGCTGGGTCGACTTCCATGCCACGTTTGGAAACGACATGGCCCAGCACAATACCCTCTGTGACCATAAAGTGGCTCTTTTCCCATGAGAGCACTAAATTGACTTCCCGGCATTTCTGAAGCACTCTGTCTAGGTGCTCGAGGCAAGAATCGAAACTATCACCATAGACAGAGAAATCATCCATGAACACCTCGAGAAAACTGCCTACCATCTCGGCGAATACAGCTAGCATGCATCTTTGGAAGGTTGCGGGTGCATTGCATAATCCAAAGGGCATCCTCTTGAAGGCGTAGGTACCGAACGGGCAAGTGAAGGTAGTCTTCTCTTGATCCTCAGGGGTGATCGCCACTTGGTTGTACCCGGAGTACCCATCCAGGAAGCAGAAGAACTCCTTGCCTGCTAATCTCTCTAATACTTGATCAATGAATGGCAAGGGGAAGTGGTCCTTCTTGGTTGCTGCATTAAGACGGCGGTAGTCAACACACACCCGCCAGGATGTCGGTACCCGAGTTGAAATTTCCTCTCCTTTTTCATTTGTGACCACGGTAAGCCCGGATTTCTTGGGAACTACATGCAAGGGGCTTACCCATTTTGAATCGGAGATGGGATAGATGAAGCCTGCTTCACACCATTTTTTGATTTCTTTCATGACCACGTCCCGAAGGTTAGGGTTCAGCCTTCTCTGAAATTCGCGGGACGGCTTGGCATCGTCTTCTAGATAGATATGGTGTGAGCACAGAGCTGGATTTATCCCTCGGAGGTCTGATACGCTCCAACCAAGTGCCTTGCGGTTCTTTTCTAGAACCTCGAAAAGTCGAGATTCTTGATCCGGATTCAGCCTGCTGCTGATGATGACCGGATACATGTGTTCTTCACCCGCAAGGAAAGCATACTTCAGGCCTGCAGGAAGTGGCTTGAGTTCTGGTTTTGTTCTGTCCACTTTATCTGTCACTTCAGATACCATGTTGGTGGTGGGATGTACCTTGAGACTGTTACCATCCTCTACATCCTGCTGAGATCCCAGTGATGTACCGAACGGTTCTGCGGTGAGCTGATCATGTTCGGTCTGGAGTGAATGCTCAAGAAGATGCGCCTGCATCTGAGAATCTGTCTCCCACAAATCATTGGAGCATATGTTGACTGTGCTTTCCAAGTCCTCCTCAAGAGTGAGGATTTCTCGGGTCCATGGGTCGTCCAGCGACAACTCTGAATCTCTGATTTCTGCAATAAAATCACAGTCTGCTTCTGATGCTGCTTGACTCTCATCAGTTGTGGCATTCTGCTCCTTGTTCATATTAAGCGTGATTTGCTGGGTGTTCGAGCTGAAAGTGATCTTTCCAGACCCGTAATCAACCACGGCACCTGAAGTACGGAGAAATGGTCTGCCAAGGATGATAGGAGTCTGGAGCAGTGGTGCAGGAGAGTCCATATCAAGGACTACAAAGTCAGCTGGGAATTTCATCTCATGCACGGTAACTATCACGTCTTCCAACAGACCTCGGGGCAGCTTGACGGATCGGTCAGCGAACTGAAGGATCATACGTGTCTGCTTGAGCGGTCCCAGCCCAAATTCTGGCATTATGGACGAGGGCATAAGGTTGATGTAAGAACCACTATCAAGAAGAGTACGCTCGAAGACCTGATCGAAAATCACACAACTGATCAGAGGTGCTCCTGTATCTTGCTTTTTCTGGGGGAGGTTGGTGATAGCTGCAACTGTGGCCATGGATAGAACGTGCTTTTCTATCTCTCGGCGTCTGTTATCTTGCGCTGGGCGACGCCTGTTAGTACATGCCTCTTTCAATCCTTTCTTCACAGCTGGAATGTATTCCACGGCCTTCAGCAAGGGAATCTCAACAGTCAATTTATCCAAAATGTCCACGACACCTGGATCAGACAATGCATTTTTTCTTTTTGCAATTTTTTGGATTTTTATATTGCATGCGGAAAAGGAATATTCACATTACTGGCAGGAAAATTAGAGTTCTTATTCACATCAAAATTATCGCCCACAGAATGTTGTACATCCGGACTACAAAAAGGAGTACAAGCTGGATCTGGATATGCTGGTGCTGCTGGGCGATCAAAAAGGGTAGCATCGGCTCCATCTGCTGGCAAGGGATCGGCTGCTGCTGGCGGCTCCTCCAAAGCTGGCGCGGCTTCACTTCTGCTACATGCTTCTTTTTGTTGTTTTTGTTTTTTCTGATTTTTTTGTATTTTTGGTTGAGGTTGATGACATGGCACGACGGCTGGACTGGCTTCTCCTTCCTCTTCCTCCTCACCCGCCCCTGGAGTTGGCACGGCTGATGCGGAAGATGACGATCCACCTGTTTCTTTATTCACCCCACATCTGGTAGCAGGCGGAGGCAAGGCCCTACCGCTCCTGAGAGTAACAGCATTAGAATAAACAGTAATATCATTATCACACGCGGACTGGACATCACATTCTACCTGCTCCTTCTTCTTGAAATTGTTGGGGTTGGCTTCGACCTGCGCCGGAATGGTAGTGCGAGTGGCGGTCAGGTCATCAAGTCGCTTGGTCATCTCCGCTAGCCCTTGGACAAGCTGGGCTAGACACTCCATGGTGGGATTAGCTGGGGGAACATCAGAAGATGCAACGTGCAGACCACGCTGCTGTTGGTTAGATGAGTGGGGAGGCTACTGGTGGTGTTGCTGTGGTGGAGCAGGAAGTTGAAGTTGCTGGTAGGATGGAGGTGGATACTGCTGGTATGGTTGAGGCTGAGCAACCGCGTATTGGTGATACGGTTGTGGATGGCGATACTGTGGTTGCTGCTGGTACGGAAAGTTTTGCCTCCATTGGTGTGCGAACTGAGGAGGCTGCTGGTGTTGTTGGTGAGGTTGAGAGGTTTGGCCAAAACGACCACCCTGAGGTTGGTGGTACTGCCGGTTGGCAAATTGCTGACCCTGGAGTTGTCCCTGAGGACGGGTCGGCTGTGCATCATTCGTCCATACCCCGTTAACTTCTTGGATCAGGGGTGGTGGTGGTAAAACTGGATCAGGAATGGAAAGGAACTCTGGCTGGTAAACGACCATCTGCTGCTGCGGCGGGCCCTGGTCGGGCGCCTGCACGTAGTACACATGCTGGACTGCCGGTGGCTGCTGGCTCGGCTGAGGCTGATGCTGCGGTTGCGGCTCGTCCTTCTTCTCAGCGGGAGCGTCTGATGGTGTAGCCGACTGGACAGAGTTCATCGTACCGACCAACAGCTCTAGGTTCTTGTTGATCTGATCGAGTTTATCCAGGTTCTGGGTCCTCTTCTCAATCACAGCGAGTTTTTCAAGGTCCTGTGATCGCTTCTCAATGATATCAACCTTAGAGAGATGGCCCCCAATGATGCTGAGGTTGGAGCTCTCATCTCTCTCTGCTTCTTTTGATGCAGCCATGTGAACTTGTTTCTGGAGGATCTGGGGCTGCTTCTGGTACGCCTTGGATGAAGAGAGGGCGGCCTCTCCTTCGGCCATTTCTTCGAAAATCTGCCATACAACATCTTCATCCTTGTTGAAATGGGAGCCCCCACATGCTGCGTCCACGAGCCTTTGACTTTCAATATTGAGTCCCCCGAAGAAATGTTGGACCAGGCTGGTCTTAGGGATCTTGTGGTGGGGACACTTCTCCTGCAGATCAGTGAATCTCTCCCAAGCCTCATGTACGGACTCATGTGCCCCTTGGGAGAAATTGCTAATACGGGCTCGCATCTGGTTGAGCCGACCGAGAGGGTAGTACTTGTGCAGGAAGGCAGATTTCAACTCCTCCCAGGTCGTCATGACCTTTCCCATGTGATTGACCCAATAAAGGGCCTTATCCTGTAGACTAAAGGGGAAAGCCGTCATCTTGACAATGTCCAGGGGGACATTCGGATAGTGGGTGGTGCGGCAAATGCGGGAGAATTGCTGCAGGTGAATGTATGGCTCTTCATTGTGTTTCCATGGAATGCAGGAAGAAGGGCTATGAATTGGGGCTTCAGCTCAAAGTGAGCGTGTACCGGTGGAATGAGAATCCACTCGGTCATCTGGCTGTCTCCCGGATTGTATGTTTCTTTAAGTGTCGGCTTTGGCGGTGGTGGGAATTCGGGATCATCATTGGGGTCATCACCATCTTCTCCACCTCCACCTCCTCCTCCCCTGCCTCCTCTGCCTCGGCCTCCTCCTCCGTCGTTGCGGTTTATCACATCATTCAACATATCTTGGAAAGCAGTCTGTGTAAGGGCCTGCTCAGTCAGCTGCTGCTGTATGGCCTGGATAGATGCCAGCAACTATGCATTGACTTGGTTCTGATCTGGCACCTGTCCCTCTGGTGGTGGCTGCTGACCCTTGCCCTTTCCTCCTGGCGCCATGTCAGGATCTGAGTCGGACGAAATGAACTCCGGAGTAGTCTCCAGGGCTCGCACTGGCTTCTATCTGCAGAATGAGGTAGTCCGAATCAGATCATTTTGCAATTAACTTTCAGCTGCCGTGATGAAGCTGGAATTCAGGTCAACCCCAACATGTTGTGAATGGAAAAATGATGTAGACTGTAATCGACTCCCATTCACAACGACGATAGCGGGACAAAAGTGATCCCAGTTTATTGGGTGGCCAAGAGAAAGGTAGAAAATGAGGAGTCTGGAGATCGATCCGCAAAGTCCGGATCGGGTTCTCGGGAATCGCCTCGAAATTATTGGCGAGGTTGAGTCCATGGAATCGATGTAGGTGTCGGCATGGTCCCGACGAAACCATCCATGGATCAACTTCACGAAGCACAAGAGAATGTCGGATTTTTGGAAGAATGATACGATGGTCAACGAGGAACAAAAGGAGTGTAAAACAGTAGAAAGGCTCGGTTGAGCGGGGTGGTCAAAGAAAGACATAACAAAATTTTGCGCAAAGGCGCGGACTTTGATCTTTGAACCTTAATCTAGATCCATTCAAACACAAGACAAAATCGGGTTCACCAACTCACGCCACGTGAAGCCGTGAAAGCTCGGCTATTTATTATCTTTTCATTTTTAGAGTTGTGATTTCCAGGCATATCTTATAACAAATCCTTAGTACGCTACCCTATAGGAGAGAGAGTACTGCCAGAAGAGTATCCCGTACTTGTCCTCCTCCTGTGTAACCTGTAGTCTGTACTTTTTGGAGTTCTTGTAACCCTTCTTGGATCCCTACTCAGCCAAAGAAAAGAGAGAGGAAGCCGATAGGCGAAACCAATACTTCGGTTCTCGCTCGCAACGGAATCACCCGTGAGCGTGCAAGAACCTACTCGGACGCAGGACGATGAGACAGACACCCCCGTGAAGGCGTGGCCTATGCTCAATACTTCGGACAGGGTCGATGCTCTCACAACAGAGAGTCACCATTGGTGACCAAGTCCTACTCGCCTACGTACGATAGAAGCGCCATTACTTCGGAAATCCAGGCGATACACAAGGCAGTTGCAGACTGGGTTTTGGGCTTTCTATCCTTAGGGGTCGCACTCGCTCAAGGGAGTAGGGTTTTGGTCCCCCTTCAAGGTACCTGAAAACAATGAGGGCTTTATGAACCCGGTACAATGATAGTCCATTACAGATTTTAATTAAGGTCAAAGTTTATTTAGCAGTCCCCTGGTTTTAATTTTTTTTGGTTTTCACTTTTTTTGGATCTGTTTTCATACCAGCGCCTAACGTTTTTGTAGATTTTCATTTAAGTCCTAGGTGCTCAAAATCAGAGGGAGATAGCGGAAAAGCCGTGCAAGTGGTTCCATGATGGAAATCTCATCATTGAACCGAATGATGCATGCTGAGTTAGAAGACTTACAGTGCATCCCAGCTCTCTCCATGTGGTATGCAAAACAGAATTTTTAAACCTATCTACATGTCGGTATGCAAGGCACAAAATCGTCCTAAACATAAGCTGCTATTAGCGTGAAGAACCATAAGTTGCTTATTTGTCTCTAGCCCAAGAGAGTCCGGTCTTGGCTCACCCCTCCTCTGCTCAACACATTGAGGGTAGGAGAAAGCGCTTTACAGGGTTCGCTACGGCACAGAGGGCTAAGAGACAAATTTACAACTTGTTTGAGTTTGACTAGATCCAATCGAAGTAGACTATAGGAACATGCATTCTTATTAATGTTTGGACCTAGCTACCGAGTCAAGCAACCTATATCTAGGGGTTCCAAGCACACAAAACAAAGTAAAAGAAAGGCGGAAAGCTCAAAACTGCGGGAAACAAAATAAAAGAAGGCGATGAAAACTCGAAAAAGCCGCGATGAGGCCCCCAGGTGAACAATCACCTGGGCAATGGACCTCATTGTGAAGAGTAGAGTCCTGTTTAATTACATGCCAAATAGTCTCTCTCTCACCATGAATTACAAAAATAGTTCTAAATAACTAGCCTATCTAATGCCCCTCCCTTTGCTTCTTTGGTGCACTCTCCAGATGGTCATGAGAAGAGAAGACCATCCTCCTCCAAGCTCGGCTGCCTTGGCCTCCTAGGAAGCCATCCTAGCGTGGCGGTCCCTCGCATCAAAGTTACAAAAAGATTGCATTAGCATACTCAGTTAATCAAATAGAGCAGATAAATTAATCACAATAAATAAAGAAATGAAGCATGGTGATTAATGGCAATAAAACAATAGCTGCTCACACAAAAATGAATCATGAATCAACATTTTTATACAAGGATGACAAAAATCAATTTGGCTATGCTCATTGCTCCCCGGCAACGGCGCCATCTGATAACGCGGCCACAGACCACGAGGGTCACCATGAATAAATATTACAAAGGTGTCGCTGCGGCGACCGCTCGCAGACTATGGGGGTTGATCAGCAATTAACCCACAATCCAAAGAATACAACAATCAAGCTCAAAAATAAATGTAAATTAATCTTTATTTACTCTACCATAAAATGTATAATTACAAGTATGTAGAGGTCGAACCACAGAGAGCAACACAAAATGCAATAGCCTACATGTCAATCACAGTCATCCTTGTGTGGGTTTTTTTTATTATTTTTATTATTATTTTTTTATTATTGTTAAAATATAATAATTAAGTATATTATATATATAGATATAATATAAATATATTAATTATATCTACCCATAGAGGGTAAGTATATAGCTGATAATACATGTAATATATATATATAGGTATATATAAATATAAAAAAATAACTATATATATATATTCTCTTTTTTTTATGTTAAGATAAATGAGAATACATATAACTAATCACTTATATATAATATATTTTTTTCTTTTTTTAGGACATATAGATATATATACATAAAGGGGGTATTAGAATATTCACAAAAATACTCAAAAATAGTCAAAAATTCAGGAAAAGGGTCTTTTTGGAATTTTCATGGTTTTTTACTGTTTTTATGATTTTTGGGTATTTTTGCAAACATTTTTTGTATTTTTAAATAGCTAAATAATAGCAAACAGTGGACTAGGTACTGGCTGTCACAAAAATAGAGATTAAAAATAGCTAACACCCTCAAAAATTTTCCACGCTAATTTTCTAATAACGATAATAAAATATAGCATAAATAGGGCCTGAGTTTATATTTTTCTGATTTTTCTTTGATTTTTTATATTTTTTTGAAGTTTTCGGGTATTTTTTAATTTTTAAGGTTTTCTTATTGACATTTTTAGAGATTTTTGGACTGACACTAATATAAGTCAAAATACACCATAGGTAATTTTTTTGGAATTTTTCGAGGCATTTTCATATTTTTTTGGGATTTTATAAGTTAGACAGGGAATAAAAGACATGTTTTTGATTTTTAATAAATGCAAAAATGCAACAAAATGCAAAACTAAAAATATGGCGTTCAAGCATGACCAAACAGGAGCTTAAGTCTATTTTTGCAAGATTTTTCGATTAAATATGAAGCATAAAATAAATAGACAAAGCCTTCAAAAATTAAATGGCCTGGCAGGGGTATTTTTGCAAATAAAATAGTTGGCAGGGGCATACATGCAAAAATTACAACAAAAATACACTTTAACTTTTATTTTCAGGACCATTTAATAAATACAAGAACCCGGCAGGGTTTAGATGCAAATTTTCACGCGCCTCACGTGGTTGCTGCACGTGAGGCGCGGAGGGACTAAAGTGTAAATATGAAAACATCAGGGGGTCCAACTGCAATTTTTACAACTTATTTACAACTAAAACTTTTATTTTTGGGATTAAATACTAAATACAAAAAGTAAGGGGCTTGGTATGAAATTTACCCCTAAACAAAGCTTTTCATCCTGCGGCGCTGGAGGCGCCACTTATCCACGTGGCGGCCATCGGACGGCGGACATCGGTTCAGCGATGAAGGGCCAGGATTAGAACCTCCTGGCTGATCTGACGGTGGATGTACATCTTCATCGAACGGTCGGCGTTCAATCTGGGCCGCCCCTCTCGATCCAACGGTGCGGAAGGCACCTGGAAGAACTGGGAAGAAGCTCGCCCCGGCGAGCTTCGATCGGGTAGCTCGGGCTCCTCCGGGCACCTCCCGTGCATCTGAAGCTCTCTGATCGAAGCTGGGAGAAGAAAGGGGCCCCCAGGATCCTCTTCCTGGTTCAATGCGAGCCCATTTGGGCTCGATTCTTCGAAGTTCCTGCACAGGAAGAACCGCGGGCGAGAGAGCTTGCTCCTCGACCCGGGGTTTTGAAGCTGCAACGCAAAAATGAGGTGGGCGGAGGGGCTCCGGCGAACGGCGGAGGAGGAGCCCCGATTCGCCAAGACCTAGGGTCTTGGGTTGGACAAATGCGGGCGTTGGATGGAGAAGGCGACGAGGAACGAGTTGGGGTGCATATAGCGGGCGGAAACAGTGAGATTCACGGTGAAGAAGTCGCCGGAGCAGAGCTCCGGCGAACTTCGAATTTTGGATTTCTAACTACGGTGATTAACTAACCACTAATCTAACTACTGGAATGAAATGCTAACATTAAAAGCTAACTAAAAACGCATTAAAAGGGCAGCTCTTATACCTGGGGGCCTCCAGGGAGCAGGGCGGACGCCGGAGCTCCGCTGCGACAAAATCCTCCTCTCTCCGGCCGATTCGAGGCACCAGCTCACTCCCCCTGTCACGAGGAATGTCCTAGGACTAGAATTAAGGCTTGAGATTGGATAAAAAGTGGCCAAATTCGAGGAAGGAGGCGGAGCTTTTTATTTATAAACATTGGCAAGGGGCCTTATTACCCGGTGATTATTAACTGATCCAATGAACATCTCGTTGATCTATGATTTCGACGGGCATCATGGAAGATCAGGGAACAAATCTTGTGAAGGAAGCGTTGTCGATTGATGGATGGTGTGCCCGGGAAAAAGGCATGAAATCGGGGGAATAGACAGTTCAGAGACGCCAGGCGAGGGATGGGACAGTTGACCTGGGAGTCAACGTTGGCCGGCGCCTCATTGGGCCACGTAAGCCGCTACGAGACAAAATAGCAAATCTGAAGGAAGATTGATTTATTTAACGCCCTAAATGATTTTATTAATTTTTTCTTATAAAATAAAAAATGTGTATTATTTCATCTAGTATTTATTTATGATTTTTATTGAATTTTTCGAGGTGTTTTGTTATAGTTTTATTTGGACAATATGTATATGTATGTATTTTTCATGTATTTTCATGTATTTTATTTTTAATTAGTTTATTTTCTTTTATTATTTTATTGGCTTATTTTATAAATTTATAACTTATTTTTGTGAATATAGATATATTTTTGTTTGATTTTTATAAGTTTACTTGTATTTTTAAATAAATAGGTCTATGTATATGTAAGTATACTTATAGGTACTTGACCTATATATTATTCACATTGTATTTATTTAATGGATTTTATTTGTTTTTATTTTAGCTTGGTATTTTTAATAATATATATAATATATACATTATTATAAAAATATAAAAGAATGAAATAATTAAAGAATGCTTTTCTCTTTTTATTTATGTACATCCTTCTCATAGGTATTTTGCCTATATAGACTTATTTTATTTTACATATTCTTTTTGGTTTTATTCTAAGGCTAATATGTATATGAATTATATACATTATTTTCAAGATTCTAAAAATAGTAATTTATAAAAATAATGATTAGTGAATATAATGAATATTTTAATCAGTTATTATATACAAGAAAGGCCAAAAACCTAACTTCTGCATATGGACTCCAAAAATTATGAAATCAATTTTATAAAATAGTTTATGAAATGCTATATACAATTAAAGGTGAGTTTGGGTGATTTGGAGTTTTTATTTGCAAGATGTGGGTCTGTGAAGTTGAGATTTTGGCTTTTTATTAAGTGTATAAAATGTACAGTGTATTATTTTTACACAAACTCAATTTTGTATTTTTATTTACATTATTATCTACAACTTTTATGAACAAAGTTTCTTTATTTCATGAATAAATAATTATGTACAAAATAGGTACCAAAAAATGCATAACTGAATGAATGAATAAATGAGGTATTTATTGTATACTGCCCTTATCTCCCCCTACTTTATTCCTTGTCGACCAATTCCATGCTGGCCTTGGTCTCGGGGTTAGGGTCATAAAATATTTGCAATATTTTCTTCCTTTTTCTTTTCTTCTCTTTATTCTATAATTTTGGCATTAAAGCCTTATTAATACAAATGAATAATGAATGCTATTATGTACAAATTGATGCTATTTTCATGCATTTGCTGGGGTTTTTGAGGCCAAAATGATAGAATAAAGGTGATGAAATGGAGATTCATCAATTAGCCACCTTAATGGTGGCTATTTAAGGCATATATTCAAATTATATACAAAAGGCATGTTTTCAAATTAATTTAAATAAATTAATTTAATTAGATTTTTGGATTTAGATTAATTTACTTAATTAATGTTAGATATTATTTTTTAGTGGTTTTTATATAAGGTGGTTAATTACGTGCATATCATATATAAATAAGGTACATTATACACGTGTAGAAGGAAATATTTTTAATTTTTAAAATAAAAGAGAATTTTTATTTACTTAAAATTATGAACACTATTTACAATTATTAAAAATATGATATGTACAAAAAAATAATGAATATAATAAATGGTCAAATTGCAAAAACCACCCTAGAAAATTGTCTTTCAAACCGTAACTCCATAAATTATGAAACATTTTAAAGATAATTTAATTTAGAATATAATGGAAGTGAGTTTGATTCAATTTGAGTTCATTTGGAGTCGGAATTGGTCTTTCAATTATAGCTTTACAGCTTTTTTCCGAGTGTGGTTACTTTTATTCTATACATGATTTTATTTTACAAGTATTTTTATTATTTAGTAAATATTTTTATGACAAATTTTGTTTTGAAAATTATTTAATTTAGGTCAATTTATGTACAAATAAAATAGTGTAAGTATTATACAAATATTCACAGGAATAAATGAGAAGTATTTATAAAAGATTTTTTTATTAGGACCCTATCCCCCCTACTTTATTCTCGATCGATCACGTCAATTCTTAACCTTTTCTCGGTGTTCGGGTCAGCCTGTATCTATTGCATATATTCGGTCTTTTATTTTCTTTATTTTTCCTTTATTTATTTATTTATTTATTTATTTTAGGCTAAAATAATAATAAATGTATAATATTTACACAAAGATGCAGGTTAGTGAGAATAAGGATTTAGTATTATACACTAGTGTTTTATAAGGGATTTTAAGCTAAAATAAGTGAATAAAGATGATGAAATGTGTATTCATCAGTAATAAACATGTATGATCCCTTTAATAGATCGTATTATTCATATGCCCTTGTATTCTTACCAGCTCATCGGATAGATCTTGATTAGATCATCAACCTACCAGTCTGTCAAATATTCATACTCAAACATATAGTAACACATATGTCTCCAGTCAGAGGATGCGTGCCAATATCGTAATAGTATATGACACAGGTCTTGGTTATCTCGATCCCATTAAGTCAACTCTTTGACCTAACTTATCTAACACCTCCGAATCTCGATTCCTATGTAGAGGACCTACATCAAGAGGTCGGTTAGATACCAACCTATAGAGAAAAGGATTATCATCTCCTTCTCAGGCTGGAGATCCTCTCTTAATAATCACTTGACAGTGCTTGATGAGTCCTCAATCTAACTCTTTAGATATCATCCAAGTACCAGTCTCTATGATTTCAACATTTGAATCAATAGTTGAATGATCATTAAGATGGACATGGTACATAACCCTAATTGTGCTAAGGGTCCTATAATGCAAAGTAGTTGTTTTTCATTTTAGATCAGGGAATGATTTGCAATAACATTTATTTCATAATGGCTTGTCACTGGCTCGCGTGTCCAACAATCTCCCACTAGCCCAAAGAACCATTAATGGGCTAATCTTTTAAACCCACACTCATGTGTTAATCATAAGCTATTTAGAAAAATAGCTTGGTAAGTTTATCAATCACTATGTTCCTGAGAGACCATGCCAAGTCCTTTTATGGTACTTGCATATCCCATAGTAATAGTACTTGCATCTAATGTGAATGTTGCATCTTATGCAACTACTCAATTTTGTTAAAGCAGTTGTAGTGTCCTTGACAGTACAACTCAATAATTATTATAACCAGTATGTAATTTGCATTATCCTTATCAGAATGCCCTTATTCTCGGAGATTTCTATCTCCTAAGACTAAGACATAGTATTAAGTCTTATAAGGCATCTGCAGTTAAGACCTTCTAGATAAATATCTATAAGTCTTAAGTTCTTGAAGATAAGATTTTGAGATGACTATCTCGAAAGTCTCGTCATCTTTGAAGGTGTTTTATTACTGCAAACAATTGTTTTATTTCCATAGTAGGGTTAGTAATAGTTACTACTCCCTCTGCATGGTAGTCATCTGGCTTTTGTACGCATCTAGCATACACCATGCTTCTCATAACTGATGCACAAGGGCAAGCAGTTTTAGCATTTACTTCCTCAAATCTTTGAGGTGCTAACCCTTTAGATGGTCAGTACCATATCTTAAGGGAAGTCCTTGGGGTTTTACCAAAAATGGAACATTTTCAAGATGTACCACTAATGTGATGGTTCAAATGCCCTTTTCTCTTCATTTCTAAACATCTTCAGAACTAAGATATAATAGACATATTTGAGACCATATATGAAGGTATGGAACAAATAGATTATAAATATACTTATTATCATCCTTATGTCATTCCAAAATGATTAGGACTTTATCTACATTTAGCATGATGAACACAATGGCACTCCCACTAAACTTCACATGGTTCATGAAGATTATATCTGAAATCATAACATTTATAATTTCATCAAATCTAGTGTTCCAACTATAAGAAGCTTATTTGAGTTTATAGATGGAGTTCCTTAAGCTTGCACACATTGCCTTCATCAACTATGAAGACATGGGACTACTTCATATGAATGTCCTCAGTGAGGTATTCATAGAGAAATGCAATCTTGACTTCCATTATTTAGATGCCATGGTCAAATTATGTAGCTATAGTTAGCAATATTCTAATGGGTTTGAACATGGTCATTGTAGAGCAAGTCTCATCGCAAGCGATTGTTTCTCTTTGGTGTGTAGCTCATGGCTACAAGCCATGCTTTGAAGGTCTCTACGTTCTCATCAGGTTCTCTCTTTCTCTTGAAGATCCATTTATACCTAACAGGTTTTACCCTTATAGGTGGATCCTCGAGGGTCCATATACAACACTTGTATATGAAGTCTACTTTCTAACATCCATCTTTCCATGTCACGATCTTTAGAAGCTTCATCATATGAAGTTAGACCGTTGTTAGACTTATCTGACACATGGAATCCATCCTCAAACTAGTTTGAAGAGGTATGATTGTTTCATCTTTAATTGTCCTTTTAGTTTTTGATTTCAAGAGCCTCATTAACTTCTCAAGATTTAGTGAGTTCCTTTGCTTCATTTTCATCTTGATTCTAAAGAAAGTCATCACCTAAGAATCATATTCTCATAGATGAAATCTTTTAAGAATCTCAAGGTCATAAAGTAGGTATTTAATACCATCATTTATTTTCCTAATGAAGTTGCACTCTCTGGTGCTAGATTTCAGCATTCTTGCATCCATGATATAGTATGTACTAAGTAACCCTGAATTATCAAGTGTCCAACACTAGGCCAGGTTCCAAACCATAGATTATAAGGGTTTTCGAGTTTAGATTCACATGGAATCTTATTAAGGATATATATTATAGTCTCTATTACATATATACTTGGAAACTAAGAGGTAATTATGTCAAGAGTCGTCATTGATCAAATCATGTCATACATGATCCAGTTGCATCTTCCTACAACTCTATTGATTTTAGGTGTATTTGGAGGAGTGAGATAGGAATGATATTCCTTTCTCCATAAGGTATTTCTTGAATTCATCTAATAGATACTTGCTACCTTGGTTAGATCAAATTCATTTCGTCTTCCTTCAAACTTTGGTCCTAAACCAAAATTGTGAAATCTTTGAACATTTTAAAAAGTTTCTAAGGTGAAGGGAAGAAATCTCATATCACAAAAATCATTAATAGATATCGCATATCATTAATGTTTTATATGATATACATGACCCGCATACATCAATATGTATGAGAACTTGAATACCTTGGCATCTTATGTATGAGAAATTGAATACCTTGGCATCTTACACCATTCCCAAAGAAGGGTGCATTGGACATTTTACTCTGAATACAATATTCACAAGTTTGTAAGATTTGAAATTTCAAACAATCCAAAGTTTCATCTCTTACTAGTCTATTGATATCATCAATAGACATTTGTCCAAGGCTTGATGCTAGATCATTATCAAATGATTTTCATCCTCTAATTGATCTTTTAAGGTTCAAATTTTTAGTATTCAGAAATATTAATGAACCATATATTAATTTTCTAATTTAGTAGAGTCTTCTAGATGTTAGATTACTATCTGCAACATATCTATCATAACTCTTTATGATAGGTCTATTCCAGAATGCATGTTTATTTCCGACATTTAGAAATAAACAATGAATATATTCTAGTATCTAGGTCATATATACATTCTCCAAGACTAATGGCTCTCCCACTGAAAATATCTAGTCTATCTATCCAATGGAGATTGTTGTTACAATTGCATCAACATCCATGTGGATGACTATTGAACCTTAAGATTACCTTTTCTTGAGTTTTAAAAATATATGCAATCAATTGCAAGTGTTATTAGAAGAATGAGATACAATTATTAGACTTTGATCTTATCTAATAAGCAAGTCAATTTCAATGATTATATGTAGATATATAATATTCTGATGCACTATTCGAGTCCTTCTCTAAGGATGTTAGATAGTCTAGATAGTCAACCTATCAGTACAACGTATTGTTGCAATATTGGCAGTCATCCAACTCTTTTGATGACTTATGTATGGAATCTACAGAAGTATAGCCAGCTCTTTGACCTTCCTTCCTTCTTGGGTCTGAATCATGCTTCTATTGCGCTCCCTCAATCCATAAACAACATTTGTTTAAGATAAAGTATCTTTTATGTTGAACTCAAAATATTTCAATATAAGAGTATTTCAATAGTTATACATGCTTCATTCAATTCATACAATATGAATATTATGAAGCTTCATGAAAGACTGGAGTATATATAGTAGAATGAGGACCCTCATCATATCTACATCCTTATTAACTATTAAGGACTTTGGTTCAAGCATATACTCAAACATTTTGAGAACATCATCTCTTATCGAGCCACCATTCTGCATAATGTATTGAACCATATCATTCATGATTAAATGTTGAGAGCACATATTTATGCCAAAACATCTTCTTAGGTTTTATAAGGATTTTTGATAATTACAATCATCATCGACATGATACTTACAAAGCACATTTGATGAAAGATCAAGACTATAGAGACACACAAACCATAGGTCGTTGTCCTATTGTCTATTTAATTAACATTCCTCTTTATTATGAGGAAACTTGCGTTGCAACCACATACATTATGTGTCCAACTACAAGTACAATATCTTGATCACGGATCCAATCCATGATTTTTATGGGTTATTATTGAGTATAGATTTGATTGGGTTTAATTTAGGTTATCTGAAATAAGAAATATTCGCATAAATACATATTTTACTTTGATTACGGATTTTTATATCAAAGTTGTCTTGCATTGTCAACTCTAAAAGTTCATTCCCTTGTTCACTTTCAAAATAAGAGACATAGTTACCATTAGATCTCAAGAAAGATCTAGGATCTCCTTTCTTACCTTTGTTACATCCCAATAATATGAGAAACTATAACTCGTATAAGAAGAAGCGGAACTAATTCCGCCTTGCAAGTCCAACTTGTATTTCCCAATTTGGTCTTTAACACCCGGGCCCATCACCCTTAAGATGATATTGACCTATTGTTAATTGAACCAACCGTAAACGGGATTAGAAATCGCTATGCACAATCCAATATCACCCAATAATATGAGGACTCGATATTGGGGTCACTACGCATGCGACCTTACACCATATCTGCTATAGGTCAGGATAATGTGATCTGATCATTTTGTATTTTGAGATGATATTCGACCTTACAACCAAAATTATACCATATAATATTTATCAAAACTATTTTGATTAATATTATAAGGATATTTGCTAAACAAATCCCCAATCCTATTCAAGTAAAAATGTTTTCCATGTAAAGATTGTCCTATAACTATTGTAGGATAAATTAGGGTTTTCATGAAATATACATTCAATGGCCTATGATGATTAATAAATTATTTTCATAATTATTAAGAATAATAATTAATCAAGGAAAATTCTTAATTTCAATGATTTCCTTTGAATTATAAACACATTAAGCAAAGAGATTTGATGATCTAATCATCTTCCAACCCATCGTCATTAAATATGGAATATCTAGGGCAAACGGAGTCAGAATCGTACGAAATAAATTCCATTGATTTGATGGATTGATTATCTACTTAATTCAAGTGTTTATTTCATATTTTGTGACTATAAAATAGTAAGTAAAAATAATTTTCTTACAGATCTGTGAGTACATGCAAAATAATTCTCATGGCGGGAACTCTTCGAATCTTTTTCATGCACTTTTTGTAAAATATTAGTCTATTGTTTTGGGACATAATTAGACATTCTAAATATGATTAATATTCAAAAAACACGCCAAAATAGTGCACAAATAGTAGGTTTTAAATTTAGCGAAAAATCAATTTGAATATTGCATCCAATGCAAAAAACTGATACACTCATACGAAACATGAACCTTGATCGCCTTGGGTTTTAGATCATATAAAAGACCTTGACCAAGGCTTTGATACCACTTGAAGGTTATTAGTAAAACCTTAAGCGCATCACAAAAGCGTGGAGATCACATCGTATGCGATCAGGTGCGACTAGTCATATTAGTTACTCGATGCATCGGAATTTAAAATTTTTAAGTTGATGAAACCGCGGGATACAATAGCATTTCTCGGATTATTTCACCCAAACCATAAAGTAGATATCAGCATATTTATTGAAGTGTGGTTGTGATCGAAGACTCTAAACGAGGAGACCACCTGTCTCAAGTCTGACCCGACGAAGGAGATGCTTGTGAGCACGTTGATGAGACATGTCCTTCTTGCAATCCAAGATGATGATCCAAATAGTGAATCTTCTGATCTCGTATCACAAGATCCGACATCTTCTTCATGAGCGAAGCGCACCGAAGAAGATGGAGATCCACGAGAGGTCGAAGCGTCGAATGGCGTGGCGACGATGGTGATCCTCTCTAGAGTTTAGAGCAGACAACCACTCTAGAGAGGGGGTGCGTAATGATGAGAAAGAGACAGCTTGCACTTACGTTGTCTAAAAATGAAGAGCTAGGGTTGCCTCTTATTTTATAATATTTTGGTGGTTTATGGATCTCAATCCATGGACAACACAAATCCAATGGTTGAGATTGATTTGTCTTTCGTTCAATGTAGATTTTTATTGCAAAAATATTTGCAACAACAATTAATTTCAAATAAATTAAATATATTGAATAATCATCAAGATATTCAATTTAATCAAATCAATCATCCTTGGAGAAATAGGAAGGAGGCAAGCCTCCTTCCATAAGGGGGGTGGACAACCGGACTCCAAATAGGAGTAGGGTGGTCGTCACCCTCCTTACTTGGAAGGTGGCTCCTTCTCCTATTTCATGGAGTCATGGATCCCATGAATTTCTCCATAATTTACAACAACATTTGTTGCAAATTATTCATATAAATAATTCATAATTATTTTATGAACATTGTAATCATGTCATTGGAAAATGTGAGTAACATTCACACACCCAAAATAAAATGTAAATTACATTTTCAATTAATTGTCCAATGTGAATCCAATTCAAATCAACATTTAAATAGTAAATGTTATTTACAAACAGTTATCTCTTATATTATAAATCATATTTACATTATATATGATTGATATGTATAATGGTATCTGCATTATTCATATCCATGTTACTTAAATCACATTTAATTATCTTGGATCATCATTCTCATGCATCTAAATAGTATGAATCAAGTTCATATATTCATGATAATTAAATCACATTTAGTTATCCGTTTCTCAATGCTCAGATATACATTTTATCTATGGAATTATTCTTGAACTCCTTCAAGAATAATGCGCTTTCTCCATGGATACTTGGAGATAGGACAGGGCGATTGTATGTTCCACGTATAGTGACTTGGATATTGAGATCATATCTCAAATTCAGATCTCGGGAACCTCTCGCAGATGCTTGATTAAATCAAGTCTGTAGATCTAATATTCACATTGTATCTGAATCACATTCATATCAATGCCCAATATTTGGACTAAGATCAGATCACTTCTCTACTGAGAGAACTCACTAAAATCCAGACATGTTTCATCACTCCCTCGACAGGGAAGCATCATGGTTATATAATCGTCTATGATCACATCACCCTCAGGTATTCCTAATACATGTACATCCTGCATACCAATGACCTAGAATAAACCTGAAGATTTAGATCAATTTTACACTGTCTTCTTCAGGGTTTTATCATCAAGTTTCTCATTTGATTATTAGGAGTTGGTATCTATCATATACTTTTCAAAAGAATATATCGTACCTAAGTATTGATCATATACTCTTCAAAAGAATATATGAAACGTACAAATTCAGTCAAGCTTCCAAAGCGAGACGACCTTGCATGAATTTGATCGTAATATCTCATGAGTGAGCTCATGTCTTTTATTTTAGTAATGAACCTGTTTGATCCCTTTGAGAGATCGTATTACTCATATGCTCTTGTATGCACACCAGCTCACCGATGCATAGACCTTGATTAGATTATAAACCTACCAGTCTGTGAAATGTACATACTCAAACATATAGTAACACATTTGTCTCTGGTCAGAGGATGTGTGTATATATCGTGAAAATATACAACATAAGTATTGGTTATCTCGATCTCATTAAGTCGACTCTTTGACCTAACTTATCTAACACCTCTGAATCTCTATTCCTATGCAGATGACCTATATCAAGAGGTTGGCTAGATATCAGCCTATAGAGAAAAGTATTGCCATCTCATTCTCAAATTGGATATCCTCTCTTAATAATCACTTGATGGTGCTTGATGAGTCCTCATTCTAACTCTTTAGATATCATCCAAGCACCAACCTCTATGATTCAACATTTGAATCAATAGCTAAATGATCATTAAGATGGTCATGGTACATAACCCTAATTATACTAAGGGACATATAATGCAAATTAGTTATTCTTCATTTCAGTTCAGGGAATGATTTGCAATAACATTTAATGCATAATGGCTCATTGTGGGCTCGCATGTCCAACACAACCCCATTTTCATGTAGGATATCGTGGTTATCAAAATAAACACTCTCAAGATCAAGAGAATGTGTCTCATCTATGTGTTGACATACATTTTCTAGGCCAGTGTGCTCTGAATTGAACGGCAATACGATCTAGGACTGCTACATCCTCTTGCCATCTCAATGTGTACCTCCTTGATGTCTATGCGAAATGATACTCTCCCAGAATCATAATCAAAGAGTGCCTTCGTGGTATGCAAGAAAAACCTCCCGAGAATGATTGGAGTAAGGTGTAATTGTGTAATGCAGTCATGTCTAGGATAGTAAAGTCCACTAGAAACTACAAGCCCTGTATAGTTACGATAATGTTCCTCAACACGCCTCTAGGTCTCCTTACTGATCAATCTGCAAACTGAAGTAACGCTCGTGATCTATAAAGAGGACCTATCTTGAGTTTATCAAGTAGAGAAGATGGGAAAAAATGATTGAGGAACCATTATCTAAGAGAGTGTGGTCGAATGTTGTATATGAACTCTCACATCTGACATATTGAGCACCTGAATCTCTCTTTTTCTTGGGTACCTTATTCTGAATAGCACATGATGCGGCCTTGGTCAAAACATGTTTCTCATCCCGTGACTTCCTTTTCCTACATGTGGTACGTTTGTTCCTCAATTACTTCTTAAGTGTGGGAAAATAGTCCAAGGCATCATGAAGTGGAATCTTCAAAAAGATGTAATCTTTAAGTAATTGCTCGATCTCTGGAGTAACATCATTCTTTTGGGGTTTTCATTTCCTTTATCAAACAAAGCATCTGGAAAAGGAACAATCTCAGGAACAACAACATTTTCCTTTTTATTCAAATCATCACAAAAAGAATCAACATGTACATCGGGAGTCTAAGAAGTATGTACAAAACTCTCGAATATAGGGAAATAAGTCGAATCATCGAGAGCGTCTGTATGGCCCAACGTGGTATCATCATCTGAATCTCCTATGTCCATATCAACTGTCTCTGCATCTCTCCCACGTATGGCATCAACCTGGACATCATGATCCTCGTGATGGTCCTGCTCCTCAGCATTAGAATGTGTATCATCATCATGGATAGGCTCTCTCTCCTCATCATCATGTGCCCTCTCCCCCCCTAGATCAGGTGCTCATGGGTGTCTACTACTCCTGAGACGAATGACGTTAGATAAAAATTTAGGAAATGTGACCATACTTGTAGTGGCATCTACCCGATCCGTGTTGCACCTCTTGTTGTTCGAGTTCATCTAATATTATGCTAGGAGAGTGGTCTTGGACGCGGTTAACTTATCCAGAGGATGGTTAACCCGCTCCATCTCTGTCCTATGTGTTACCTGAAGCATGCTCAACATATCCATGATATGGTTAAGTACCGGGGATTATGCAGATAACTCTATCTCAATGGGTTGTCCCTAGCTCCCTGCTCTCTCCTGCATAGAAGTGTGTTGTGGCTGTGATGTATATGGCTGAGTTGATATCTGAGGTGTAACAAAATACTGCTATTATTGGTGATGATATGATTGTGGATGTGTCACAGGAGAACGATAAGAATGCATTAGTCTTTGATATGCATGATGGTGAGATTTTTGATATGTATATGGTTGTGGGTACTGAAAGTGTGGGCGTCCATGCTGTGGATGAATTTGTTGCGGCTGGTTGTGATGTGTAGTATGTGTTGGTCACTAATACTGAACAAGAGCTTACCATATACCGTTGATCTCAAGCGTAGAGGAATGATCAGGATCATCAACTATACGTATCATGATCTGACTCTGTTGGCAGTTGATGAATCCATGATTCATTAACTTTTCTATCGTATTTTATCTTAAAATCCTTAACAAATATATGTAAATTTTCATTAATTTCCATCTTTTAACAAAACTTCATTCATGAATAAATATCCAATTTTAACAATCAAAATCATGTAAATAAATAAAGAACAAAGAAAAAGAACAAAAGGCAGATTGGATATATGTATATATGTACAATATGACTTAAAAATATAAATATAACTGCAAGGTATATTTATAGCCTAATCCCCGAGACCAAGTCAGCATGGATTGGTCGACAAACCAAAAAGTAGGGGGAGATAAGGAAAGAAAACCAGAAAAATAAATTAACTCACACTTCATACACCTTCCACTATTTATAAAATAAATACAAAACTTCAAAGATTTTTAGTTAATTCATATGTAATATTTTTCACCAAACTCTTTTCCTAATTATTTCTAAAAATTATATATAAAAATATAAAAATAAGTTAAAAACATTACTCAGTACATATACCAAGAAATCCTACTTGTAAATTGTCAAAATCTCAACTTCCGAACATCATAACTTCTTATTATGAACTCCAATTTCACTCTACTCACCTTTAAAGTTCATAAAATAATATTCTCTAATTAATAAAGGTTGTTTCATCGAATTCGGAGTCTGTTTGCAAAAAGTCAGTTTTGGGACCAAATGACAACAAGGTTTCTGAGCTATTTATTTTATGTAACACACAGTACTTATCATTTTATTAATTTTATAATTTCTAATTATTTTCATGATCTTATAATTTGACGCTAATTTATTCATAATTTTTTGAGCTTATTTATTATTTTAATAAAATCAAAAACCCTAAATTATAGGCAAAAATGAACTGACTAGATAATACCTGTATTTATTAATATATGTAAATTCATTTATTAGAATCCCCAAAAATTCACACAACTCTTATTTATTGTTCTGATAAATAAGAAAATATAAAATTAATTTTTAATTATTTATTTATTAAAATAAAAATCCAAAACCTATTTATATATACATATTTATTAATATAATATTTATATCTCAAATAATATTTATTATTTATAAAAAGTAATTATTTCATAATTAAGATTATTTAATTATTTACATTTTTTGTATTTATACCTATTTAAAATAACCTTATCTAATATTTATTACTGAATTTACAAGTAATTTTTTCCATCTGGCCAACCAGGTGCTGACACGTGTCAACACCTGGTTCATCTTCCTCAAAGAAGCTCAAACAGAATCTGTTCCAAAGCCCTTCCTTCACTGAATTATCTAGCGCGCTTCTTAACTCTTGTAGATGATCTAAACCATTGGTGCGATGCTCCTAACAAACATCTCCATTGCCTACCACTCGATCAAGCTTGGGGAGCAAGCAAATCATCTATAAAAACCCTCAAAGTTGGACATCTCCAACTAACCTTCCAACTACCCAGGAACCCCAGTTCCAGTAGCTGACCCCTTCCCTTTCTCTCCTTGTTTCGGCCATCTGTGGTGGTGACAGCGCCTAGGAGAAGCCACGCATGGAAGAGGGACGTCGGAGGAGTTCCAAGGTGCATCGCCCCCTTGAATCGCAGTACAGCACCGCGTCCAGCTCCGGCGAAGGTCGACCGTCGAGCAGATCCTTCGAGGTAATACACCTCTGACTCACAGACCTATTCCTCCATCTTTCTCAATTTTTTCTCGATTATCATGCCACGATTAGCGTGGATAATCCCATTTTTAGCTCGCCTAATCATTCCGCTTGAACGCTTAATCAAATCACACTCGCAAATCGTTTCAAATCGAAACCATTCACATCTTCTTTCATCACCATTTTACATGCAAACTTCACTCATATTGGAAACGCCATTTTTAAGCTTGCAATTCTCTAATCTTTGGCCGATTCATCGTGAATCGAGCATATATAACTTTCATTTGCAGGTCCATCGTCTACCAGGAGCGAAATCCAATTCATTGGAACCTTCAATCATCAAGGAAATCTCTTTCGAAAGAGGCGCAACAACCTAGAATTCAACCTCCAGGATCAGTGGGCCAACACCTTCTTTGAGAGTCCTCCGCCGCTCGGAGCCATCTCTGGCCACCTACCACCGCGGGCGAGCTCGAGGGGTGGAGGAGCCACCCCTCTGGCCCCATAGGAGGCCCCAACTCAACGCCATCCGCCAGGGAAAATTCGTTGAAGAAGCTTTCGACGGCAGCCTGCATAACAACTTCAAGATCCTCAAGAACTCCAGAACGCACAGGTGTGCGACACGTGGCACGCTAGGGAACGTCAGATCGCGCCATCAGCTTCTAATCCAAGCCGTGCAAATCGAATCGGTAGAGAATTTGCATCTTCAACCCAGCAGGTTTCCAGATATTAAATCGTTCCCCTGAAAGTTTCGAGAATTTGCATTTAAGTCCCTCCGCAGGGACCTAAATGTAAAACTCTTTATTTTCTTTTCAGAACAGTCCCTGTAAGGACCAATTTGCAACAATTTTTGATACTTTTCTTGCGCTTATACCCCTGGGCTGTAGGGGATTATTTTTGGACCCATTTTGACCTCATTTTTCATTGATTTTTTTATGGTAGTTACGCAACTACCCCAACAAGATTTCAAGTACTTTTTCATGTAATTTTCTCGTGTTTTTATCATGTTTTAATTTGTCGCAATTCGACTCTGTTTTGTTTTGGTTTTCGTGTGAAGTTCGAGCTTGTTGCTCGGCTTTTCTCCTACTATATAGTATCATCTACCTATATTCCACCTATTATATAATATATAAATCTTGTGAAAAATACCCTTTTGAAAATTAAATAAAAATTGCAAAAGATTAAAATCAAATAAAAAATTAAAAATAAAAATTCGATAAAAATTGTAGACTTTCTTTGATCGTTTTCAGAAGAGATAAAAATAATAATCACAAAAATATTTCCCTTAAAAAATCAAAGCACTTTATTCTGCCTCCTTGAGTTCGACCCAGGCACACTTACCTAGTAAAATAAATAGTTTAGGTTATTTTTCTCTAAAAAACGAATTTGTTTGATTGGAGCTAGGATCCAATTTGCAGCTTTCTACATCGACAACTTTCTCTTTTAAAGGTCGTAAACCGACTCTAGAACTCCGTTATCAAAATGGCGCCATTACCAGGGAGGCGTTAGAGTATTTTGATTTTTTGTATTTTTGTGATTTTATTTTCTCTCTTCTTTTTGTTTGGTTTTTCGTAACTTTTCTTCAGTTTTTCATACGGCTTTTCTTGACTCTTCTCTTGATTTATTTAGCCGCTAATCAAGTTTTGCAGGAGCTGCAGGATTAGCCAGCTTCTTAGGAAGCCGGATCAGTTGAAAGAGCAAAGGTCGGTGCATTCTCTACGAATCGGCTGCAGAGGGCAGTACTGATTAGTGAACTTTTGTAAAAGAGAGAGAAAGGGAGAGAAAAATTGTACTAAACTATAGTAGAAGGGGTCCACTAAGGACATCCCGACGTGTAATCCCCCCCCAACATTTGTTAGGGGTCTGATTCGCCGGATACCATGTATTCGGGGGATCAGGGCACCCACCGTGGTTTTCTCGCCTTATCGGTTTTTCCGCGGCTTTATAGATGCTTGTTTAGGTTTTCTTTCTATCTGATTGTGCCTACGTAGTTAGTTTTAGGACTCGCAACCTAGGTGCATATTTTAGGACTTTTATAAAAAAAAAGAAAAAAATCAGTAGATGTTTGCTTGAAAAAATCCAAAAAAATTACAAAAACACAAAATAAAATCGGGACTGCTAAAAATATCTGACCTAAAAAAATCATAACGATTCATCTGACTTGGGAGAGTAATCCTCGCACATCTTCTCAGAGTGCGCGAGCGAGAGTCGACCCAAAAGGTTAGAGCCAAAACCATGTATTTCCCGCGAAATACTACTTAGTTCATACACCTAATCATTGTTCCTCAGTGGGTACTCTCGGGTAGCCGGAAACGGTCCGGGTTTACTTAGCAAAGTGGGAGGTTTAGAGGACACTGTGCAAGGCTCCATCTTCAAGTAATGCGGGTAGCCGGAAATGGTCCGTACTTACTCCCATACTGGCTGAGTGCGAGTGATCTTCTGTAAGGACTCAGGCTAGTGTTTCGGAGAAACTATCGGGCACCTATCAGCTGGCTTAGCTCGCGATAACCGACACTTGTTTGCTAATTACAACCGTAAAACCGAAAAGATAAAAGACCGAACTCTTATGGTCTTCATCGGGTTGTGTTGATGAAAGTGGGGTTTGCCTTGTGTTTGCTTGCGGGGCGTGAGTTACCGTGACTTTCGCATTTTTCCCTCTCCTTTGAATTGTAAATCGTACTCTCCCGATTCAATCTCTTAACATCGAAGATGACGTCTCGACGGCTTTTCTGCTCAGACTCCATGAGCTTTCGACCGTCCACCATCGAGCGTACATCTTCACAAGCTCGGGATGACCCTCTTCCCAAGCTGGTCCCATCTGATCTCGAGGAGAGTCAGACCCAGACTCCCTCACCTCTTGGCCAGAATATTGAGGCAGACCCTTGCCTCAATACATCTAGATCTCTAGCCGATTTTTCGCTGAGTTCTTAAGAGAGCTTCTCTTTCATAGACGATCAGATGGCTTGCGCAAAGGACCGGCAGCAGATGAGAGGCCACCAGCTGGGGAGCATCAGGAAGGAAGACTAGACTCCGTAGACATCACAACAGGGAATCTCGACACGCTCCAACAGATGAATGTACAGATTCGAGAACAATTCCGAGTTCAGAATGAGTTGCGGGCTGAAATAGATGCGTTGCGAGCAGGGGCCGGGAACCAGTTACTGCCTGCAGTGGTTCCTGCTACTTTACAGGATGAGTATGACCCGGGCGCGAGAACGCTCCATCACTGGATTCGTCTACCACCGAATCAAGGAACATACGAGTTGAGATCGTCCTTTATTTCTTTGCTTCTCAAGTTTTACGGGAATGACGCAGAGGAGTCGTTTACCTTTTTACAGCAATTCGAGATGATTTGCAGTACGGCTTTCTATCCAGGAGTTACGTAGAAGGTTGTACGTCTCAAGGCCTTTCCCTTTGCCATAGCCGATAAGGCTCTTTACTGGCTGAGTCACCTGGGACGGGAAATCTCTACATGGGATGATCTGAAGTCCACCTTCCTGCGTAAATATTTTCCTCTGGGGAGGACGAACATGATGAGGAGCCAGATCTCCAACTTCACACAGCTTCCGCATGAATATTTCCATGAGGTATGGGATAGATTCAAAGACCTTACGGAGAGATGCCCGCATCATGAGATCCCGACGAAGGTGCTAGTGCAGAATTACTTCGGAGGACTCCAACCGGACATCCAGGGGCTTGTGAGTGCCGCATGTGGTGGTAGTTATTTGAACAAAGACACCGAGTCAGTCTGGTCCATCTTCGAAGGGATGGCCGAGAACTCGAGAGTCGTTGACTCTACTCGGGCATTTTAGAAAGCCTCGCAGCCACAACATCACCGAGAGCATCATAAGGTGGCTAACATTTCAGACTCTGAATCGAACACCAACATGGGATACATTAGCGAGAAATTGACGTTGGTGGACGTGATTCAGAAACAAGTCCAAGACTTACAACCGCTGCGAGAGTTGGAGAAACTCTCATCTCTACCTCAGCAGCTGAGTGATCTTTCGAAGAAGGTTTCTGAGATCCAACTTCAGTATCAGCAGAGCCAGTCTTCTTCGACCGCACATCCTACACGGAGGATCGCACCCGCTCCACCCACCCGTCAGGTTCACTACGTCCAGAGCGAGCCCGAGACTCCGCAGATTAATTGGCATGAGGATCAGTCTCATATCAATTCCGGCTAGATCACCAGCATTGCATAGATGGAGGTAGAGCCGCAATCCACTCTCGAGATTAATGGGATATGGTATACTCCGATTCAGCAACCGAGTATACCGCAACATCAGCAATAGTCGTACGGTCATCCCTAGCATGGACGTTCGCATTTCCAGCACTGTCAGAGCTTCATGCAGCTGCAGTCTCACCCAAATGTTTATCATCAGAGACCACATTCATATCAGTACCCTGCTAATCATTCACAGACATATCCTTATCAGCAGCCGCAGCAATCTTCCTCCACACCACAGCGATACTCCCAGCCTTCCACCTCTCAGCAATACACGCCAAGGCAGGAGAGAGGAGCAAGCCAGGGCCACCACACCGAACCAGAGATGTCATCACAGGCCCAGGCACTCAACCAGATCATGGATATGCTGAGTACACTCCATATTGTGCACAAGACTAAGATGGAGCAGGTTAACCGTCGTCTGGACAAGTTAACCGCACCGAAGACCACTCTTCCAGCCCAACCTCAGATGAACCCGAACAATAAGAGGAGGCATCCAGATCAGGTAGATGAAGGATATTGAGAATCCTCAAGCGCATCACGGAAGCGTGATGATCGCATCGAATATGATCGAGGCGACTAGTCGTACTAGTCGCAAGATGCAGCGGAATTTAAAAAATTTAAATCAAATGATAAAACCACATGATCACGAGAACACTTCTCGGATCGTTTCATCAAACCACAAAGTATAAGGAATACCTTTGAAGCGTGGTTGTGATCGCGAGATCCCAAACAAGAGATCCTCTTGTCTCAAGTCCGATCCACGAAGAACGCACTTGCGGGCACGATGATGAGTCACGTTCCTCCCGCAATCCTCAATGAAGATCCAAGCAATAGATCCACTGATTTCGTCAAGTGAAATCCGTCGTCTTCCTCTATAGCAAGTAGCCACGAAGAAGAAGGAGATCCTCAAGTCGTAGAAGGCGAAGGCGAGAACTTCTCTCCTTTCTCAACAATGGTGGTCGGCCACCCTATGGAGAGGGAGAGAGAGATAGCACGAGAATGAGAGGGAGAGAGAGAAGTAGAGTAGGCATCTACTTAGTGTGCATTCAAGGGCTAAGTCTACCCTCTTTATATATTAGTTTGGGATCCAATGGATCTCAATCCATGGCTCTCATGGATCCAACGGTCATTGTAATCTAAGAGCCATCCAACGGCTATGATTGTTGTTGGTTAAAAACCAACAACATTAATTTATATTAAATTAAATATATGTTGAATTATTATCAACAAAATTTAATTAACATAAATTAATTTATCAAGAGATAATAAGTCAACAAATAAGAGGAGACAACAATCCCTTCTAAAATCAAGGAGGCGTCACCTATGACTAAGTCATAGGTGACGCCACCTATGATTATAGGTGGTTTTATCTCCTTTTATTTATATTATTATTTCTTAATTATTTGAAATAATTATTATTGCAATAATATCCACCAAATTAATTCCAAATTAATTTGTGAATATTTCAATCATGCCATTGAAAAATATGTGAATCATATTCACATCCCAAACTAATTTGTAAATTACATTTCCAATTAATTAACTATTGTGGATCCAATCCACATTAATAATTAACAAATATTATTTACAATATTTCTCTCTCTTGATATATTATAAATCTCATTTATAATATATGTAGATATTCTGGATATCACTATCCACGATCTGCTTATCCTTGATAATTAAATCCCATTTAATTATCTTGGACAATCATTCTCTCAACATGAATCTTATTCATATTGTACTTGATAATTAAATCTCATTTAATTATCTTGGACACATTCTCATAATATGAATCTTATTCATATTATACTTTGATAATTAAATCTCATTTAATCATCAAAACCTTCTTGCTTGGATACTAAATTCATTATAGGAATTATTCTTGAACTCCTTCAAGAATAATGTGCCTTCTCCGCAGATACTTGGAGATAAGGACAGGGCGATTGTATTGTTCCATCTATAGTGACTTGGATGTTGAGATCTCATCTCAAATCCAGATCTAACGGACCTCTCATAGATGCTTGATTAAATCAAGTCCGTATACTTAATCTTCTCATTGCATCTGAATCACATTCAGATCAATGTCCAACATTTGGACTAAGATCAAGTTACTTCTCTACTGAGAGGAGTCACTAAAATCCAGACCTGTTTCATCACTCCCTCGGACTGGAAGCGTCATGGTTATACAATCGTTTATGATCACATCACCCTCAGGTATTCCCAATACCTGCACATCCTGCATACTGGAAGACCAATGATCAACCTGAAGATGAAGATCTATTTTATACTGTCTTCTTCATGGTTTGATCACCAAGTTTCTCAATCTTGGTCATTGGGATTTGGTATCGATCATATGCTTTCACAAAGCATATATCATACCTTCAAATTCTTGTCATGCTTCCATAGCACGACGACCATGCATGGAATTTGATCGGTCCCAATACCTCATGAGTGAGCTCATGTCTTCCGGTTCACAAGTGAACTTGTATGATCCCTTTGAGAGATCGTATTACTCATATGCCCTTATATGCACACCAGCTCGCCGGTGTATAGACCTTGAATAGGTCATCAACCTAATGGTCTGCCAAATGTACATACTCAGACATATAGTAACACATCTGTCTCTAGTCAGAGGATGTGTGCCTATGCCGTGACAGTGTTCAACATAGGACTTAGGTTATCTCGATCTCGCTAAGTCAACCCATTGACTTAACTAATCTGACACCTCCGAATCACTATTCCCATGCAAAGGACCTGCATCAAGAGGTCGGTCAGATATCAGCCTATGTGAGAAAGGATTGCCATCTCCTACTCAGGCTGGAGATCATCTCTTAATAATCATTTGACGGTGCTTGATGAGTCATCTATCTAACCCATTAGATATTCATCCAAGCACCAGCCTCTATGATTTATTTAATGAATCAACAGCTGTATGATCATTATGATGGCCATGGTACATAACCCTAATTGTACAGAGGGACCTATTATGCAAATTATTTATTCTTCATTTCAGATCAGGGAATGATACGTGCAATAACATTTATTGCATAATGGCTCGCTGTGGGCTCGCATGTCCAACAATCTCCCACTAGCCCAAAGAGCCATTAATGGGCTAATCATTTAAACCCACACTCATGTGACAATCATAGGCTATTTAGAAAATAGCTAGGTAACTTGATCAGTCACTCTGTTCCCGCGAGACTACGCTTAGTCCTTTTACGGCACTTGCATATCCCCAGTAACAGTGCTCGCATCTAATGCGAATGTTGCATCTAATGCAACTAATACTCAATCTTGTCAGTCATAGTATCCTTGATACTACAACTCAAAGAAATATTATTATAACTAGCATGAAATTTCTATTATCCTTATCAGAATACCCTTATCCCTAGAGATCTCTATCTCCTAAGGTATTCGCAGTTAAGACCTTTTAGATCTGCATCTAAAAGTCTTAATTTCTTGAAGATAAGACTTAGAGATCACTATCTCTAAAGCCTTGTCATCTTTGAAGATATTGTTATTACTGCAATTAAGTGTTCTATCTCCATAGTAGGATTAGTAACAGTTTACTACTCCCACTGCATGGCAGATATCTGGCTTCTGTATACATCTAGTATACTTTCAGCTTTTCATAACTGATGCACAAAAGGGCAACCAGTTTTAGCATTCACTTCCTCAAACTCTTTGAGGTGATATCCCTTTAGATAGGTCAGTACTAAATCTTAAAAGTAAGAAAGCCGTTCTTGGAATTTCCGGAAAAATGGACCATGTCCAAGGTGTACTACAAATGTGACAGTCCCAATACCCTCTTCTCTTTGCTTCTGAACACCTTCAGAACTAAGATCTAAGAGGCATCTTTGAGATCAAATCTCAAGGTATGGAATAGCCAGATCACAAAACACTTATTATCGTCCTTATATCATTCTAAATGATTAAGATATTATCTACATTTAGCACGATGAACACAATGACACTCCCACTAAGCTTCACAGGTTCATCAAGATTCTATTTGAAATTATAACAATTATAATTTCATCAAATCTTATGTTCCAACAACAATAAGCTTATTTGAGTCCAAAGATGGAGTTCTTTAGCCAGCACATCTTGCATTCCTCAACCATGAAGCCTTGGGGCTACTTCATGTGAATATCCTCAAAGAGGTATTCATAGAGGAATACAATCTTGACTCACATCTTGAAGATGCCATAATCAAATTGTGTAGCTAGGGTTAGCAACATTCTGATGGGTTTAAGCATGATTACTGAAAAGCAAGCCACATCGCAATCGATGTCTTCTCTTCGGTGTGTAGCTCATGGCTACGAACCGTGCTTTGAAGGTTTCTACCTTCTCATCAGGTTCCCTCTTTCTATTGAAGATCCATTTACACCTTAATGGGTCTAACCCTTATAGGTGGATCCTCGAGGGTCCATATACAACACTTGTATATGAAGTCTACCTTAGACCTTTATTGCTAATATCCATCTTTCCATGTTATGATCCTCAGGAGCTTCATCACATGAAGTCCGATTATTGTCAGACTTAACTGACACAAGGAATACATCCTCAAACTCATTTGAAGAGGTATTAGTGTTTCATCTTTAATTGTCCCTTTTAGTTTCCGATTTCTGGAGCCTCATTATCTTCTCATGATTAAATGAGTTCCTATACTTCATTTTCATCTTGATTCTCAAGAGAGTCATCCTATAAGAATCATATTCTCAAAGATGAGATATTTTAAGAATTTCAAGGTCGTAAAGTAGGTATCCAATACCATCCTTTATTTTCCTAATGAAGTAGCACTCTCAAGTGCTAGATTCCAGCTTACATGCATGGAACCTTATTAAGGATATATATATTGTAGTCTCTACTACACATATATACCTGGAAACTAAGGGATAATTATGCTAAAATTCATCATTGATCAAATCATGTCACACATGATCTAATTGTATCTTCCTACAACTCCATTGAGTTTAGGTGTGTCAGGAGGATTGAGATAGAAATGATATTCATATCTCCATAAGATATTCCTTGAATTCATCTAATAGGTACTTGCTACCTTGGTTAGATCAAATTCATTTAATCTTCCTTCAAACTTTGGTTCTAAACCAAAATTACGAAATCTTTGAACATTTCAAAGGTTTCCCAGGTGAAGAGAAGAAATCTCATATCATACATGATCATCAATAGATATCACATATCCACAATGTTCACTATGATATAGATGATTCACATACATAAATATGTATGAGATCTCGAATACCTTGACATCTTACACCTTTCCTTAAAAAAGGGTGTATTGGACATTTTACTTTGAATACAATATTCACAAGTATGTAAGATTTGAAATTTTAGACATTCTAAAGTTTCATATCTTACTAGTCTATTGATCTCATCAGCAGACATATGTCCAAAACTTGATGCTAAATCATTGTCAAATGATCTTAATCCTCCTATTGATCTTATAAGGTTTAACTTTCAGTATTAGAAATCTCAATGAACCATTCACTAAATTTCTAATTTAGTAGAGTCCACTAAATGCTAGATTATTATCTGAAATATATCCATCATAACTCTTTATGATAGGTTTATTCCAGAATTCATGTTTATTTCCAACATTTAGAAACAAACAATGAGTGTATTCTAATATCTAGGTCATAGAGACATTCTCTAAGACTAAGGCTCTCCCACTGAAATTAAGAAGTATATCAATCCAACAGAGATTGTTGCAACAATTGCATCAATGTCTATGTGGATAAATATAAACCTTAAGATCAGTCTTCTAAAACATGTGCAACACATTGCAAGTGTTGTTAGAAGATTGAGATACAATTATCAGACTTTATCTTATTAAATAAGCAAGTCAATTTCAATGATCAAATGTAGATATAGATTATTATGATGCATTATCTGAGTCCTTCTCTAAGGATTCTAGACAGACTTGATAGTCATACTATCAACACATCAAGTTATTGCAGTATAGGCATTCATCCAACTCTTTGGATGTCATATGGAAGTCACAGAAGTACAATCAACTCTTTGACTTTCCTTCTCACATGGGTCCGACCCATGCTTCCACTATGCTCTCTTCATCTATAAACAACCATTGTTCAAGACTAAGGATCTGTTATGTTAAATTCAAAAGAATTCAATGTAAGAGCATTTCAACATTTATACATGCTTCATTAAATTCATACAATGTGAATATTATGAAGCTTCATGAATGACTAGAGTATAGATAGTAGAATGATGACACTCATCATGTCTACATCCATCTAGACTCCTAAAACATTAGTTCAGGTAGGTATTCAAATATTTTGAATACATCATCTCTTTCGAGCCGCCATTCTGCATAATGCAGAGAACCATGTCATTCATGATTAAATGTTTAGAGCACATATGTATGACAGAACATCTTCTTAGATTTTTTTATAAGGATTATTCGACAATTACGATCACCATCGACATGTCACTTCCAAAGTACACTCGATGAAAGATCAAGACTATAGAGACATACAAATCCTAAGGTGATGTCTCATTGTCTTATTTAATCGTCATTCCTCATTATGTTGAGGAAACTTGCACATTGCAACCACATACATTATGTGTCCAATTGCAAGTACAATATCTGGCTCATGAGTCCAATCCATGATATTTTACTGGTTATTATTGAGTATAACATTGAGTGGGTTTAATGAAGGATTATCTGAAATAAGAAATTTGCATATGGGTATATATATTATATATACATATTTTACTTTGATTTAGGAATTTTAAATCAAATTTGTCTTGCTATGTCTACTATGAAAGATTATTCCCTAATCGTCTTTCAAAGTAAGAGGTATACTTACCACTATATCTCAAGCAAGATCTGGGATCTCCTCTCTATCTTTATCACATCCCAATAATATGAGAACCTGTGACTCGAATAAAGAGAAGCGGGAACACATTCCGCCTTGCAAGTCCAACTTGCATTTCCCAATTCGGTCTTTAACACTCGGGCCCATCACCCCTAAGATGATGTTGACACGTTGCTAATTGAAACAACCGTCAACAGGCTTAAAACTCACTATACGCAATCCAATATCGCCCCAATAATATGAGGACCCGATATTGGAGTCACTACGTATACGGCCTTACTCTATCGAGAAGCAAAGAACCTGATCCAAATAATTGTATATAGGATCTGTCACTTCAGACAGGCGTCTCCTATATACAACTTTTGGCGACGAAATTCTTTGCCTGGACGGGAGACCATGGATGTCACTTATGTGATCCTCCACCTCTTATTCAAATTGAAATAATTAATTATCGTGAATCATATTCACATAATTAATTCTTCCAAGGAAAATACACATCTATTCATAATAGAGTGTTTCATAGGATATAATTAATTTAATAACATTAAATCAATCATCAATCCTATTATCAATCAACAAACTTTGAATTTTACTTGAATAGTAGGTATAATCTCAAAGTACGTATTATTTCAAATTTTAATAATTAGAAATACACTTTGATTTCTCCGGCATTATCCAATCCCTACCCGCTGTCATGACCAGTACCGACGAGAATGGGATGGACCACATACGTTGCAACCCGCTACCCCAGCGATCTCCGACTAGACACCATATCCACCTCAGGAAAGGATAATGCCAGATAGATCATCATGTACTTTGAGATGTTCATCGGTCTTTCAACCGAAATTATACCATATAATATACATCAAAATCTTTTTGATTATATTATAAGGAGATTTGCTAAACAAATCCCCAATCCTATTCAAGAAAGAGGTTTTGCATGTAAAAGTTGTCCTACAACTATTGTAGGATGACCTAGGGTTTTGCATGAAAACAATGTTTGTTGATGATTTCAAATTAACCAATGATCAAGATCAACTATCTTATCATTATGGTTTAGTGGGATGTCATTCAAGGAATTGATTATCATATTTAAATATTTCCCAAATATTTATCAATAACCAATTTCAGAAAATTAACAATTAATTTTCATCAACATTTATTTGAATGACTATCACAAGGTTCATGATCAAAAAAATGTCAATTTCCAGCAGTGACCCCTTATCACTAAAATTAACTTATCTTGATCAATTTAAATCAAAAATTCGCAAAATTAGTGCCCTAAGATTGCCAACTTGATTTATTACAGAACCTATATGATATTTCACGCATTTCGAGGTGTAACAAAACCGTAATTAACAAATTAATCACGTTCTGTTCTGCAGTTCCCGCAACTGTGAATACATGCAAATTCAAAAGGCGATATCTTGAGCAAATTAAATCCAAATTTAGTAAACTCAAGTCCTATGGTTTCCCTGTTTAATGTAGAACAAAATCCAATTGAATATTTTGTGTTTAAACAATTTAAAAAGTGCCGAAAAAATCAATTAGACAGAGTTGCGAAAAATTCAAATGCGCCAAAATTTTTCGCGACCATTTCAAACCCAAGTCGTCTATGGTTCATGGATCATATCCAAAACCTTTTTCAACCTGGCTCTGATACCACTTGAAGGATATTGAGAATCCTCAAGCGCATCACGGAAGCGTGATGATCGCATCGAATACGATCGGGGCGACTAGTCGTACTAGTCGCAAGATGCAGCGGAATTTAAAAAATTTAAATCAAATGATGAAACCACATGATCACGAGAACACTTCTCGGATCGTTTCATCAAACCACAAAGTATAAGGAATACCTTTGAAGCGTGGTTGTGATCGCGAGATTTCAAACAAGAGATCCTCCTGTCTCAAGTCCGATCCACGAAGAACGCACTTGCGGGCACCATGATGAGTCACGTTCCTCCCGCAATCCTCGATGAAGATCCAAGAAATAGATCCCCTGATTTCGTCAAGCGAAATCCGTCGTCTTCCTCTATAGCAAGTAGCCACGAAGAAGAAGGAGATCCTCAAGTCGTCGAAGGCGAAGGCGAGAACTTCTCTCCTTTCTCAACAATGGTGGTCGCCCACCCTATGGAGAGGGAGAGAGAGATAGCACGAGAATGAGAGGGAGAGAGAGAAGTAGAGTAGGCATCTACTTGGTGTGCATTCAAGGGCTAAGGCTACCCTCTTTATATATTAGTTTGGGATCCAATGGATCTCAATCCATGCCTCCCATGGATCCAACGGTCATTGTAATCTAAGAGCCATTCAACGGCTATGATTGTTGTTGGTTAAAAATCAACAACATTAATTTATATTAAATTAAATATATGTTGAATTATTATCAACAAAATTTAATAACATAAATTAATTTATCAAGAGATAATAAATCAACAAATAAGAGGAGACAACTATCCCTTCTAAAATCAAGGAGGCGTCACCTATGACTAAGTCATAGGTGAGGCCACCTATGATTATATGTGGTTTTGTCTCCTTTTATTTATATTATTATTTCTTAATTATTTGCAATAATTATTATTGCAATAATATCCACCAAATTAATTCTAAATTAATTTGTGAATATTTCAATCATGCCATTGAAAAATATGTGAATCATATTCACATCCCAAACTAATTTGTAAATTACATTTCCAATTAATTAACTAATGTGGATCCAATCCACATTAATAATTAACAAATATTATTTACAATATTTCTCTCTCTTGATATATTATAAATCTTATTTATAATATACGCAGATATTCTAGATATCACTATCCACGATCTGCTTATCCTTGATAATTAAATCCCATTTAATTATCTTGGACAATCATTCTCTCAACATGAATCTTATTCACATTGTACTTGATAATTAAATCTCATTTAATTATCTTGAACACATTCTCATAATATGAATCTTATTCATATTATACTTTGATAATTAAATCTCATTTAATCATCAAAACCTTCTTGCTTTGATACTAAATTCATCATAGGAATTATTCTTGAACTCCTTCAAGAATAATGTGCCTTCTCCGCAGATACTTGGAGATAAGGACAGGGCGATTGTATTGTTCCATGTATAGTGACTTGGATGTTGAGATCTCATCTCAAATCCAGATCTAACAGACCTCTCATAGATGCTTGATTAAATCAAGTCCGTATACTTAATCTTCTCATTGCATCTGAATCACATTCAGATCAATGTCCAACATTTGGACTAAGATCAAGTTACTTCTCTACTGAGAGGAGTCACTAAAATCCAGACCCGTTTCATCACTCCCTCGGACTGGAAGCGTCATGGTTATACAATCGTTTATGATCACATCACCCTCAGGTATTCCCAATACCTGCACATCCTGCATACTGGAAGACCAATGATCAACCTGAAGATGAAGATCTAATTTATACTGTCTTCTTCATGGTTTGATCACCAAGTTTCTCAATCTTGGTCATTGGGATTTGGTATCGATCATATGCTTTCCCAAAGCATATATCATACCTTAAAATTCTTGTCATGCTTCCAAAGCACGACGATCATGCATGGAATTTGATCGGTCCCAATACCTCATGAGTGAGCTCATGTCTTCCGGTTCACAAGTGAACCTGTATGATCCCTTTGAGAGATCGTATTACTCATATGCCCTTATATGCACACCAGCTCGCCGGTGTATAGACCTTGAATAGGTCATCAACCTAATGGTCTGCCAAATGTACATACTCAGACATATAGTAACACATCTGTCTCTAGTCAGAGGATGTGTGCCTATGCTGTGACAGTGTTCAACATAGGACTTAGGTTATCTCGATCTCGCTAAGTCAACCCATTGACTTAACTAATCTGACACCTCCGAATTACTATTCCCATGCAGAGGACCTGCATCAAGAGGTCGGTCAGATATCAGCCTATGTGAGAAAGGATTGCCATCTCCTACTCAGGCTGGAGATCATCTCTTAATAATCATTTGACGGTGCTTGATGAGTCCTCTATCTAACCCATTAGATATTCATCCATGCACCAGCCTCTATTATCATTTAATGAATCAACAGCTGTATGATCATTAAGATGTTAATGGTACATAACCCTAATTGTACAGAGGGACCTATTATGCAAATTATTTATTCTTCATTTCAGATCAGGGAATGATACGTGCAATAACATTTATTGCATAATGGCTCGCTGTGGGCTCGCATGTCCAACAGTAGACACTACAGGTAAGATCTCGTTTCCTGAATTTTTATCTAACTTCATTCGTCTCAGGAGCGGTAGGTCACCACGAGCACCTGCTGGAGTAGAAGAGCGGGCACTTGACAAGGAGCATGAGCAAATCCATGAGACACAAGAATCTGATGCTGAGGAGGAGAACAAGCACGATGATGTGGACCACTTTCCAGATCCGAGAGACGGGAGCAATGTCGATACAGTTGATATGGACACTAGCGAATCAGACAATGACATTATGCCAGATCAAGCAAAGAATCCCGAGAAAAATATATCTTCCCTTGTCTTAGAGAGTTTTGTATATAATTCTAAAACTCTCGATGTACAAGATGATTCCAATATGAATAAAGATTCTGATTTTCTAACCCCTAAAGTTGTTCCTTTTCCCGATGCTTTGTTTGGAAAAGGAAAGAAAAACACCAAAAAGAATGTTGTCACTCCAGAAACCGAGCGATTATTGAACGATCACATTTTTCTGAAGATTCCACTACACTATGCCTTGGATCATTTTCCTACGCTCAAGAATCAGTTGAGGAACAAATGCACTACACGTAGGAAAAAGAGATCACGAGTTGAGAAGCATATATTGACCAAGGCAACTTCGTGTGCAATTCGGAACATGGTACCTAAGAAGAAGAAAGATTCGGGAGCTCAATATGTCAATTGTCAGATTGAAGGCACTACATTCCATCGTACTCTCTTAGATAATGGTTCCTCGATTATATTTCTTCCAACCTCTTTGCTTGATAAGCTCAAGCTAGGTCCTCTCTACAAATCACGAGCGATACTTCAGTTTGTAGATAGATCTGTAAAGAGACCTAGAGGTGTGCTAAGGAACATTATCGTGACCTTTCAGGGCTTGCAATTTCCAGTGGACTTTACTATACTAGACATGACATGCCCTACACAGTTACACCTTGATCCAATCATTCTCGGGAGACCCTTCTTGCAGACAGCAAGAGCACTCTTTGATTATGATGCTGGGAGAGTATCATTCCGCACAGACAACGGAGAGATACACATTGAGATGGAGAGAGGATGTAGCAGTCCTAGATCAGTATTGTCATTTACTTCATAGGACACCAGTCTTGCAGAAGATTGCCAGCACATAGATGAGACACTGTCTCCTGATCTTGAGAGCATTTATTTTGATACCTACGATATCCTACACGAGGATAGGGTAGATCATTTGGTACCTAGTTCTTCATATGATTGTTCACATACATAGACAGAGTTCATATCAGAATCAGATGAGCAGTCACCTGCAGTAGATATCTCAGTGCCGCAGATTGAAAGTACACATATTACATCACAAGAGTCAATTGATTACATTGCACAGATCATACAGTCTATTCAGCGTAGAGAGTCTGATGGTGTAATGCTTACACATATAGACACCTTCTGTAGTCCGACTCCATAGACGCATATTTCAGAAAAGAGAGCTATGCCATGTACAGAGTTCACTTACAGAGGAAGCTCTACTTTTTCAGCCAACGATCAGTACGCACATAAAAAGCAGAAAATTCAGTATGATCCTGGCTAAAGTGGTCTATTTTGTACAGGAATCATGATCATCCTTTCACTTCATCTCATCCTGTACAAATTCTTTTGAGCCTTTCCATTCTGGAGATCCGCAACACTTGTATATTCTTCGTAGACCACAGTCGTCCCCATTTTTGCTCGTCTTCTATGCTTAGGATACCAGATCCTAAGTATAGGGGGGACCGATTGTTCGTTGATTCACGTTTTATATTTTGTTCCGATTCTTTTGTATAGCCTTTCTTTTGCACAAATCACTGGTCTTCGATTTTCAGCTACACTCTATTATATACTTAGGATGCCTTATCCTAAGTATAGGGGGGACCGAGTGATTTCGATGATTTTGTATTCTTTATTCCTTTTGATCTTTCGTTGTTTATTCTTTTCACTTAGTTATCCCATTTTTGCTCTCCCGTTATACTTACGATGACCTGATCGTGAGTATAGGGGGGTTGACTGACTTGTACTCTCTATTCTTTTTCACCCACTTTTACTTAGCACGAGTTATGTCCTCCTTTTTCTCTTTTGACGCTATGAGGACATAGCACAAGCTAAGTATAGGGCGTGCGTATATATGGTATATATACTTTTGTCCATAACTCATACTTTTTTGTATTTTCTATATCTATAAAATCCATAAAAAGTGGGTAAGGGTTAATTTAATTCCATTTATATATATATATATATATTATTTATAAAATCCTTGTAAGTAAGTAAAATATGTTTAAAACTTGTATTTAAAATTTGTAATTAAACTATGTACTTAAAATTTGTATTTAAAATTTGTATAATACTTATTTAAAATCTTATTTATTAAAACATGTGTTAAAATCGGTTAATCCTTGTAAAATTCCTTATAGATAAAATCTGTAAAATACATTAGATACTTAACCCCAAATAAAATATATCTTGTAAAATTCTTGTACAAAAACTTGTTTAATAAAAATCATAAAATCCATAAAAAAAATACAAAGTCCTGAAAGGCATAAAAATCACAAAAGCCTTAAAATCCATAAAAATGAGTAAAATCCAGAAAATATACTTCACAAAAACATGGTTGCATTTGCATTCGCATTTTTCAGAATAAGTTTGATTTCTGGAACTAAGGACTGAGTCTAGTCTAAAGGATGGAGCTTGACTACGACCTTTAACTTTCATTGTAAGGAGCCTAGTTAGGATCTGGAATTTAAACTCTTCAGGTCTTTTGACCTAAAATCTTTGGGTTCCATAAGACCATATTCGGGAAATCAAGTCATAGGTGCTTAAGTAGACCATTTGGTGTCATCCGTACAACTCTACACTAGTGAACCAATCTTGAACACATGCACTCTGCACTTAGCTCGACTCGCATGGAGTTATGAAGGGCAGTACATCTTGGTAGTGCATTTCTATCCTTATCTTTATGACATTGATGTCTAAAGACGGGAGAGATTGGGGTCGCGATAGTTGCTTCGGATGAGGGAAGGATCTGCTGACACAATTTTTCTAAGACCTCAAAAAAGGGACAGAATAAAAAGATGCTATATCCGTCGAGGCACAAAAAGATGAATGCAGTGCAAGCAAATTACAAAGTCAAATAAAAGAAGAAGCCACCAAATAAGACCACAATGGTCCAAGATCCCACCAAAAATGCCTGCACATCTTAGTGGAGACTCAGCTACACCGGTTGAGCTTCACAAGGAGATACGTCTACAATGGTTGCACTCCACTTCTTTTCTCATTCTTCTACTTTCTCTCTATACTCGATTGTGGACATAGCAGAACTGAACTCAGAAGGGAATACCTCCCTCCCTGAGGGAAGAGTAGCGGGATGAGGAAGCCATAGAAGTGTATAGCTGGGATTGACGATTTTTTCGTCTATCTAAGAAGGAAGAGCTAAATCAATTCACACACTGTACAAGTTGACTTCAAGGATGATAGAGTTTGCGATATGAATAAGTGAGTCTGAACTAGCTGATGAAGTGATCTTGAGTAAGGATTTGTGGAACTTGAGGACTGTTGAGGATAAAATCCTAATCCTAGTTAAGGTTCCGACAAAATGCTTGTTTCAGGCCCGATCGAGCTCTGTCCTTTGTCTGTTCTCATGAATTGGTTTAGAAAAACAAATTCATTCTAACTTTCTTTCTTTTTCACTTACTTTTTCAAAATAAGTGTTTGCTAAGGGACTAGCAAAGTTTAAGTATAGGGGATTGATAAATCCATGATTTATTAACTTTTCTGTCGTATTTTATCTTAAAACCCTTAACAAATACATGTAAATTTTCATTAATTTCCATCTTTTAACAAAACTCATTCACGAATAAATATCCAATTTTAACCAACAAAATCATGTAAATAAATAAAGAACAAAGAAAAGGAACAAAAGGCAGATTAGATATATGTATATATGTACAATATGACTTAAAAATATAAATATAACTTCAAGGTATGTTTATAGCCTAACCCCCGAGACCAAGTCAACATGGATTGGTCGACAAACTAAAAAGTAGGGGGAGATAAGGAAAGAAAACCATAAAAATAAATTAACTCACACTTCATACACCTTCCACTATTTATAAAATAAAATACAAAACTTCAAAGATTTTTAATTAATTCATATGTACATATTTTTCACCAAACTCTTTTCCTAATTATTTACAAAAATTATATATAAAAATATAAAAATAAGTTAAAAATATTACTACGTACATATACCAAGAAATCCTACTTGTAAATTTTCAAAATCTCAACTTCCGAACATCATAACTTCTTGATACGAACTCCAATTTCACTCTACTCACCTTTAAAGTTCATAAAATAATATTCTCTAATTAATAAAGGTGGTTTCATCAAATTCGGAGTCCGTTTGCAAAAAGTCGATTTTGGGACCAAATGACAACGGGGTTTCTGAGCTATTTATTTTATGTAACACATAGTATTTATCATTTTATTAATTTTATAATTTCTAATTATTTTCATATCTTGTAATTTGACCCTAATTTATTTCATAATTTTTGGAGCTTATTTATTATTTTAATAACATCTAAAACCCTAAATTATAGGCAAAAATGAACTGACTAGATAATACATGTATTTATTAATATATGTAAATTAATTTATTAAAATCCCCAAAAATTCACACAGCTCTTATTTATTGTTTTAATAATTAAAAAAATATAAAATAATTTTAGTTATTTATTTATTAAATTAAAATCCAAAACCTATTTATATATACATATTTATTAATGTAATATTTATATCTCAAATAATATTCATTATTTATAAAAAGTAATTATTTCATAATTAAGATTATTTAATTATTTACATTTCTTGTATTTATACCTATTTAAAATAACCTTATCTATTATTTATTACTGAATTTACAAGTAATTTTTTCCATCTGGCCAACCAGGTGCTGACACGTGTCAGCACCTGATTCATCTTCCTCAAAGATGCTCAAACAGAATCTGTTCCAACGCCCTTCCTTCACTGAATTATCTAGCATGCTTCTTAACTCTTCTAGATGATCTAAACCATTGATGCGATGCTCCTAACAAACATCTCCATCGCCTACCACTCGATCAAGCTTGGGGAGCAAGCAAATCATCTATAAAAACCCTCGAAGTTGGACATTTCCAACTAACCTTCCAACTACCCAGGAACCCCAGTTCCAGTAGCCGACCCCTTCCCTTTCTCGCCTTATTTCGGCCATCTGTGCTGGTGACAGCGCCTAGGAGAAGCCACGCGTGGAAGAGGGACGTCGGAGGAGGAGTTCCAAGGTGCATTGCCACCTTGAATCGCAGCACAACGTCGCGTCCAGCTCCGGCGAAGGTTGACCGTCGAGCAGATCCTTCGAGGTAATACACCTCTGACTCACAGACCTATTCCTCCATCTTTCTCAAATTCTTTCTCGATTATTGTGCCACGATTAGTGTGGCTAATCCCATTTTTAGCTTGCCTAATCATTCCGCTTAAACGCTTAATCAAATCACACTCGCAACTCGTTTCAAATCGAAACCATTCTCGTCTTCTTTCATCACCATTTTACACGCAAACTTCACTCATATTGAAAACGCCATTTTTAAGCTTGCAATTCTCTAATTCTTTGGCTGATTCATCGTGAATCGAGCATATATAACTTTCATTTGTAGGTCCATCATCTACCAGGAGCGAAATCCAATTCATTGGAACGTTCAATCATCAAGGAAATCTCTTTCGAAAGAGGTGCAACAACCTAGAATTCAACCTCCAGGATCAGTGGGCCAACACCTTCTTCGAGAGTCCTCCGCCGCTCGGAGCCTTCTCCGGCCACCTACCACCGCGGGCGAGCTCGAGGGGTGGAGGAGCCACCCCTCTGGCCCCGCAAGAGGCCCCAACTCGTCGCCATCCGCCGGGGAAATTTCATTGAAGAAGCTTTCGACGGCAGCCTGCATAACAACTTTAAGATCCTCAAGAACTCCAGAACGTACAGGTGTGCGACACGTGGCACGCTAGGGAGCGTCAGATCGCGCCATCGGCTTCTAATCTAGATCGTGCAAATCGAAACGGTAGAGAATTTGCATCTTCAACCTAGCAGGTTTCCAGATATTAAATCGCGTCCCTGAAAGTTTCTAGAATTTGCATTTAGGTCCCTCTGCAAGGACCTAAATGTAAAACTCTTTATTTTCTTTTCAGAACAGTCCCTGTAAGGACCAATTTGCAACATTTTTTGATACTTTTCTTGCGCTTATACCCCTTGGCTGTAGGGGATTATTTTTAGACCCATTTTTGACCTCATTTTTCATTGATTTTTTAGGGTAGTTATGCAACTACCCCAGCAAGATTTCAAGTATTTTTTCATGTAATTTTCTCGTGTTTTTATCGTGTTTTACATCATCACAATTCGACTCCATTTTTGGTTTTCATGTGTAGTTCGAGCCCGTTGCTCGGCTTTTCTCCTACTATATAGTATCATCTACCTATATTCAACCTATTATATAATAAATAAATCTTGTGAAAAATACCCTTTTGAAAATTAAATAAAAATTAGAAAAGACTAAAATCAAATAAAAAAATAAAAATAAAAATTCAATAAAAATTGTAGTCTTTATTTGATCATTTTCAGAAGAGATAAAAATAATAATCACAAAAATATTTTCCTTAAAAAATCAAAGCACTTTGTTATGCCTCCTTGAGTTCGACCCAGGCACACTTACCTGGTAAAATAAATAGTGTAGGTTTTTTTGTTAAAAACCGAATTTGTTATATCGGAGCTAGGATCTGGTTTACAGCTTTCTACATCAACAACTTTCTCTTTTAAAAGCTGTAAACCGACTCTAGCACTCCGTTATCAGCAGTGGACGAATCCTCGTGCTAATCCAACGGTAGAGTCTCAGTAGAACATGGCGGCTCTCTCTGAACTAATGAATCTGACAAGTGGGAGGAGTGGGTAGAGATCTCCGTGTAGGCTGAGAAGAGGAAGAAAGTGATTGTTGGAACTGTAGTTGCATCTCAATCACTTTCTTCGTCAGATCAGTCAACTGTTGTCGTAATGATAAGAGTTTCTCCAACTCTTGCAACTTCTACATGTCTTGTATTTGCTTCTGAATCACATCGACTACTGTAAACTTATCTCTAATAAAGCCCATGTCGGTAGATTGTGACTCAGAATCAAAAATATTGGCACCTTTTGATGATCTCATTGGTGTGGTGGTTGTGGGGCCTTCTGGAATGATCGAGTAGAATCTACAACTCATGAGTTATCTACCATCCCCTCAAAGATGGACCAAATCGACTCGGTATCCTTATTCAAATAGCTACCGCCACATGTGGGGGATCACTAAGCCCTGATTATCTTGGTCGGAGTCCTCCAAAAAAATTATGTACTAGCACCTTCATAGGCATCTCGTGATGAAGGCATTTCTCAATCAAATCCTTGAGTCGTTCCCATGCCTTGTGGAACAACTCATGTGGGCTCTATATGAAATTGGAGATCTGACTCTTCATCACATTCTTTCGTCCCAGAGGAAAATACTTACATAGGAAGGTTGACTTGAGATCCTCCTAAGTTGAAATATCTCTCCCTAAATTATTTAGCTAATATAGTGCCTTATATGCTAAGGTGAAAGGGAAAATATTGAGGCGTGTAGCCTCCTGCGTAACTCCTAGATAACTTATCGTGCCAGAAATCATCTCAAACTGTTGCAAAAAGGTGAACAACACCTCTGACATGTTCTCGTAGAACTTGGGAAGCAAAGATATGAAAGACGATCTCAAATCGTATGGCCCTTGATTCGTTGGTAACCGAATCCAATGTTGTAGTGTGTTGGCTCCATGGTCATACTCATCTCTCAAAGTAGCAGGAACCACGATAGTTGGTAGTGGGTTCCCTGCTCCTGCTCTCAGCATAGGGATCTCAGCTCTCAACTCATCGTGGACTCTAAACTGATCTCTAATCTATGCATTCATCTCTTGAAGGGTATCTAGAATCCCGATTGTAATATCTGTAGCCATATCAGGTCTCTCATCAACATATCTCTCCTCGATTGCTCGCTCCTCAATAGCTCGCTCCTCAACTAGCCCCTTCCCTATAGCCCTGATGTCCGTCAAATCCTTTGGGAATGAACAAGTCTCGTAAGCACTTAGTGAAAAATGTGCAAGAGAAACAGATGAAAAGCTGAGGTGAGGGTCTGCCTCAACTGAATGGCTAGGAGATGAGGTAGACTAGGTCTGATTCACCTCGTTACTATGTGGGGTCAACTCGAGAATAGGGTAACCCCGAGTTTGTGAAGATTTATGTGAGATGGTGGAAGATCGAAGGCTCGTGGAGTCCGAGCATAAAATCCATTTTAACGTTATACTTGTTGTCAAAAGGATACAGAAATGGAGCACGATGTCACGATAAAAACACGTGTATAAAGGAGTATAAGACACTAAATACATACACCCTGCAAACAAACAAAAAGCAAACCCCCAGTTCACCAACTTCACACTGTGATGACTGTAAGAGTTCAGTCATTTATCTTTTCAATTTTATTTAGGTGATCAAGTAGTTATTTATGCAGACTCGTAGGTGGTGTCCTCTTTTCGCCCACCATATGTGATGAATCTGCATTTCATCATCTTTATTCATTTATTTTAGCTTAAAATCCCTTATAAAACAATTGTATATAATACTAATGAATCTGCGATTCGTCATCTTTATTCATTTATTTTAGCTTAAAATCCCTTATAAAACACATGTATATAACACTAACTCCACATTCTTACTAACTTGCATCTATGCGTAAATATTGTATATTTGTATATTATTTTAACCTAAAATAAATAAATAAAGGAAAATAAAGAAAAGAAAATAAAAAAAGGAAGTTTGTATATATGTAATAGATACACGCTGACCCGAACCTCGAGAGAAGTTCAAGATTTGACCAGATCGACCAGGAATAAAGTAGGGGGAGATAGGGTCCTCAATTAGAAAATCCAAAAAAATGTGTGTTGTGTATATTTGTATACTTCACTATTTTATTTGTACCTTAATTGACCTCAAATCAAATAACTTTCAAAACCAAAGTCGTAAAAAAATATGTGTTCTAATTAATAAAAATAATTGCACAATTAAATCATGTACAGAATACAAGCAACCACACTTGGAAAAAAGCCATTGACAGACCAATTCTGACTCCATATGAAACCAATCTCACTTCCTTTGGATTCTAAATTAAATTATCTTTAAAATGGTTATCTTTTCATAATTTTTGGATTTACGAGTAAAAAGTTGGTTTTCTGAGGTGATTTATGCAATTTTCCTATGTATTTTGTACATATTATATATGTGTATATATATATATATTTGTAATTATTTTTTACTAATTATTTTAAAATGAAAATGAAAATGAAAATGAATTTTTTTAAAAAAAAACTAATTTCCCCATTTACCCATGTATATATTGTTATATATGTATATGACATATGTATATATTTAATTTTCTTAAGTAGCATCCACAAAAAATAAAAAAATTTAGCTTTGAATTTTCCAATAAGTGATGAAAATTCAAAAAAATAGTTAATTTTGTAAATATTTTTTGGCACTGATATTTTTATCTCTATCTCATTTCAATTTTATCTCTTATCTTTATCCAAAAAGCCAAAAATACACTTATCTTTTTATCTCCATCTCATTTTAATTTAATCTCTTATCTTTATCCAAAAAGCCAAAAATTCAAATTTCATCTCCATTATCTTTTCTATTTATATGGCTACTTCTCCCTCATTCCAACTTGATCAATATTTGTGAGAGGAGCCCGATCTCCGAGAGTCTTCTTATTGAGAAAAGTGCCTAGCCTCCGAGCCATCCAGTGACAGCGAGTCGGCCTTCGTCGAGGCGATCAGGTAGTTTTCCGCTCCTAAGGTGAGATCCATCATCATTTTCTCTTATTTTTCATCTAGATTAATCGTAGTTTCATTTTTTCACAATTAATTTCATTGTCATTTTTTATTTTAGTCTTAAAATCCATCTCGATTTGATACGCAACTAACTCGATTTTTTCATCTCATTTTCTTGATCTCTCCGCATTCATCTTCTATCTTTCACGATCTATCAACTCCGACCATGCATGATGGTCGGAGAACCGGATTCGATCCCTCACATTTCATCGGTCCTCATTTACCTCCCGATTTGTTTATAAATAAAAAAATATATATGTTTTCCTCTAACATTTATTTTGCAGTATCATCTAAAAAATAAAGAAAAATTAAAAAAATAAAAAAAAATATCTTCTGTTTTTAATTTCTCTATTTTGGATTTATAAAAAAATATATTTTTTATTTGTTATTTCTGTCTTTACAATTGAAAATAAAAAAAATTAAAAAATCCAAGCGGGAGGCGGCAGGCGCCACCCTCCAGCAGCGCAAGGTGCCTCCACCGCCCTTCCGCGCCCCACCGTACCTCCACCGACCGTTTTCGTCAGCCGCCATCGCCATGACGTTCTTCGTGTTATCCGCTAGTGACGCCATCGCCCTGTCGGTGTTGACCGAATCCGCCCACCGGTTGCACCGCAACCAGTCGCGACGTCTCCGTGGTAGTGCACCGCCGCAACCAGACCTTCGGCAGTGTCCCGTGCTCAAACGCCCCCTATCCTTGCTTCTTGGCCGCACCCATGCCAACCCTCCGCACCATGCTTCAGCCTGTCAATGAGCCCTTTGCCACGCGATCGCCCGTGCTCTAGATCCAACCACCGCGGCCACCTATGGCTCGATCCCTGCCACCGCTGCCAACATCGCGCAATCCCTTGCACGATGCCGCCATCCTGAAGCTCGCACTCACCCGTGATAGCCTGTCCACCTCCGCCCATCTTTGCGCGACCGCCTCCAAAAACCGCTCACCTCTGCTAACGCCTCCACTCCGCTGCCCTTCTAAGATATGCAGTGCCCCACCGCTGAAGTTGATGCCCGTCGACCTCCAATTGCCAGCCCGCGTGAAGAAGAAAGAGGGTGGTGTCACGTACGCCTCCCTTGTGCTTGTTTGGAAATGAAGGGAGCAGTAACCTGATGAATCCACATTTCATCATCTTTATTCTATCATTCTGGCATCAAAAACCCTAGCAAATGCCTGTAAATAGCCTTAAATACATCATCTTAGCATTCATGCATGTGCATCATATTAGTGTATAAAATGTTGTAATTAAAGCCAAAATTATAGAATAAATAAAGAAAAGAAAAAGAATAAAATATTGTAAATATTTTATGACCCAAAACCCCCGAGACCTAGGCATTTTGATGAATAGGTCGACAAGGAATAAAGTAGGGGGAGATAAGGTCAGAAATACAGATAAAATACCTATACATTCTATTCATTCTTTATTCATTTTGGGACCTATTTTTGGTTCCACTTTTTATACATCAAATAAAGAAACATTATACATGAAAGTTGTAGATAATTTAATAAAGAAAAATACAAAATTGATTTCACAAAAAAATAATATCCAGATAAAAAGTTATGGTCTGAATAAGAATCCAAAATCCCAACTTCCCAGACCCGTATCTCACAACTGACAACTCCAAATGCAGTGTACTCACCTTTAATTGTATATAGAAGAAAATAAGCTATTTAATGGTGGTGGTTTCGCATTTGGCGGAGCTACGGTTTGAAAGTTGAGTTTTGGACTCCTAGTGTATACCTGTACTGAATAAAATATTCAATTTATTCTTTATTCATTCTTTATTCATTTTTATATTTCTATAATTATGTAAATATTACTTATAATATATATGTGCATTAAAATTAAAATAAAATGCAAAGAAATTACAAAATAAAAATACTTGTATAAAGAATACATAGGTATACTACCTATACATATACCTATACAAAACACTCTTAGATTTTATTTAATATACAAAATACTTCAATAAAATAAAATAAAAATACAATTAAGTGTATAAAAGTATGTCATAATTTTAGAAAATAAGAAATGAAAGTAATAAAAATAAAATACACAAAACAAAAATAAAATACTAAAATACATAGGTAATATACCTATATAAGAGTAAAAAGTGAACTTATAAAAATATACCTCATAAAATTAATTAAAAATCAAAATAAAATACTACATAAAATTTTAAGCATTTCTCATTTTATAACTTTTAGTAAATTCGGTCTTTTTCTATTTTTTATTGAATTTATAAAACATTTAACCGGGATTTTTCCCGATTGGTCCACGTGGACCAATCAGGAGACGGCCCTAGTTGACCTAGGTCAACTGGTCGTCCTCCCCACCTACCCCTGTTAGATGACCTAGTTTTTGGCGTTTTTGGCGATTTTTTCTAGGTCGAATCTTTCACCATTTCATCTCGATTCCTTCTGTGATTTTCTTCATCGATCATCCCTCTTGCCTGCCAGGTGATTGCATTGGGCTATGAATCACTGTGGTGCAAGATTTCTCTTGGTCTTTGGACCCCTGCAACTCAGGGTCAAACCAAATAAGAGGAACCCCCAGTCTTCCCTTTTGAATTGGAACACCCTTCGGTCCACCCCTCGCACCTCTTTCGTGCTCCAGAGCTACCTGGAGGTGACAGCTCCGTCGTGGGCTCTTCAGCCAAGGCTCCTGAGGTCGGAGGTGCTTCCCCTACCTCCCGCGAAGTCGCCGGTCGAGGTTTGCTCCTCCCTCTGGCTCCGGCCATTGAGGGCTTCCCCCCGCCTTTTTATTCAGTCCATTAGCTTCCTGTTAACCTTAGCTTTGAAAACCCCAAAAAAATTTGAAGTTCAATCGACTAAATCGCCACATCAAGCACCTTGGCCGGAGCGCAACTCCGGCCGTGCATCTCCATCTCGATCCAAGCATCCCCGAGTCCATCTAAGGGTCCAGGCAGTTTGCCCTGGACTCCTTGACCATTTCTGCAGGTTGACGCGAACGTCAAAGTGCCTGGAGGCGAGTTTTGGAGCTCGTCGGAGCAGAAGCAGCCACCCAGCTCCGCCCGCTGCCCGAGAGCACCACGGGAATCCCCGTGGCTTTTTGACGCCCCCAGGAGATAGCAGACGATCCCAGGACGCTCCTTGTCCATTTTGAGGACCTATCGTCGCCGGAGGAAGGAGATCGAGGACGGAGAAGCTCGCCTTCGCCGGCGCTCTTCCCTGTTCTTGCAACCAACCTCTCGGTCGTTGGATCGAGGAGGAGTCCCAGATCGAGCAACCACCGTTGGATCTCCACCAGCTTCGACCGTAGATCATCGCTGGAGATCTGATCGTCGCCGCTCATCCGCGAAGCGTCATCGGCCGTCCATCAAGCGCCACGTGTCTAAGTGGCTCCTTCATCGTCGTTGGATCGCGCGTCGAGGGTATTTTGCATTTACACCCTCGCACCTTTTGTATTTATTATTTAGTATTTAAACTTTCGTCTGTAGTGTAAAAACTTTGGGTTATTTGCACAAAGACCCCGAGCTTTCCATATTTGCATCCAGGTCCTTTGCCACGTCACCTCACGTGACCTGTACACGTGAGGTGTGGGCATTTTGCACTGGGATCCTCGGTCTTTGTTGTATTTTGTTTTAGTACCAAAACTGTGACATCACGTGTTATATTTTTGGATATATTGCAAGTAAGCCCCCAAGGTTTTGGATTATTGCATTTTGGTCCTCGCCAGGCGCGTGCAAGTCACGCGCCCTGGTGGGAAAATTGCTAAGGTACCCAGGCGGGTTTTGTAATTAGATTTTGGAGCTATAAATCGAATATTTAGTTCAAATATTTGTGTAAATTTGCATGTATGCCCCTGGATGTTTGAGATATTGCATAAATACCCTTGCCAGGCCTGTTTATTTATTGGATGTTTGTTGTATTTATTTGAACCATCATTTTAAATCCAAAAATTCACAAAAATAGGGATAGGTTCCTGGACACGTGTACTTTGATGCTATCATTTTAGTTTTTGATTTTATTTTGTTTTTATATTTATTAAAAATCAAAAACATGCTTTTTGTGCACTGTCTAGCTTAGAAAATGCCAAAAAAATATTAAAACACTCCCTAAAATTCCAAAAAAAATACCTAGTGTCTATTTTAGCCTATTTTAGTGTCAGTCCAAAAATCACTAAAAATCTCAAAAGAAAAACACTAAAAATTTAAAAACACTCTAAAACTTCAAAAAAATCTATAAAATCAAAGAAAACTCCAAAAAATACAAACTCAATTCCTATTTGTTCTTTATTTTATTCTCTTTATTAGAAAAATAGTGTGAAAAATTTTGGTTGCTGTTTGATAATTTAAATTCTCATTTTACTCACAGCCAGCACATTTTACACTGTTTTCCTTTATTTCAGTATTTAAAAATACCAAAAACACCTTGAAAAATCCCCAAAAATCACAAAAACAGTAAAAAATCCTAAAAATATTAAAAACATTTCATTTCTGAATTTTTGGTTATTTTTGCATATTTTTATAAATATTTTATCTTGCCTTTCATTACATTGTCTTTAGTTTCCAATATTGAAAATTTAAAAAAAAGTATAAAATATAAAATTATAAAAATCAGAAAATTAAAAATCAAAAATACAAAATTAAAATTTAAATTAAAAAAATTAAAAAAATTAAAAAAATTAAAAACCCACAAAAACTTAGTTGTTTGCTTGCTTAGTGTAGACACTTCACACACTCACTTGTGCACACATTTTTGAATTACCCTGCTTGCTCACTGTGTTCGAACTCTCTGCATACTTGTCACTATGCACCATTTGTGCAGAGTTAAAAATAAATTTTAACTCCACATTATTTCTAATGTATTGATCTTTAGTGTGGGTTAATTGTTGATTAAATACGAGATTCACTTGTGAGTCGCCACAGCGACGGTCATCTCCGCCTTGTGTGAGACACCAATTTTGACCGCATCGAATTTCGTGTTTATCAAATGGCGCCGTTGCGTGGGAGCAACAGCGAGTAGTTTATTTTTGTTTGTTTGTGATTGTTGTTTACCATAGCTTCGTTTTATCTCTCTGGCATTCTTGATATATTTTGATTGAGATATTCTGACCACTCTTCTTTGTCTTCTTGCGAGGGACCGCGGAGCAAGGCGGATCGCCTAGGTGACCCGAAGCAACCTTGGGAAGTGGAGCCGGCCTTCTAGGTCAAGCCGGCAGGTGAGAGTAGGAAGATTGAGAGGGAGTGATTAGTTTAGCTCTTATTTTATCTTTGAGAGAGAGTGATTTATTGAATTGTAATAATACAGGTACATTGGACACTTGGACACTACCGGGCCTAATTTCCGGGTGTTTGTTCACCCGGGGGCTCACCACGGTTTTTATCGTGTTTTATCGCCGTCATTTTCCGGTTTTGTTTTCCTTTTTCCTTTCTTTTGTGGATTGAGCCCTTAGATCATAGGTCTTGCTTGATTCGATTAGATTAGGTCCAAACACATTAATTACCTTTGCATGTTCCTATAGATCGTTGTTGGACTTAGACTAATTAAATAGTTAGCTAATAGCTTTCGATCCACACGCCGCGAGCTCATTCCCGAACAAGCGCTTTCTCCTAACTCAAATGTGTTGAGCAGAGGAGGGGTGAGCCTAGACCGGATACTCGGATTGGGAGTTAGTAGCTAGCTTGTGGTTCTTCACGCTAGTAGCTGCCTGTTCTAGGACGATTTCCGCTTTGCATATCGCCATATAGATAGGTTTACAAATTCTGCTTTGCATCCCGCATGGAGAGAGCTGGGATTCGCTGTAAGTCTTCTTACTTTGCATGCATCATTTAGGCACAAAGGTGAGATTTCCACCTTGGTGTCGACTTGCACGGCTTTTCCGACTCTATTCTCCCTCTGTTTTTGGAACAAAGTAGGATCAAGAAAATACAAAAACCGTTAGGTGCTTGTTTGAAACTACTCAAAAGAAGTGATAACACCAAAAAAAATTAAAAAAGGGACTGCTAAGAAAACTTGACCAAAAATAAAATCGGTAATTGGATTCATTGCTTAGGGAGAGTAACACCCTCACTTGTATTCAGGTTGCATGGGAAGGTCTCCTTCCAAGTGAGGTGAGCGCTTCGTAAGGATTAGAGCCCAAAACTCAACTTGTGGCTGCCTTGTGTATCGCCTGGATTTCCGAAGTATTGGCGCTACTATCGTACGTAGTCGAGTAGGGCTTGGTCGCCATTGGTGACTCACGATTGTGTGAGCGCCGACCTTGTCCGAAGTACCGAGCTTAGGCCACGCCTTCACGGGTGTGTCTGTCTCACCGGCTGCGTCCGAGTAGGATCTTGCACGCTCACGGGTGATTCCATTGCGAGCGAGGTCCGAAGTATCGGTTTTGCCTATCGGCTTCCTCCCTCTATTTCTTTGGCTGAGTAGGGATCCAGGAAGGGTTACAAGGACCTTAAAAAGCGCAAGTTACAGGTTACACAGGAGGAGGACAAGTACGGGGATACTTTCCCGGCAGTACTGTCTCTCCTTTAGGCGTAGCGCTCTAAGGACTCGTGACAAGATAAATTCCTGAAAACAAGCTAAAACTGACAAGATAAAAGCCGAACCTTCACGGTTTCACGTGTTGAGTTGGTGAACTTACCCCTGCTTTGTGTTTGATTGCTAGATTTGTTTAGGTCAAGATCAAAAACACCGCACAATTGTGCACAATTTTGTTGCATCTCATATTATCTTCTTCTTCTCTGCATTATCCCTGCTCTTCCCGAATAATCAAGATGATGGGACGGAGATCTCTTAGGCCGACTTTGTCGGCACCGCTATCCAGCACTCCTCCTCATTCATCTAGGAATATCTCGGAGAGTCCGCTCTCCGAGCCTGAGTTTACATCCACCCTGTTCCCCCTCGACCACCCTTCCCATTCTCCTTCTCTCAGTCCAATTGTGTCAGAATTCAGTGCATCACATAGTTCGGCTCATTCAACAGCACCTGAGATGGCCTCTTTTGCTTTTTCAGAAAATCCAGCGATGGCAGACAGAGGCGAGCACCCAGATGACCATGATCACCCTCCATTCATAATCGATCAGGTGGCCATCAACAATTCCTTGCTAGCGTCCCTGGAGACTATGCAGAGACAAATCCGTGACCAGGGTACCTTCATGGGTGATCTGATGAGAGAGATAGCACAGATGAGAGAGAACCGACCTGGGGGCGGTGGCGGTGGAGGAGGAGGAGGACCCGATGCAGGAGGAGGCGATCCAGACGATGAGCGACCGCCACAGACCATCATGAGGGAGTTGCACAACCCAGCTGCATCCCTTACTCACCGGTTGATCAGACTCCCGCCCATTCACGGAGATTTCGAGCTTCGGCCCCATACTATCTAGCTTCTACCCAAGTTCCATGGGTTGCCGACCGAAGAGCCGCACCTCCACCTCCAGGAATTTGAGATGATTTGTAGCACTATCCATGATCGGTTGATGACCGAGGACACAATAAAGATGATCGCCTTTCCGTTCTCTTTGGTTGATAGAGCCGCATATTGGCTTAAACACCTTGGGCGATTCGTCGACACATGGGCAGATCTCCGGACCGCATACCTGAAGAAGTACTACCCTCTCGGCCGGACCAACGCAGCTAGAGCCATGATCAGTAACTTCGTCATGATCCCAAATGAACAATTCCATGAAGCCTGGGATCAATTCAGAGAGCTCATCGACCGGTGTCCGCATCATGACATTTCCAAGCCCAATCTCGTGCAGAGTTTCTTCTGTGGGCTGACACCGGAGCTGCAGGGGCTAGTGAACGCCTCTTGTGGTGGGTCCTATTTCTCCAAGGGAGAAGACGACGTCTGGGCCATCTACGAAGGCATGGTAGAAAACTCCACAGTGATGGCCCAGGCCCGAGTCTATACACAGCAAAAGCCCCCGCAAGGAGCGGGATCATTTCAGAGGATCGCCCGCATCGATACCGGTCCCAATACAACGTCGGTAGTCGCAGCCCAAGCCGAATCAGCCGCAGTCGACATGGGCATTATTAGTGAGAAGTTGGACCGCATGGAGATCCTTGAGAAGAAGCAGAACCAAGGTCTTGCTCAGATGGACCTTCTCACCAAAACTATAAGTGACCTGAAAACTCAAATCCTATGCATTCAGGAGGCACAAGCTCACTCCCAACAGCCTCCCAGGTCACGGGCTGACTCCAGCGGTAGCAGCTCCAACCAACCCTCTACCTCATACCGACAGGTGAATCATATCCAGGCAGAGCCGGTTCCACTGCTACAGTACCATCCAGAGCAACCACCGTCTCAGGAGACTCAGACGGTGGTCTATCAGCCAGAGCAGCCACTGGCAGTTCTTCCTCCACCCTCCTTTGAGCAGGAACCATTGATGGAAGTCAATGGGATTTGGTACGACAGATACCCTCAGCCTGGAATTCGTCGGGATCACCCCGGATTCCGTTGGGGCAATGGTGGATCCTCTTCCCAGCAGCAGAACCCTGCCCAAGGACATCAGAACGGCCAGCCACAGCAACAACACCAGCAGCCCCAGTATGCCCAGCCACAGCAGTACCAGAGTGGTCCTCGTCCCGCCTATCAGGGACAGTCGTGGAGGCAGCGCCAGCCGCCTCAGCAGTCTTATCCCCAGCCTCCCCCCCAGTATCAGCAGCCACACCAGCAGCAGCAGCCCCATTTCCAGCAGGGACAGACATCCGGTTCTCAGGGTCCCGCCTTCGAGAACCCAGCCCTTGATGATCTTGCCCGCTTGCTATCTGAACAGCGAGCATCTTTCAGGCAAGAAATGGATGAATTCCGGCAGGAGATGCGGGATATCATCAAAGGCAAGGCCGCCATACCCGCTCAGATAGAACCTAACCCTAATAACCTAAAAAGAAAATCTGAGCAGGTAGAGTTCACAGAGGATACCTCTCCTAGTGACGATTTGAATGATATGTCTTATTCTTTGAATGATGCTGATTTTGTGACTACTAGGAGCGGTAGGATGCCAGCCGGCGATGCCTCTTCTGAGCGACAACCAGATGCTGAACCATGAGTGCCAGAGGAGCAGAATAGCGGTGCTGATGCCGCTAATGATGATGTTGAAGATGGTGGTGCTGATGCCACCAATGATGGAGTCCAGGATGACGGTGCTGATGCCATCGTGATACCAGTTGCAGACGGTGGTGCTGAAGCCACCATTTTGGATGATGAACCAGAGCGCGGTGCTGATGCCGCGAAGACCGGTGCTAGTGGTGGCGCTAAGGCCACCACATCTACTTTTGTTGAGCCACCATATGTGATGTTGCCACATTTTGTACCTAGAGACTGTGGGAACAAAAAGAAAAACAAAAATATGAATAAAGGAAAGGTTTCTGTTCAAATTGCGGATCCATATGTGGTGAATGATGATTATTGTATGGATTCTCCTTCTTCACAGGCACAGGGAACGATTCCTAGTCCTCCATCTGAGGAGGCCCCTACCATCCCCTTCCCTGAGGCACTCCACCGTGTGAAGGGGAACAAAAAAGAAAATCCGAAAAAGAGCCAACAGGTAGAGTTCGGCAACGAAATGATTGACAGATTTCACATTCAGCTGACTCTACGAGAAGCATTTGAGCATATCCCCTTCTTCAAGAAGAATTTGAAAGAGACAACTACTGTCCGAAGGAAGAAGAGGCACAGAGATCAAATCCATATGCTCACTCACGACACTTGCTGCGCCATTCAGAACACATTGCCAACCAAGCGACCCGATACAGGAGCTTCCTATGTCAGATGCGAGATCCAGGAGCAGCGGTTCGATCGTACTCTATTAGACAGCGGGTCTTCGATCAACCTCCTTCCGGCAGCCTTACTCAAGCGATTTGAGTTTGGCCCTCTTCTTCGAAGCAGAACAGTCCTTCAGTTTGCTGATAGGTCGATTAAGAGGCCGAAGGGGTTGTTGAAGGACGTGGTCGTTACCATTCAGTGCCTGAAATTCCCCGTGGACTTTGTTGTATTGGACATGGAGATCCCTGAATCGGTAACCGATGCCCCCATCATACTTGGACGCCCATTCTTGGCCACTGCTAAGGCGGTATCCGACCATGACAGTGGGACGGTATGTTTTCGCGTAGAGGGTGAAAGCATACAAATAGATACGATCGACCAGACCAGAGCCAGAGAGTTGGCGTGCTCAGAACAATCCAGCGAAGCCGAGCAGATGACAGAGGAGGAGCTAGACATCCACCAGGTTTGTGATTTTGAGATGACTGATGATGAATCCAACTGGAAAGACCCCGTAGCACCGACTCTCGCCTTGCCTACAGATTCACTATATCTCAAGCTCATGGCAGTCGAGAGCCGAGAGAGCATATCCCTGGATGAGGATATATCTGAAGTTAACAGTGTTGTGATGAGTGGTGCTGAGGAATTTCAATCATGTTCATCTTCTTCAGATCCCTCGGATTCAGACATTGACTGGGATGACTTTGATGACTATTTACCTTGTCTGATTCCTTCTGAGCCAACAACCATGACAGAGTGCGAGCCAGTGCAGTTTATAGATGATTCAGCAGGCCGCCCTTCGTCAGAAATTCATGCAGAATGAGAGTTCTCCCATGCAGACCTGGTAGAATTTACACAAACATATCAGAAGCCAGATCTGCCACCTCCCAGTTGTCCAGAACGGAAACCTCTGCCGCAGTCGATGACATACAGATTCCTTGCGGGTGAGCCAGAAATGTACCCAGTCATTATCTCAGCAGATTTGACTGGAGAGCAAGAATCTCGTCTGATGGAGGTTCTTGAAAGAAACCGCAAGGCAATCGGTTGGAGTATAGCTGATCTCCAAGGGCTGAGCCCAAATCTTTACTCTCACCACATCTATCTTGAGGATAACGCTAAGCCGTCGCGTGAGTTCCAACGACGGCTGAACCCGAATCTTCGAGACGTAGTCATGAAAGAAATTTCAAGGTGGTGGAGCGCCGATTTCATCTATCCCATCTCCGACTCCAAATGGGTAAGTCCGCTACATGTGGTACCTAAGAAGACGAGTATCACTACAGTTGTCAATGAGTCTGGAGAGGAGATCGCTACCAGAGTACCAACTTCTTGGAGGGTCTGTGTGGACTACAGACGATTGAATGAGGCCACCAAGAAGGATCACTTCCCGCTACCATTCATTGATCAGATTATCGAGCGGTTAGCTGGGAAGAGTCATTACTGTTTTCTTGACGGGTACTCTGGATATAATCAAGTGGCCATTGCGCCCGAAGACCAGGAGAAAATGACATTCACTTGTCCGTTTGGGACGTATGCTTTCAGACGGATGCCCTTTGGTCTATGTAACGCTCCGGCGACATTCCAAAGGTGCATGTTGTCCATCTTCTCGGACATGGTGGGTGACTGTTTAGAGGTCTTCATGGATGACTTCTCGGTCTATGGTGACGGGTTCGACGCTTGTCTTGACTGCCTAGACCGTGTGCTCAAGCGCTGCATTGAGGTCAACCTTGTTTTATCATGGGAGAAGAGTCATTTCATGATGACTCAAGGGACGGTCCTTGGTCATATCGTCTCCAACAGAGGCATGGAGGTCAATCCGGCTAAGGTGGATATCATCAGAAAACTCAATCCGCCGTCCAATTTGCGTCAGTTACGGTCTTTTCTGGGGCATGTCGGTTTCTACCGACGGTTCATTCAGGACTTCAGTCGAATTGCCCGACCGCTCACTGACTTGCTGACAAAAGATACCGAGTTTATTGTCAATGATAAGTGTCTTGAATCTTTTGAAACTCTCAAAAATATGGTTGTTTCAGCTCCTGTCCTTCAGCCACCTGATTGGTCTCTCCCATTCGAGATCATGACGGATGCTTCAGATTTTGCCGTTGGGGCTGTGCTTGGACAGAGGAGGGATGGATTACCTTTTGCCATTCACTACGCCAGCCGGACTTTGGATACCGCTCAGCGGAATTACACTGTGAGTGAGAAAGAAATGCTGGTCGTAGTGTTCGCTCTTGATAAGTATAGATCTTACATTCTCGGATCTAGAGTGACCATTTATACTGATCATACCGCCATCCGGTACTTAATGGCTAAGAAGGATGCCAAAGCACGTCTCACCAGATGGATCCTTATACTCCAGGAATTTGATATTGAGATTAAGGACAAGCCTGGAGTCAAGAATGTGGTTGCAGATCATCTCTTCAGATTGGAGAATCTTGAGGAATCTGAGCCCAGCGCACCTATCACAGAGACATTTCCAGATGAGGCGATCTTGGCTGTCACCTCACTCCCGTGGTATGCTGACATTGTAAACTATCTTGTAGCCAAGACGGTTCCACAAGGTTGTCCCAGGCAGAAACTTGAGACCTTCCTGGCGAAGGCCAAGTTTTACCATTGGGAGGATCCCGTCCTTTATCACGAAAGAGGGGACAGTATCTGGAGGAGGTGCATTCCTCAGGAAGAGCATCATAGCGTCCTCACGTACTGCCACAAACTTGAGGCAGGAGGACATCATTCTGGAAAAAGGACAGCACAGAAGGTGCTTCAATCCGGCCTGTGGTGGCCTACTCTCTTCAAGGATTCTGATGAGTTCGTGAAGAGATGTACTAACTGTCAGAAAATGGGAACCTGCGGACAGAGAGACATGATGCCCATGCAACCCATTCACTTTTGTGAGGTTTTTGATGCATGGGGGATTGATTTCATGGGCCCATTTCCTAAGAGTCAGGGATTCGAGCATATCCTGCTCGCTGTTGATTATGTCAGCCGATGGGTTGAGGCCATCCCCGCCCGAGCCGCAGATGCTAAAACCGTTTGCAAATTTTTGAGGAAAAATATCATTTCACGGTTCAGGGTACCTAGAGTCTTGATTTCAGACGGGGGGTCTCACTTCATCAATGACAAAGTCAGTGCCCTTGCAGACGAGTTCGGCATTGACCATCGGGTTGCCACTCCATATCACCCTCAGACTAATGGTCTTGCCGAAGTTTCGAATCGGGAGATAAAGACAATCTTGCAGAAAGTTGTCCGCCCAGACCGAAAAGATTGGTCACAGCTTTTGGACTCGGTCCTGTGGTCTTATCGAACTTCTTTCAAGAATCCATTGGGGACATCTCCCTTTCGTCTCGTCTATGGCAAGCCGTGCCATTTGCCAGTGGAGATCAAGCACAAATCTTTTTGGGCAGTTACTGAGTTGCTCTTAGATCCAAAGAGTATAGGAAACCAGAGAAGAGCAGAATTGGCAGCACTTGAAGAACTTAGAGACACAGCCTTTTCCAACAGCCTACAGTACAAGGAAAAAGTAAAGACATGGCACGATTCGCATATCAGCCATAAACAGTTTGAGCCAGATCAGAAAGTATGGTTGTTTGATTCCAGGCTAAAATTATTCCCAGGGAAGTTGCAGAGCAAGTGGAAAGGTCCGTATGTGGTCAGGAAGGTACATGACAATGGCAGCATCGACATATCCAAACTGTCATCTTCCTCTACCTTCCGCGTCAATGGTCAACGCCTGAAATTATATCTAGATCATGATCCGCCGACCATTGACGTTGCCCCCATTCTTCTGGTATGAGATGTGTCCTTTGACTCTCATTATCTGCATCTCATACATGGTGATCAAGTCCATCTTCCGTTGTACAGATCCATCTGTTTATATCACTTTTTCGTCTGTTGATTTATTTTCTTCTTTTCTTCTTTTCCTTTTCTATCTTCTTTTTCTATCAAAAAGGTGCCGCCCTTGTAGACAGTTTTCCATATTTAGGACGTACCTTGTCCTAAGTATAGGGGGGTTGGCACCCCGAGTTGTTCTATTCTTTTCAATCCTCTCCATTGTCTCCTCTTCTTGTCTATACTTAGGGATATCTTACCCTAAGTATAGGGGGAGACAATCTGAGTACGATCTGTCCATTCCCACCCTTGACCCTCCCTGCGTTGGGTACAGTCTGCTATACTTAGGATTATTTGATCCTATGTATAGGGGGGACGGTCAACTTCTCATTCATTGATTCATTCATTTATTTCTTTATTCTTTAGGCTTGCCTATACTTAGTACGAGTTATGTCTCCTCTTTTCTCTCTGATCTATGAGGACATAGCTCAAGCTAAGTATAGGGGGGTCGTATATACTGCGTATATACTTTAGCCATAACTCGTACGTTCGTATTTTCCTAATAATATGGCTAATCATTCTTTAAAATTCATTAAAAATTCTTAATAAAAAGATGTGGGTATTCCTCAAATTCTTCTTTTAATTACTGATTAATAAATCAGGTGAAAATGTTTTTTGCAAAATGTTTGAAAAATAGTTTGAAAATCTTTGTGAACATCTATTGAAAACTATTTTGAAAATATTTTGTTACATGTTTTCAACCTGTGTAAAATGTGTGGATTGTAAAATTTCTTTTCTTTGTGTGAAATAAAAATGTTTGGAAAATGATTTGCAAATGGTTTGAAAAATGGTTGCAAAAATGTTTTGAAAAACCTATATATACTGTTTTGAAAGCCTTTGCAAAATGATTTTCAAAATGTGTGTACGTGTTTGTAAAAATGTTTGTAAATATTATTTTGGACTATAGTTTTCAAAATTGTGTGTAAAATTGTTTTCAAAAAAGTTTGAGGAATATACACATCACACCAAAATCCACTATATATATGTATATATGTATAAAATTGATCACTTACCTTGTAAATTCTTAAAATCCACTTCTTGTGTATATAAGAAGCACTCCCGTGTACATATTTTATCCTATTTTTCAGCCAAAATCTTTTTGTTTTCAAAAAGCCCAAAAACATTTGCAAAATTAAAATCCAAAAACATTTGAAAAATCTTTTTGAAAAAGACGAAAAAATTGCATCTGCATATGCATGCATCATCGTTTGAAAAATCCATAAAAAAGGTTCAAAATCTTGAAAATTGCATCACAAAAATATTTTCTGCATAGCATTGCATAGCATTCGCATTTTTTGGATTGAGTTTGATAGTTGAACAAGTCTAAGTAAAATCCGAAGATTGGAGCTTGATTGGACCTTAAACCTACCTAATAACAGGAACCTTATAGGAACTGGGTTTGAGGTACTTCAGGTCTAGTTGACTTAATTCTTTGAGGATTACGGGACTTAGTTCAATGGATTCTTGACTGCCTAAGTAGAGTATTTCGGAGCACACGCACGACTCTTGTTGATAATGACCTAACTTGGACACCTGCACCTTTCACATGGCTCAACTCAGTTGGAGTAGTGAGGGGATTGGATTTGCCGGTATGAGACGCACACAAGTGGAAACATTTGTCCTCCTCTAGGGAGGGAAGTGCACCCCAACCCATCCAGTGATTAGGAAGTCTAAAGACAGGAGGCTGTGGGTTGCGATAAAGCTTCAAAAGAGGGATAGTCTACTGGCTCAAGAGGAAAAACTCCTTATGTAAATGCTGTTGTATATAGTATTCGAAAAAAAAAAGTTCAGGCATGTACAAAAATAAAAAGCCTGCAAGTATGTACAAAGTCAATAAGCAAGCTTGAGTTCCAAAGTCATATCATGTGAGCCTGCAGCAGGATGACTCGACTACACTGGTCTTGCATCCCAGGATATGTAGCTACACTGGCTACCATCCATTCTTCTCTTCACCCCCTCCTCTTGAGCTGGTTGCCACTTGAACTTAGAAGGGAATACCCCGCTCCTCGAGGATGGAGTCATTGGATTGGGGAATCATTGGGTTGTCATACTGGAGAAGTCAGTTTCTTTGTCATTCTAGTTGAGGAGAGCCACCAGCACTTACACTGTACAAGTCAGATTCATAGTCGTAAGATTTTGCGTATGAGTTGAAGTATTTCTGACCTGGCTATTGAGGAGACTTGAACAGAGTTTTGGGATTCTCAAGGACTGTTGGATTTCAAATTCGGTTCTCACTGAGGTTCCGCACGCACTAAAATTCCAAAGGTCCGACTTAAGCTCCAAACTTTGATTTTGTGAAGACAAGTTTAATAATCAGATAAAATCCAAGTTTTTCTTTTTCTTTTCTTTCTTTTTCTTTTTGCACTTATTGCATAAGTGTTTGCTAGGGACTAGCAAAGGTCAAGTATAGGGGGATGATGAATCCACATTTCATCATCTTTATTCTATCATTTTGGCATCAAAAACCCTAGCAAATGCCTGTAAATAGCCTTAAATACATCAACTTAGCATTCATGCATGTGCATCATATTAGTGTATAAAATGATGTAATTAAAGCCAAAATTATAGAATAAATAAAGAAAAGAAAAAGAATAAAATATTGTAAATATTTTATGACCCAAAACCCCCGAGACCTAGGCATTTTGATGAATAGGTCGACAAGGAATAAAGTAGGGGGAGATAAGGTCAGAAATACAGATAAAATACCTATACATTCTATTCATTTTTTATTCATTTTGGGACCTGTTTTTGGTTCCACTTTTTATACATCAAATAAAGAAACTTTGTACATGAAAGTTGTAGATAATTTAATAAAGAAAAATACAAAATTTATTTCACAGAAAAAATAATATCCAGATAAAAAGTTATGGTCTGAATAAGAATCCAAAATCCCAACTTCCCAGACCTGTATCTCACAACTGACAACTCCAAATGCAGTGTACTCACCTTTAATTGTATATAGAAGAAAATAAGCTATTTAATGGTGGTGGTTTCGCATCTGGCGGAGCTACGGTTTGAAAGTTGAGTTTTGGACCCCTATTGTATACCTGTACTGAATAAAATATTCAATTTATTCTTTATTCATTATTTATTCATTTTTATATTTCTATAATTATGTAAATATTACTTATAATATATATGTGCATTAAAATTAAAATAAAATGCAAAGAAATTACAAAATAAAAATACTTGTATAAAGAATACATAGGTATACTGCCTATACATATACCTATACAAAACACTCTTAGATTTTATTTAATATACAAAATACTTCAATAAAATAAAATAAAAATACAATTAAGTGTATAAAAGTATGTCATAATTTTAGAAAATAAGAAATGAAAGTAATAAAAATAAAATACACAAAACAAAAATAAAATACTAAAATACAAAGGTAATATACCTATATAAGAGTAAAAAGTGAACTTATAAAAATATACCTCATAAAATTAATTAAAAATCAAAATAAAATACTACATAAAATTTTAAGCATTTTTCATTTTATAACTTTTAGTAAATTCGGTCTTTTTCTATTTTTTATTGAATTTATAAAACATTTAACCGGGATTTTTCCTGATTGGTCCACGTGGACCAATCAGGAGACGGCCCCAGTTGACCTAGGTCAACTGGTCGTCCTCCCCACCTACCCCTGTCAGACGACCTAGTTTTTGGCGTTTTTGGCGATTTTTTCTAGGTCGAATCTTTCACCATTTCATCTCGATTCCTTCTGTGATTTTCTTCATCGATCATCCCTCTTGCCCGCCAGGTGATTGCATTGGGCTATGAATCACTGTGGCGCAAGATTTCTCTTGGTCTTTGGACCCCTGCAACTCAGGGTCAAACCAAATAAGAGGAACCCCCAGTCTTCCCTTTTGAATTGGAACACCCTTCAGTCCACCCCTCGCGCCTCTTTCGTGCTCCAGAGCTACCTGGAGGTGACAGCTCCGTCGTGGGCTCTTCAGCCAAGGCTCCCGAGGTCGGAGGTGCTTCCCCTACCTCCCGCGAAGTCGCCGGTCGAGGTTTGCTCCTCCCTCTGGCTCCGGCCATTGAGGGCTTCCCCCCACCTTTTTATTCAGTCCATTAGCTTCCTGTTAACCTTAGCTTCGAAAACCCCAAAAAAATTTGAAGTTCAATCGACTAAATCGCCACATCAAGCACCTTGGCCGGAGCGCAACTCCGGCCGTGCATCTCCATCTTGATCCAAGCATCCCCGAGTCCATCTAAGGGTCCAGGCAGTTTGCCCTGGACTCCTTGACCATTTCTGCAGGTCGACGCGAACGTGAAAGTGCCTGGAGGCGAGTTTTGGAGCTCGTCGGAGCAGAAGCAGCCCCCCAGCTCCGCCCGCTGCCCGAGAGCACCACGGGAATCCCCGTGGCTTTTTGACGCCCCCAGGAGATAGCAGACGATCCCAGGACGCTCCTTGTCCATTTTGAGGACCTATCGTCGCCGGAGGAAGGAGATCGAGGACGGAGAAGCTCGCCTTCGCCGGCGCTCTTCCCTGTTCTTGCAACCAACCTCTCAGCCGTTGGATCGAGGAGGAGTCCCAGATCGAGCAGCCACCGTTGGATCTCCACCAGTTTTGACCGTAGATCATCGCTGGAGATCTGATCGTCGCCGCTCATCCGCGAAGCGTCATAGGTCGTCCATCAAGCGCCACGTGTCTAAGTGGCTCCTTCATCGCCGTTGGATCGCGCGTCGAGGGTATTTTGCATTTACACCCTCGCGCCTTTTGTATTTATTATTTAGTATTTAAACTTTCGTCTGTAGTGTAAAAACTTTGGGTTATTTGCACAAAGACCCCGAGCTTTCCATATTTGCATCCAGGTCCTTTGCCACGTCACCTCGCGTGACCTGTACACGTGAGGTGTGGGCATTTTGCACTGGGACCCTCGGTCTTTGTTGTATTTTGTTTTAGTACCAAAACTGTGACATCACGTGTTATATTTTTGGATATATTGCAAGTAAGCCCCCAAGGTTTTGGATTATTGCATTTTGGTCCTCGCCAGGCGCGTGCAAGTCACGCGCCCTGGTGGGAAAATTGCTAAGGTACCCAGGCGGGTTTTGTAATTAGATTTTGGAGCTATAAATCGAATATTCAGTTCAAATATTTGTGTAAATTTGCATGTATGCCCTGGATGTTTGAGAAATTGCATAAATACCCTTGCCAGGCCTGTTTATTTATTGGATGCTTGTTGTATTTATTTGAACCATCATTTTAAATCCAAAAATTCCACAAAAATAGGGATAGGTTCCTGGACACGTGTACTTTGACGCTATCATTTTAGTTTTTGATTTTATTTTGTTTTTATATTTATTAAAAATCAAAAACATGCTTTTTGTGCACTGTCTAGCTTAGAAAATGCCAAAAAAATATTAAAACACTCCCTAAAATTCCAAAAAAAATTACCTAGTATCTATTTTAGCCTATTTTAGTGTCAGACCAAAAATCACTAAAAATCTCAAAAGAAAAACACTAAAAACTTAAAAACACTCTAAAACTTCAAAAAAATCTATAAATTCAAAGAAAACTCCAAAAAATACAAACTCAGTTCCTGTTTGTTCTTTATTTTATTCTCTTTATTTGAAAAATAGTGTGAAAAATTTTGGTTGCTGTTTGTTAATTTTAATTCTCATTTTACTCACAGCCAGCACATTTTACACTATTTTCCTTTATTTCAGTATTTAAAAATACCAAAAACACCTTGAAAAATCCACAAAAATCACAAAAACAGTAAAAAATCCTAAAAATATTAAAAACATTTCATTTCTGAATTTTTTTTTATTTTTGCATATTTTTATAAATATTTTATCTTGCCTTTCATTACATTGTCTTTAGTTTCCAATATTGAAAATTTAAAAAAAAAGTATAAAATATAAAATTATAAAAATCAGAAAATTAAAAATCAAAAATACAAAATTTAAATTTAAATTAAAAAATTAAAAAATTAAAAAATTAAAAACCCACAAAACTTAGTTGTTTGCTTGCTTAGTGTAGACACTTCACACACTCACTTGTGCACACATTTTTGAATTACCCTGCTTGCTCCCTGTGTTCGAACTCTCTGCATACTTGTCACTATATACCATTTGTGCAGAGTTAAAAATAAATTTTAACTCCACATTACTTCTAATGTATTGATCTTTAGTGTGGGTTAATTGTTGATTAAATACGAGATTCACTTGTGAGTCGCCACAGCGACGGTCGTCTCCGCCTTGTGTGAGACACCAATTTTGACCACATCGAATTTCGTGTTTATCATAACCCTAAAGAAAAAAGGGGAATTGGAAAAATTACATGTTTCCTGTCAGTGATTTCAAAAATTGCAAGAAGACCTCTGCTTCAAGAGCCATCACGCGCCAGGCATGCGCTTAGTGGGTAATTTTCACTTTCTCCATGTTGTCTGTTATTTTTATATTTTGTTGAAAACTTTTGAATAATTGTAATTTGGTCCCTGCATTTCTAGAATAATAATTTGCTTGATCTCTCTGACGAAATAAATATTTTTATTGTTCGAAAAATTTTTAAAAAAATGGTGTATGTTTCTACTATATTTTTATCATTGTATAATTTTTTCATCAATTTTTATTACCATTTAAGTTTTTAAAAAAATCAAAAATAATGTCTTCTTATCTGCCTGAAATTAGAAAATTCATTAAAAAATCAAAAATTTGCCTGAAAAATCCAAAAAAATTAAGTAGGTGTATTTTAGTGTCTTTTAATTTCTATCCAATTTTCTTGCATTACCTCTTTATAAAAGTCCAAAAAATTGTGAAAAATGAAGAATCTTAAAAAATGTAGAAAATTCTAGAAAAACCAAAAAATTCTGATTTTAGTCTCTAATTGTAGATATTTCTTTGTAGTTTATATTAAAAATAATTTCAAGGAGTATTGGCAATTAAAGTATTCAAAAGTTGAAAAATACTCTTGTTTGTGCACTATTTCTCTTATTTTCCACTATTTGATTTTCAGAAAATCACAAAAACATCAGAAGAATTTGAAAAAAAATTACCAAAAATATTTCAAAATCTTTAAAATAAAAAAATATTTTCTTTGGATTTTTTTGAGCATTTTTTATATAATTAAAAAATACAAAAAGAGTTTGGTGTGTGTAGTTTTTTTATCTTGTGCATATTGTTTGTTATTTGAAAATTAAAAAAAATTGAAAAAATAAAATCACTAAAAATTTTAAAATCAGAAAATAAAAAAAAGAAATAAAAAAATTAAAAGAGAAAAATTCCACAAAAAACACGGATAGTTTGCCTTTGAGATTCCCTTTTTCTTTTAATTGAATTTTTGTCGATTAATTGAATAACCCTCGGGAATTGTAGCCTCCCTGAGTTTGATCCTATCCGTTATACAGGTAAATAAGTAGCAAAAAAATTTGTTTGTTTCTCGTGGGATTTTTGGGGATAGCAACGACCACTTCATACCATCTATATCAATAATTTTCGATCCTCGAGATTTCATGCAGCAATAAAATGGCGCCGTTGCCGGGGAGGCACGGCGAGGGTAGTTAGGATTGTCTTTTGACCTACTATTCTTGGTTGTAAATATCTGTTTACATTTTTCTATTCACCTCATTGTTCATATCCACTACATTTGTTTCATTTTTCTTTCTCATAATTGGTCATTGTATTTCTTACACATTCTCTTTTCTTTTTCTTACAAGGGCCTGCGGAGTGAAGGATGCGATCCTAGGAGAGCCGAAGCACCCAAGCGACGTGGAGGCGGCTTGATTCTTCACCAAGCTGTAGGATAGCGTGAGAAGAGGAGAAGAAGAATTGAAAAAAAACTAGAAAGAGAAGAGAGAGAGTTTCTTTTCTAGCATTTGAACTCTTGTAAACGGACATTCATTTGTTGTGGGGTCTATTTCACCAAGTGCTGGTGCACTTGGGGACCTCAACTGTTTTGTTTTAATCACCTTATTTTTCTTTGTTTCCCGCAAATTTCGAGGGCTACCTCTTGATTGCTTTAATTAATTTGTTTGATCCAGGTAATTAATTAGGTCCAAACACAATAAAAAAAATTTCTGTACCTATAGAGTAGAGCGTAATTTGGACTTAGTCAAATTAACTTGTTATTGCCCATTAATAGAAGTTATCATCTAGTACGGTACACTTGCATCATATAAGATAGTTAATTTCAATTCTGCGTGGATCACTTATATGTAGAGTGCTAGCGACAAGGTACGCATCTCTAACCCCTGCATACATCATTGTTTTTAATCGTGCATTGGCATTTCCGATCTCCTTCCTTGTTTTCACTCACATAAGTTAAAAAAGAAATTGGACACTCGGTAGGCGATTCTTTGAAAATATTTTAACCAAGTGACAACTGCATAAAATACGGGACTGCTAAAGAAAACTCGATCCTAAAAAATACAAGGAAACATCATTGTTTTGGGGAGAGTAACCCTTTTATTGTTTGGTTTGCTTGAATGAGAGAGCGACCCGCACACTAGGATAGAACCACGCCCGAACTCTTTTCAGACTACTATCTTAGGTAAGTCGTTCTCCAGTGAAGATCTCTCCGGTAGCCGGTAAAGTTTCCCGCAACGTCCTTAACAGATTGAATTGATCGGGTTACCGGTAAATTGTCCGCAATTCATACTAGCTTGGAAAGATCTAACTTTAATATTGGGCCAGTCTCCTGAGAGCATTGGGTTCCTAACAGCTCGCTTTGACTGCTTTGATAGATTGTATTCTCACCAAACTCTAAAATTGACAAGATAATTGACCAAGCCTTCGATGTCTTCATATTGAGTTGAGTTGGTGAACTGGGGGTTTGTATTGTGTTTGATTGCTTGTGTGCGTACTCGATCCTTCTGTGCATTTGCTCTTTTTTCTCTATATCTTTTTACTTGACCCTCATGTTCTCTCGATCCCCATCTTTTGTTTCAGAGATGGCCGACAGGAGTTATTTTAATCCAATCTTCGTGGATACCTCGTACTCTCCAGACGATCCACCTTCCTTTTTCCAAGAGGACTTTCCTCCTGATTTTTGTGCATATCTGCCTAACCCATTAATTCAGGAATCAGAGGACTTTGGTTTTCACCCACCCTCATTCAACCCACCCAATCCTGGGATTTCAGAGTCACCTTTCATGATTTCCACACTTGAGACACTGAACCAGATGATGGAGCATATGAATTCGAGGATAGAAAACTATTTAACATAAATACAAGCCAGAACGATGCTCCATTATTTGAGGATATGGATTCGCTTGAGAATAATCAAGAGAGCTTATAATTGCCCAAAATACAAAAATGAGAAAATTTTAAAAATCCAAAAATATTCTAGGAGATACATTATTGATTCATTTTGTGAGAAGAGGACCCAAATGACTGATCATTTACCCACACATCTATCCACCACATGTCCCAACTTTGACCCCGAGGATTCCACTATACATACTGCTCATGGCAATCCTCGTGTATATGATGATTCCAATCTCCTCCCTTGTATGGCGGAGGTCCAAAATTTCAAAAAAATGTTGACTGAACCCGAAGTGGTGGCCACCATTCATGAGATCATTAAAGCCCCACTTCAACAGGCCATGACAGATTTATCTAATCCTCAACACAAGAAGAGAAAGCGAAGGAGAAGATCTGAGCGTCACATTTTGACCATGGCCACTGCCTATGCCATCTCTCACCATCCACGTTTTAAGAAAAGGAACATTAACATACCTCTTGTGAGCTGCTCCATATCTAAACATTCTTGTGATAACACTCTCCTTGATGGCGGTTCATCAATCAATATAATACCCTTCTCTATGATACAGTATCTTCATCTTGGACCTCTTAAGAAAACCAGGATGATAGTTCAATTTGCTGATGGATCTATCAAGAGGCCGAAGGGTATTCTAGAAAATGTTGTCATTCTTATCCAGGGCATGAATTTCACTTCCGATTTGTTTTAATGCCCATGGAGACCTCCACCCCTGTGGAGCACCCTCCCATCATCCTGGGATGGCCTTTCCTCACCTTTGCGGGAGCCGTTATTGATTATGGTTCAGGAGAGATTTGCTTCCGTTCTAATGTAGGGAGCGATGTGTTGATCACTACATCCATTACAGGCCAGAGACTTGCATCCCATGAGAGCCCACCCGTGTTAGCCAAACCCAAGGAATTTGACCTCGATGATAATATCAGAGATTCTTATTATATGTTGGATGATAATGAAACCCAGGAATTCCTCTTCAAGGAGGAAGACTCGGAAAGCATAGACCTTGGAGTTCCCCCTTCTGGTATGTGGAGATTTATATGATAGACACCCTAGAGCGGAAGGCAGACTCTGAGACTAGACAGGACGGACATGATTTGACTACTTTTCCTATTCACCTTGATTCAGATGAGACTGATCAGGCCAAATTTGATTTGATTGCTTTTATAAAGGAATTTGGGCCTTTTGATAAAGATGATGATCCGGTAGAGGCTCGCCATGATGAAATTGATCCTACTTTTTCTGATAATGATTTCAAGCCATTTTACTTTGATGTTTGCAAGACTTCCCAGGCAGGACATGACCACACTTCTTCCAATAACCAGTTTAGGCATGCACAATCCGAAATCACTGAGGATACATTCTTGGTCGATCCTGATCAGTTCATATCTAATGATAACACCAATATCGACCTACACCTTGTCAAAATCCATACCTCAGCGGTCCCTCAAGAAGGTTCGCTTTCGACCTTCTTAACCATTGTACATCCACAACTCTTGTATATCCTTTCGTTTCACTCTTTCTTCTTCTATTTTATCATTCTCGCCTTTTTTGTGTGTATATATGCTATACTTAGAATGTGCTTTATCCTAAGTATAGGGGGGTGAATGATTTGTGTTGTTCATATTCGTCATGTTCATCACTCTTGTTGTTGCCTATACTTAGGGATACTCTACCCTAAGTCTAAGGGGTGATGTTGTTCATATCATGTCTTTTTATTTTTGAGTCTGTACATTCTCTTCATCGGTTTTCCCCTTTTGTACACTCTACTATACTTAGGATTACTTGATCCTAAGTATAGGGGGATCACCAACTTCTCTTCTTTTTATCTTTTCTTTGAGTCATTGTAGCATAGGAGTCTTTTCACTTTTCTATACTTAGCACAAGTTATGTCTTCCTTTTCACTCTCTGATCACTATAAGGACAGTTCGAGCTGGGTATAGGGGTGTCATATATATTGTATATATACTTTAGATATAACTCGTACTTTTAAATATGTTTATTTAGGGGGTTATGTATATAATTTTGTAAAATCCATGTGTGTAAAAAAACAACCAAAAAACGAACAAAAAATGATAAAAAATAAAAAATAAAAACAAAAAATAAAAAAATAAAAAAATAAAAAAAACAAAAAAAAAGAGAGAAAAAAATATTTGTGTATGTACTTTTATATATTTTACTAACCCTTTTCCTTTTTTGGAAAAAAACTACAAAACCAAAAATCTATAAAAACTTGCATAATTAAAAAAACATTTCTTTTACATCTGCATTTTTCTCAAAAAAAATTGTCCATTTCACATGTGCATCATTTTAAAAAAATGCTTTCTTTGCATTGTACATATTTTCTTGCATTTGCATGTGCATTTTTCAGAATAGTATTGACATTTAAACTATGTCTGGAATAAAATTGAAGAATGGAGCTTAGTTGGGCCTTAATCTACTTAATTCCAAAGGAACCTTTTAAGACTTTTCAGGTCCTAGTGACTTAATTCTCTGAGTCCATAAGACTATGTTCACATGTCAACTTGATTAGTCTACGTAGAACATTTAACAACACACGCATGATTCTTTCAGACCGTGGCTTATCTTGGACAAGCACTCTACATGTAGCTCTTCATGGATGAGGTAGTGAGGAGGCATAATCTTTTGGCTTGGAGTAGCATACGAGGATAGTATATCTAGGCGGAACCTCTCTAGGGAAGGAAGTGCGTCTCGACCTGGTCTAATGATGTTGATGTCTAAAGACAGGATGTTATGGGGTTGCAATAATGGTTCAAAAGAGGGATAGTCTACTTGCTCAAGAGGAAAAACTCCTTATGTACATGCTGCACCTTATATATGCTCTAAAAAAAGTATGGAAAATGCAGAATCTCCAAAAGTAGACAGGCCTGATTGAAAAGTAAAATGCCTACCGGAGTGTATATGCAAGGATAAAAAATAAAAATACAATAAGAGCTTCAAAGATAAATTTTTGTAAGCTTGCAGCGGATGACTTGGCGATACTAGTCATGCATCCAAGGATAGGTAGCTACACCGGTTACCGTCCATTCTATTCTCTGTCACCTCTTCTTGAGTTGGTTGTATGTGAACTTAGAAGGGAATATCTCCGCTCCTCGAGGAAAGAGTTGTAAGACCGGGGAACTAGAGTTACCTTGTTGAGGGACGCTGTTTCTTTGCTACTTCTGCGATGGGGAGCTATCGTACAAGTAAAGATTCATAGTCATAAGAATTGGTATATGTAGACTTGTTCTGACCTGACTATTGAGGAGACCTGAATAGGAGTCATGTGGAACTTAGAGGCTATTAGGTTTTAAATCCATTTCCCATTATGGTTCCGACACACTAATAATCCAAAGGTCCGATAGAGCTCCAAACTACAATTTTATGAAGATAAGTTAAATACTTAATATTGTCTTACTTTCTTTGTTTTCCCTTTCTTTTTCTTTTTCTTCACTTATTCTTTCGAATAAGTGTTTACTAAGGGACTAGCAAAGGTAAAGCATAGGGGGATGATGAATCTGTGATTTATCATCTTTATTAATTTATTTTAGCTTAAAAGCCCTTATAAAACACCTGTATATAACACTAACACCACATTCTTACTAACTTGCATCTGTGTATAAATATTGTATATTTGTATATTATTTTAACCTAAAATAAATAAATAAATAAATAAAGGAAACATAAAGAAAAGAAAATAAAAAAAGGAAGATTCTATATATATAACAGATACAGGCTGACTCAAGCCCCGAGAGAAGGTCAAGATTTGACCTGATTGACGAGGAATAAAGTAGGGGGAGATAGGGTCCTCAATTAGAAATTCCCAAAGAATTGTGTGTTGTGTATATTTTTATACTTCACTATTTTATTTTTACCTTAAATGACCTCAAATCAAATAACTTTTAAAACCAAAGCTGTAAATAAAAATGTGTTCTAATTAATAAAAATAATTTCACAATTAAATCATGTACAGAATAAAAGCAACCACACTTGGAAAAAGCCACTAAGCACTAATTGAAAGACCAATTCCGGCTCCATATGTATGCAAATTGAACCAATCCCATTCCATTGGATTCTAAATTAAATTAACTTAAAAATGCCAAATTTTCATAATTTTTGGAGTTACGAGTAAAAAGTTGGTTTTGTGGGGTCGTTTGTGCAATTTTCCCATGTATTTTATACATTGTAATTATTTTTTACTAATTAATTTAAAATAAAAATAAAAACTAAAATTAAAAATTAAAAAAAAACTAATTTCCTCATTTTCTCATGTATATATTGTTATATATGTATATAGCATATGTATATATTTAATTTTCTTAACTAACATCCACAAAAAATTAAAAAAAATAACTTTTAATTTTCCAATAAATGAAGTGACAAAAATTCAAAAACAATAGTTCATTTTTGTAAATATTCTTTGATACTTATCTTTTTATCTCTATCTCATTTCAATTTTATCTCTTATATTTATCCAAAAAGCCAAAAAATCAAATTTCATCTCCATTTTTTCTATTTATATGGCTCCTTCTCCCTCGTTCCAACTTGATCAATCTTTAATGAGAGGAGCCCGATCTCCGAGAGTCTTCTTGTCGAGAAAGGTGCCTAGCCTCCGAGTCGTCTGGTGATAGCGAGTCGGCCTTCGTCGAGGCGATCACAGTAGTTTTCTGCTCCTAAGGTGAGATCCATCATAATTTTCTCTTATTTTTCATCTAGATTAATCATAGTTTCATTTTATCGCAATTATTTTCATCATCATTTTTTATTTGTCTTAAAATCCATCTCGATTTGATCCGCAACCAACTTGATTTTTCATCTCATTTTCTTGAACTCTCCGCATCTTTTATCTTCCACGATCTATCAACTCCGACCACGCACAATGGACGGAGAACCGGATTCGATCCCTCACGTTTCGCAAGATCCTCGTTCACCTTCCGATTTGTTAACAAATAAAAAATATATATGTTTTCCTCTAACATTTGTTTTACAGGATCATCTAAAAAATAAAGAAAAAAATTAAAAAAAATAAAATTTAAAAAACATTTTTATCTTTTTTTAATTTCTCTATTTCGGATTTATAAAAAAATTGTTTGTTGTTTCTGTCTTTACAAATGAAAATAAAAAAATAAAAAAAAATTCCAAACGACGGTGGCAGGCACGACCCTCCAGCAGCGTAAGGCACCTCCGCTGCCCTTCCGTGCCCCACACGCCTCCGCCGACCATTTCCATCGGCCGCCATCGCCCTACCATTCTCTGTGTTATCCGCCTGTGACGCCATCACCCTACCGGTGTCGACCAGATCCGCCCACCGGCTGCACCGCAACCAGCCGCGACGTCTCCGCGGTGGTGCGTCGCCGCCACCAGACCCTCGATGGTGTCCCGTGCTCAACCACCCCTTATCATTGCTTCTCGGTCGCACCCACGCCGACCCTCTGCGTCGAGCTTCAGCTTGTCAACGAACCCTTCGCCACACGACCGCCTGTGCTCCAGATCCAACCACTGCAGCCACCTGCGGCTTGGTCTCTGCCACCGTCGCCAACACTGCGCACTCCCTTGCACGTCGCCACCATCCTAAAGCTCATGCTCACCTGCGATAGCCCGCTGACCTCCGCTCGTTCCTCGTGCGACCGCCTCCAGGAACCTCTCACCTCCGCTAGTGCCTCCACTCTGCCGCTCTTCTCAGATACTCTGCGCCCCACTGCTGAAGCCGTTGCCTGCCGACCTCTAACCGCCAGCCCGCGTGAAGAAGAAAGAGGGTGGCGCCGCATGTGCCTCCCTTGTGCTTGTTTGGAAATGAAGGGAGCACTAACCCTAAGGCCCTGTTCGGTAGGAGAATAAGCGGGAATAAGGATGGGGAATAAGGGGAATAAAGGTCTATTCTCCGTTCGGTTGGAGGATATGAATAAGGAGAATAATGTGAAATAACGGTAGGTAAGGTGGGATAAAGATAGGAATAAGAGTGAAATAAGATGAAATAATGGGGAATAGTCGTACCACGGGGAACCGTGTTGGGAGCTTATTCCCCTTATTCCATTCCCCCTTATCCTCCAAACGAACAAGGCCTAAGGGTGCGTTTGGTTCGTGGGTTATCCAGGAGTGGATAACCCGGTTTTGTGTTTGTGTGTTTGGTTGGTGGGTTAAGGATTGGGAGGGTTTTGTGTGATGTGATTGTATTGGAATTTGAAAAAGTTGGTAGTTATTATGGTATGATTGTATTGGAATTTGAAAAAGTTGGTAGTTATTATGATATGATTGTATTGAAATTTGAAAAAGTGGGTGGTTGTTGTGATGTGATTGTATTGAAGTTTGGAATAGTGAATAGAAGTTGAGTATTTTATGATTTTTAGATGATATGATGGTATAATATATATTTTTTTGGTTGAAAAGAGAGTGGACACCACTAGTGGGTTGAGAATATGAGTTTTGGGGGGTAACCCACCCAAAGTGGGGGGTAACCCCCCAACCAAACGCACCCTAAAGGAAAAAAAAGGGGGGTTGGAAAAATTACAAGTTTCCCGTCAGTGATTTCAAAAATTGCAAGAAGACCTCTGCTTCAAGAGCCATCACGCACCACACACGCCCTTAGTGAGTAATTTTCACTTTCTCCCCGAGTGTTTATTATTTTTATATTTTGTTTGAAAACTTTTGAATAATTGCAATTTGGTCCCTACATTTCTAGAATAATAATTTGCTTGACATCTCTAATGAAATCAATATTTTTATTATTCGAAAAATTCTCAAAAAAATGGTGTATGTTCCTACTATAATTTGTATCATTGTATAAATTTTTCATCAATTCTTATTGCCATGTAATATTTAAAAAAATAAAAAACAGTGTCTTTTATCTGCTCGAAATTAGAAAATTCATTAAAATTCCAAAATGTTCCTGAAAATTCCAAAAAAAAATAGTGTAGGTGTATTTTAGTGTCATTTAATTTCTATCCAATTTTCTTGCATTAACTCTTTATAAAACTCCAAACAATTATGAAAAATGAAGAATCTTAAAAAATTGCAGAAAATTCTATAAAAATCGAAAAAATATGATTTCAGTCTCTGGTTGTAGATATTTCTTTGTAGTTTATATTAAAAATAATTTTCAGGAATATTGGGCACTAAAAGTATTTTTAAGTTAAAAATACTCATGGTTGTGCATTCTTTCTCTTATTTTCAATTGTTTGATTTTTAGAAAATCGAAAAAACATCAGAAAAATTTGAAAAAAATTACCAAAAATATTTCAAAATCTTTAAAACACAAAAATATTTCCTTTGATTTTTTGAGCATTTTTTATATAATTAAAAAAACAAAAAATTTTGGTGTGCGTAGTTTTTTTATGTTGTGCATATTGTTCGTTATTTGAAAATTTAAAAAAATGCAAAATTAAAATCACTAAAAATTTGAAAATCAGAAAAAAAATTAAAAAAATATTAAAAATAGTAAAAATCCACAAAAACCAAGGATAGTTTGCCTTTGAGTTTCCCTTTTTCTTTTAATTGATTTTTTTCGATTAATTGAATAACCCTCGGGAATTGTAGCCTTCATGAGTTCGATCTTATCCGCTATACAAGTAAATAAGTAGCAATAATAAAAAAAATTGTTTATTTGTCACGGGATTTTTGGGGATAGCAACGACCACTTCATACCATCTATATCAATAATTTTTGATCCTCGAGATTTCCTCCAGCAACAAATACTAACCCCATATTCTTACTAACTTGCATTTGTGTGTAAATATTGTACATATATTGCTATTTTATCCTAAAATAAATAAAGAAAGAAAGGAAAATTAAAGAAAAGAAAAAAAAGATTGTATATATGTAATAGATACAAGCTGATCTGAACCCCAAGAGAAGGTCAAGACGTGACTTAATTGACCAGGAATAAAGTAGAGGGAGATAAGGTCCTTAATAAGAAAAACCAAAAAAATGTGTTGGGTATATTTGTATACTTACACCATTTTATTTGTACATACATTCACCTCAAAATAAATAATTTTGAAAACAAAAGTTGTAAATAAAAATGTTTCCTAAATAACAAAAATGTTTGCAAAATAAAATCATGCATAGAATAAAAGTAACCACATCCTGAAAAAAGCCATTAAGCGAAATTGAAAGACCAATTCTGGCTCCATATGAACTCAAATTGAAACAAGCTTACACCCATTGTATTCCAAATTAAATTATCTATAAATGACTGTGATTTCATAATTTTTGAAGTTACAGTTGAAAAGTCGATTTTCTTGGGTAATTATACCATTTATTTGTACATATTATATTTGTAAATATTTTTACTAATTAAATAAAATAAAAATAAAAAAAGAAAAAAATAATAAAACCTTAAAAAATTAAACATAAAAAAGTAATTTCTTTCTTTAACTATGTATATGATGTACCATAAGTATATATATATAGTTGATATTCTTAAATAACCACCACAAAAAATAAAAAATTCAATTTAATAAAGTAACAAAAATACAAAAAAATAATAATTTTTGTAAATAAATTTAACACTAATTCCTTTTTATCTTTATCTCATTTCAATTTTTATCTTAATTCAATTTTTAAATTAAAATTCAATTAATCCTTTATTTAATTGGCCCATCCTCCCTCTTTTCAATTTTATCAATCTTTGGTGAGAGGAGCCCATTCTCCGAGAGCTATCTTGTCGTAGAAGGGTGCCTAGCCTTCGAGCTATCCGGTGACAGCGAGTCGGCCTTCGTCGAGGCGATCACGGTCTTTTCCGCTCATTTTTCTCGTTTCTAATCTAGGTTAATTGTAGTTTAATTTTTGTATTTTTATTTCGTTGTCATTTTATTTCTCTAGATCTTAGAACACATCACAATTTGATCGGAATCTGATCCGATTTTTCACCTTCACATCTTGATCTATTCACGTTCTTATTCTATATCACGCAATCTTCCAACTCCAGCTGCATGCGTAGTCGGAGACACGGATCCATTCCTCATTTTTTGTCGGAACTCCATTTACGTGTTCCATTTTGATTTTGGGATTGGGTCGTCATGCTCACATCCTAATTTGTTTATAAATAAAAAATTAAAAAAACAAATAAAAAATATATAGTTTTCCTTTTTAACATTTGTTTTGCATGAATAAAGGAAAAAATTACAATATATTTACATCATTTATGAAGTTTCTGTTTAAAAAAATCCCTCATATTTCTGCTTTAAAAAACAAAATAAAAATAATCAGCAGCAAGCACCGCCCAACCCATCCGCAGGCGGCACCCGCTGCCCATTGCCCACCAGCGACGTTTGTCTGCCTCCAGCCGCCATCGACGGAAGCCATTGTGGGTCGCCGCAGATCCTGCTGCCATCGCACGTCACCGCTGATCTCACTGCCTTGAAGCCACTCTCCTCCGTTGACTAGCCACCTGCGCCCACGCGCAAGGCTGCGCCACCCCCGCCTCGCCGTATGGAGCGCCTGGCCACCTGCGCCCACACGCAAGGCCACGCCACCCCGCCTCACCGTATGGAGCACCCGACCACCACCTTTGTCGTAGCCGCTCATCATCTCCAGCCATCATCCGCCGCTCCCCACCGCGTAGGAGCATCGACAATCTCATCTCCAACTGCCTGGATCCCCGCCATTGCCGCCCTTGTGGGAGAGAAGAAAGGGAGAGAGAAGAGGTGGCGCACCTCCTGTGCCCTGCACCCCTTTGGCTTTGAGTGAAGGATCAAGAGAAACCCTAGGATATTTTAAAAAAATGGAAAATTATAGAAGAGGCCTTTGGTACTTCTGAGATTCGCAAACTAAGCCCCCTTCTCCAGCCAGTCACATGTTATGCACATGTTTTATGGGCAATTTCTACTTTCTATCCTTGTGTTTATTTATTATTATATTTTGATGCAAAAACTTTGAGTATTTACAATTCAATCCTTCATTTCCAAACTTGATTTTGCATGATCTTTTCGTTGAAATAAATATTTTTATTCGTCAATAAATTCTCTAAAAATCAATGTTAGACTCCTGTTGTGTGTCTTGTAATAGTGTAAATTTTTCATTGCATTTTATCATCAATTGTTATTATTAAAAAATAAAAAACAGTGTCATTTTCTCTATCTGAAATTTGAAAATTCAAAAAACACTAAAATTGCTTAAAAATTTCCAAAAAAGTAGATTAATTTTATTTTGATGTGTTTCAATTTCTGTGCAAATTTCGTGCATTATTATTTATAAATTACAAAAATTGAAATACTAAAAAACCTTGAAAAATCTAAAAAAATCCAAAAATTGTGATTTCAGTTTCTTTTGTAGAAAATGCATTTTAGTTTTTAGGGAAAATAGGTGCAACAATTTCTGATTTCATTTGGTATTTTTTAAATTGAAAAATAATCCCGCTTGCTCATTGTTTGCATTTTTCCATGTTTTTATTCATTTTAAAAATCCTAAAAAAATATAAAAATCTCTGAAAACATTACAGAAAATAGTAAAAAATCATAAAAACACAAAAAAATTATTTGAACATTTTTTACCATTTTTGTTATATTTGAAAAATCTAAAAAATGTATTTCTTTTGTGCATGAAATTGTTTTGAAAATCATATTTTTGAAAATAAAAAATTGCAAAAATAAAAATCATTAAAAATTTGAAAAATCATAAAATTAAAAAATATAAAAAAAATAAAAAATTAAAAAGATGAAAGGTTCACAAAAAAAGAAGATAGTTTACATTTCAGATTCCATGTTTCTTTTAATTGATTTTTTTTTTCGATTATTTGAATAACCCTCGGGAATTGTAGCCTCCCTGAGTTCGATCATGTTGCTATACAGGTAAATAAATAGCACAAATTTCCCTCGCTTCATTATTCTCTTGTAATTAATTTTGTAGCTTGAGAAGAAAAAAATTATTTGTTGTTGCGGGATATTTGGGTTGCAACGACCACTACGCATTTATTTTCATAAATAATTTAAAAACTCAAAAATCCTTCTCAAGAAGATGGCGCCCTTGCCGGGGAGGCACAGCGAGGGTAGCTAGGTTTCTCTTTGGACATGCTATTCTTGTTTGTACATATTTGTTCATATTTTTCCACATTTACTCCATTGTTCATATTCACTGTTTTATTTCATTTTTCTCTTTTTTTCTGCTTATATTTGATAATTGTGTTTCTTACACAATATCTCTTTTCTTTCCCTTGTGAGGGCCCGCGGAGCAAAGGAGGCAATGCTAAGAGAGCCGAAGCACCAAAGCGAAGCGGAGGCGGCTTGATTCTTCACCGAGCTGCAGGATAGAGTGAGAGGAGGAGAAGAAGAATTGAAGGAGACCAAGCAAAAAAATTAGGCATTTTATTTATTTATTTATTTCTAGCATTTGAACTCTTGTAAAAAGGACATTTATTTATTGTGGGGTTTGTTTCGCCAAGTGTCGGTGCACTTGGGGGTCCTCACCGATTTTGTTGTCATAGCCTTATTTTTCTTTGTTTCACGCGGATTTCGTGAGCTACCTATTGATTGCTTTAAAAATTTTGCTTAAGCTAAGTAATTGATTAGGTCCAAACACCCTAAACAAGAATTTCTATACCTATAGAATAGAGCATAATTGGACTTAGTCAAATTAAATTGTTCTTGTCCGTTCATAAAATCTATTGTTAGGATGGTTCACTTGCATTTACATATAGGTTAGTTTATTTTTCTGTACTTAAATTCTGCGTGGATCATTCGAGACTGTTAAAGAAAACACGACCCTAAAATAAACGTAAGGAAAATCATTGTTTTTGGGGAGAGTATCCCCCTCATTATTTGATTTATCTACAGAGAGAGAGCGACCCTCACACTAGGATAGAATCACGCTCGAACTCTCTTCAGACTACTATCTTGTGATTAGTTGTTCTCCAGTGAGGACTTCACCAGGTAGCCAGTAATCAGTCTGGGATTTCCTTAGCAGAGTCGCCAGATCGGGTAACCGGTAACGATCCACACCTATACTGGCTGGGAAAAACTAGTTGTGAGATAGGTTATAGGTACAGTCTCCTGGGAGCATTGGGTTCCTAACAGCTCGCTTTGACCACTCTGATAGATTGTATTTTCATTAATAAATTGATAAGATAATTGACCGAGCCTTCACGGTCTTCACATTGTGTTGAGTTGGTGAACGGGGGTTTTGTATTGTGTTTGATTACTAGTAATAGAGATCCTTCTATGCAATTTGCGCCATCATTCACTTTCACTCTTGCATTCACCTTCGTGCTCTCGCATCCTGCCTATTGATTTCGAAGATGTCGGACCGTAGTATTTCTCGTTCGGACTCTACGAACTCAATCTACAGTTCGAGCCGTTCACCTTTTATTCGGGGAGGCTCACTTCTCGAATATTCCTCTTCACCCTTCACAACATCCATCAACCCACTATTTGAGATTGGCTTTAATCTTGAATTAATATCTGAGACTCCATCAATTCTGAGCACTAATCGAGTGTCATGCATATTTTCAGAGTCAGACACCGGACACTTGATGCCACCAAAGGGAAAGGGATCCATGTCAGAGCAGAGCAAGATTAACAGCACCATGTTAGCCTCCATTAAGTCAATTCTACCCTAGTTAACAAAGCAGGCTAATTTTTAGACCATATTGAGAGATATGAATCTCGAGATGAGACAGGAAAGAGAAGATAGGAGAGAGGAGGATAGAAACAACCCTGGAGGTGGGAATGGGAGAGAAGACCCTAACGTAGAACCTGGGGCTAAGCCTATATTAAAGGATTCTTATAATCCAGAGGCAGGACAGACAAATTCTTGGATAAAATCCCTGCGATTCATGGGCATTTCGAGCTTAAGCCCATTATTTTACCTCTTCTCCCAATATTCCATGGAAATATTAATGAAGAACCTTATATATACCTCCAGCAGTTCGATCGTATTTATGGAACAGTACACTACCCAAATTTCCCATTAGAGGTAGTGTAGATGACAGCCTTCCCATTCAGTCTGATGGACAAAGCTTTATGTTGGTTAAATCACTTGGGCAAGGTTGTCACTACATGGGATGAGTTGAGGTCCACATTTCTGAATAAATATTTCATGCTCATACGACTCAATCAAATGCGATCCTTGATTGCTAATTTCTCCCAGATGCCCAAGGAGCCTATTCACGAGGCGTGGGAAAGATTCAAAGATCTGACGGAGACGTGCCCCCATCATGATATTCCAAAGACCAACCTTGTGCAAAATTTCTTTGGGGGTTTAAGCATAGAGAATCAGAAGCTGGTAGATGCCGCCTGTGGGGGGAGCCACTTCAACAAGGACGAGGATGTCCTTTATAAAATTTTTGAGGAGATGATGGAGAGTTCAGCAGCTCTTTCTTCTTCACGTGCTTTTCAGAAGCACCCCGTCAGCTGCCCTGCAGTACCCCACAAGACTGTCAATATGACGGCATCACATGAAATGGATAAGGTAGACAGCGCTGACCTGACCATCATTGGAAACCACCTATACAAAGTGGACATTATTGAGAAACGCTCTATGGAGCTTAAGAAGCTTCCAGTGATCGAGTAGAGGACGAAGAACCTGGATAAGCTGGATGAGATAACAAAGCACCTGGAGCTTCTTGTGAGTATGATCAGTGCAATTCACACTATGAGCGTAGCAGCCAACTTCTTCCTCCCAACAGAGTAGCGGAGGACCATCCACAGTTCAGCATGTCTACTACGTGCAGACATCTGATCAGGTTCAGCAGCATTCACATCAGATAGTTCCTTACCAACATGAAGTAGCCTACATTCCTGAGAAGCGGTCTCCACCTCCACCTGTCATTCAGGAGGTGAACGGCATCTGGTTCGACCATGAGCGAAACCAGCCCCGTTCATCAGGGCAAGGCCAGTTGGGTTCACAGTAGGGTCAGAGACCTGCCCACCAGTTTAAGGGAGGCAGGCAGCAGCAGTATTAGCACCAGCAGTTCCAGCCTCACTATCAGTATCCACTACAGTTCCAAAACTAGAGACAAGGCCAGCCACAACAGCAGTCTATGTATTATTCTCAGCCTAACCAGCAACAAACTGCATATCATGGATAGTATCCTCCTCCTCCTCATTATTAGAGTATGTATGGTTACCAACAGCCTCCGTACTATTAGTCTCAGCGACAACCAGTCAATGAGCAACCAGAGGCCCCTTCAGTCAACCCAGCACTGGACCAACATGCATTGCTCATGAAGAACATGAACGAACTGACTCAACGGATCGACGACCTGACGACCATCAAGACACTGATTCCAGCAAAGGTCGAAGCCAACTCCAACAACTTCAGATGCAAGGAACATGTAGCCAATAGCCCACCCACCCCGAGACAGTTATGTCCCTTGATTTTACATGTTTATCTGATGCCATTCATCTCAGGAGCAGTAGGAGATTGCAGCTGCCTACGCACCAGTTGGGGTTCGGAGATCAAACCACTAAGAGAGCATCATCTTCCACATCATCTCCTTCACCAGCAGTCGAGAGGACCAGTGTAGCAGCACCCAGGTCTAGAGTTTCACCGCCTTCACCACCACCTTCATCAGGCAGATGTAGATGACCATCAGCAAGGGAGAATATACCAGTCGCAGATTCTTCCTCTTCTCCGGCAGCAACATCCCATTCTATTTTAGATTCTGTTTTTCCTTCACCTAGTTTGGACAACATTGTACAGACTGATTCTGGTTGTCATTTTGTACATGAGGATTCTAATTTGAATAATGGAAATGAATGTTTGAATGTTTATTCTGATTCCGTGTCATTTCCTTCTACTCTCAAATCTAAGAAAATTCAAAAATTACAAACAGCCCTATCTGATCCTAGAGTGGTTGAGATCTTACAGAACATCTTTTTAAAGATGCCACTCGGAATACATGCCTACAGTAAAAAAGGGAATGAAAGAGGCATGTAAACAAAAGCATCAACCAAGGCAGAACAGACGAAAGGAAACAGAGAAACACATCTTGACCATGGCCACAGTTCATGCCATCAGTAACCTCCCGCCTAAAAAGAAAGACAAGGGAGCACCTCACATCCATTGCCACATCTTTGATCAAGAATTTGATCGTAGTCTTCTCAATAGCGGTTCCTCCATTAATCTCATGTCTTCCTACTTATTAACTGAATTTCGGTTAAGACCTCTTAAAACAACTAGGATGATCCTTCACTTTGTAGATAGATCAATTAAGAGGCCACGAGGCATTTTAGAGGATGTTATTGTAACGGTGCAGGGAATGAAATTCCCTGTTGATTTTGTTGTCATGGATATGGACACACCTGCACCATTACTCCATTCCCCAATCATATTTGGACGACTGTTGCTTTGAACGGCTGAAGCAGCAGTTGTTTATGGTACTAGAGAGATTATCTTTCACTCTCGCAGTGAAAAGGTGAAAATTGAGACGATCTCTGATCCTAGACCATCTCCGCCACTAGCAGCAGATGATACATAGAAAGTTATATCAGAGCCATATGACTGTGATTTTCTTGTTGAATTCAAAGAGACAGATCTTTTCAATGATTTTATAGATACCCAAGAGTTACTTTCCCAAAAGGACTCTATGGAAAGCACAGTTGACATGAGTTCCCTTGGTGGTCCAATTGAGCTAGTTGCTGATCAACAGTTTGAGCTGATTTTTTAGGATCAATCTGAGTCTTCCGAGGTACAGATATCTGAGCCATTTGTTGAATTTCATGAGTTATGCACAGATGAGAGACATCTTTTTGAGATTATTGCAGAGATATCTGAACCATTAGTTGATAAGAATGTTGAAAACCTTGATGAGCCCCTCTATTCTGAGCAAAGATCATTCATTGCAGATTTATCAGATATTCTATTTGTCGAGCCATCAGTAGCCAAGGTGGATAGTCCACAGAGTACATATCATATATCGTCTACCAGTATAGTAGCAGAGGTTATTGTAGAGTCGATTCAGACGCCACCTGAGCTCAAGGTTTACCATCAACATTGAAATATGCCTTCCTTATGGGTCCCCACAAATATTTCCGGTCATCCTTAGCTCACAGTTGACCGTTGAACAAGAATCTTGCGTGCTAGAGGTTCTTGAGAGAAACTGCAAGGCCATAGGATGGAATATCTCGGATCTCCGTGGGATAAATCCAGCTTTGTGCTCGCATCATATCTACCTAGAATATGACTGTAAACCCTCCTGTGAATGTCAACGTCGTCTAAATCCAAATCTAAGGGAGGTTGTCATGAAGGAGATCAGAAAATGGTGTGATGCTAGATTTATATATCCCATTTCAGATTCCAAATGGGTCAGCCCTTTACATGTGGTCCCATAGAAATCCGGGATTACTATGCGTAAAGAATGATCATGGTGAGGAGATTCCGACCCGGGTACCTACTTCATGGCATGTCTGTGTAGATTACCGACGCCTGACCTCAGCTACCAAGAAGGATAACTTTTCGCTACCCTTTATTGATCAGATTATTGAGAGTTTGGTAGTGAAAGAGCTCTTTTGCTTCTTGGATGGGTACTCGGATACAACCAAGTTGCTATCGCTCAGGAGAAAACTACATTTACTTGCATGTTTGGCACCTACGCCTTTAGACGGATGCCCTTTGGATTGTGTAACGCCGCCGCTACATTCCAAAGGTGTATGTTGGTTGTTTTTGCCTACATGGTGGGTAGTTTCCTTGAGGTCTTCATGGACGATTTCTTGATCTACATGGATAGTTTTGACACATGTCTTACTCATTTAGACCGAGTTCTTCAACATTGTTGTGAGGTAAACCTAGTGCTCTCATGGGAGAAGAGTCACTTTATGGTGACCAATGGAATTGTATTGGGCCATGTCATCTCCAAACATGGTAAGGAGGTTGACCCGGCTAAGATTGACGTGATTTTCAAATTAGAGCCACCGTAGAATTTGAAGTAGTTGAGGTCATTTCTGGGACACGTAGGATTCTATAGGCGATTCATAAAGGACTTCAGCAAGATTGTCAAACCCTTAACTAAGCTTATGTGTAAGGAGAGTGAGTTTGTTGTCGATGAGAAAGTCCTCCTTGCATACAATCATATGAAAGAAATGGTTACTAGTGCTCCTGTCTTACAGCCACCGGATTGGTCTCTTCCTTTTGAGATTATGACGGACGCCTCAGATTTCACAGTTAGAGTTGTTTTAGGACAGAGAAGGGATGGGATACCCTTTGTTATACACTATGCTAGCAAGATTCTAGATGAAGCATAGTGAATTATACAATTATAGAGAAGGAGATGTTAGCAGTTGTGTTTCGGCTAGAGAAGTTGATATCTTACCTCATCGGTTCCCACGTTATTGTATACACGGATCACACTGCCATACCATACTTGCAGGATAAGAAGGATGTCAAACCATGCCTTATCAGATGGATGCTTCTTCTCCAAGAATTTGATTTAGATATTTGAGATAAAGCTGGAGTGAAAAATATTAGGGTAGATCACCTTTCCCGTATCACATATGCAGAGACCTCTAAGCAGAACATGATCCCTATATTTGAAAACTTTCCTGATGAAGCCATTTTGTTTGTGGACTCACTCCTATGGTATGTTGATATTGTGAACTATCTAGTCTCCAAGAAAGTTCCACAAGATTGGCTGAAGTACAAGGTAGACAGATTTCTGTCAGATATTCATTATTACCAGTGGGAGGATCCGTACCTATTTCATGAGGGTGTGGATTGTATGTGGAGAATGTGCATTCCTCGGTAGGAACACATCAGTGTACTTAAGCACTGTCACAAACTAGAATCTGGTGGGCATCATTCGGGGAAAAGCACGGTAGCAAAGGTTTTACATAGTGGCCTATGGTGGCGCACATTGTATAAGGATGCTACAGAGTATGTTCGAGGTTGTATTGACTGTCAGAAAATGGGAGGAACCATTGGTTCCAAAGATACCATGATCATAAAATATATATAGATTTCTGATGTTTTTGATGCTTAGGGCATAGACTTAATGGGCCCATTTCCTATCAATCAGGGATTTCAGTACATCCTACTCGTTGTGGATTATGTTAGTCGATGGGTGGAGGTTATCCCCACCTGAGCCGTAGATAGTCGTACGGTGTGTTCCATTCTCAAGGGCCACATTATTGAACGGTTCGGGATTCCCAAAATACTGATTTCAGATGGGGGAAGCCATTTCATTAATAGAGAAGTAAAGAAGCTTGTGAAGGAGTATGCCATTGAGCACAAAGTTGTGTCTCCTTACCACCCTCAGACTAATGGCTTGGCAGAAATTTCAAATAGGGAGATCTAGATGATATTACAAAAACTTGTATGTCCAGATAGGAAGAATTGTTCTCAGATGCTTGATTCAGTTCTATGGGCTTTTCGGATGGCGTACAAGTCTCCTTTGGGTATGTCTCTCTACAGATTGGTGTATGGAAAGACTTGCCACCTGCCTGTGGAATTAATTCACAAATCTTTATGGCCACTTTGTGTATGCAATCTTGATTATGAGAAGGCAGGAAAGAACGGGAAGTTGGATTTGAATAGATTACTGGAATTCAGAGAATTTGCATATGATGACTCATTCATTTATAAGGAGAAAGTCAAGCGCTGGCATGATAAACACATTTGAAGGAAGACTTTCACTCCTGATCAGAAAGTTTGGTTATTTGATGCTAAGTTGAAGTTGTTTCCAGGAAAATTGGAAAGCAAATGATCAGGACCATTCATCATGAGAGTCATGTGTGACAATGGGAGTATTGTCATATCTGGATTGTCATCTGACACACATCCATTTGTTGTGAACGGACAGTTGCTGAAGCCATATCTAGATCATGATACATTCCTGTCTGTCGTTGATTCTGTATATGTGGTATCAGACGATGATCTTTTGATTCCATCTTCTGCGTCTGATACATGAGCTAACAACCTTTTGTATACCCTTTCGTTTCATAATTTCTTCTCATGTTTTATCATTCTCCCCTTTTTCGTGTGTGTATATATGTTATACTTAGGATGTGTTTTATCATAAGTATAGGGGATGGATGATTTGTGTTGTTCATATTCGCCCTATTCATCACACATGTTGTTGCCTATACTTAGCGATACTCTACCCTAAGTATAGGGGGGATGTTGTTCATATCATTTTTTTATTTTTTTCATTGTCTGTACATTCTCTTGATCGATTTTCCCATTTGTACAGTCTTCTATATTTAGGATTACTTGATCCTAAGTATAGGAGGATCACCGACGTCTATTCTCCAAGGTTGCAAAAGTCGCTAGTCGGTACTTGGTCGGCCTGGTCACTGACTAAGGATTAATCGATAATCGGGCGACTAATCGGATTTAGTCAGACTTTGATCGGCTTTGATTTTTTGATTATTTTAAATATATTCATTTTTATACATATATTTACATAGACTTTGTACATTTTTATACTATCATAATGAAATAAAAAAGTGATTGAATTTAAATAAAACATTAAGCATCATAATAAGTTTGCTTTTAAAAAAGTAAAACATAAAAAAACCAAGCAAAAATTGGCTGACTACTGTGCCCAATTGGAATTAGTCAATACTCGGTCGGCTACCCCACTATCTAGACTAGTCGGACCTACTATTCGGGCCAGTCGGGCGATTTTTACAATACTGTTATTCTTTTCATCTTCTCTTCGAGTCGTTGTAGCATAGAAGTCTTTTCACTTGTCTATACTTAGCACGAGTTATGTCTTCCTTTGCAGCTTTCTGATCACTATGAGGACATAGTTCGAGCTAAGTATAGGGGGTGTCGTATATTGTATATATACTTTAGACATAACTCTTACTTTTAAATATGATTATTTTGGGATATATATATATATAAATTTGTAAAATCCATGTGTGTGTATAGACCTTGATCATCTTTAAAAAAATAAACAAAACAAACAAAAAACAAAAAAACAAAACAAAACCAAAAAACAACACACAAAAATCCAAAAACAAACAAAAAAAATAACAAAATAAAAAAATAAAACAAAAATAAAACAAAAAATCCTTGTATATAATTGTATATATTTTACTAACCCTTTTTCCTTTTTGAAAAAAAACTAAAAAAATACAAAACCAAAAATCTATAAAATATTGCACTGAAAAAACTCCTTTCACATATGCATCATTTTCACTTTCTTTTCCAAAAACCCATAAAATTTTCAAAATTAGAAAATTGTTTCAAAAAAATCACTTTCTGCATTCTACATATTCCTTGCATTTGCATGTGCATTTTTTAGGATAGTATTGACATTTAAACTAAGTCTGGAATCAAATTGAAGAATGAGCCTTAGTTGGGCCTTAATCCACTTATTTCAGAGGAACCTTATAAGAAATGGAGTTAAGACTTTTCAGGTCCTAGCGACTTAATTCTTTGAGTCCATAAGACTATGTTCATATGTCATCTTGATTAGTTTATGTAGAACATTTGACAACACACACACACGATTCTTTCAAATCGTGGCTTATGTTGGACAAGCACTCTACATGTAGCTCTTCATGGAGGAGGTAGTGAGGAGGCATAATCTTTTGTCTTGGAGTAGCATACGAAGGTGGTACATCTAGGCGGAATCTCTCGTCTTCCTCTAGGGAGGGTTGTGCATCTCAACCTGATCTAGTAGCATTGAGGTCTAAAGACAGGATGTTGTGGAGTTGAAATAATGCTTCAAAAGAGGGATAGCCTATAGCTCAAGAGAAAAAACTCCTTATGTACATGTTGCACCTTGTATATATTTTCAAAAAAAAGGAAAGAAAAAATGCAGAATTTCCAAAAGTTGACAGGCCTGATTGGAAAGTAAAATGCTTGCTGGAGTGTATATACAAGGAAAAAGAAAAAAAATAAAATAATAAGAGCTTCAAAGTAAATTTTTGTAAGCTTGCAGCTGGATGACTTGGCTACACTGGTCAGGCATCCAAGGATAGGTATCTACACTGGTTACCGTCCATTCTTTTCTCCATCTCCTCTTCTTGAGCTGGTTGTACTTGAACTTAGAAGGGAATATCCCCGCTCCTCGAGGAAATAGTTGCTAGATGGGGGGAGTAGAGTTACCTTGTTGAGGGAGGTTGTTTCTTTGCTACTTTTGAGATGGGGAGCTATATTTCACTTACACCGTACAAGTAAAGATTCATAGTCATAAGAATTTGTTTATGTATTCTTGTTCTGACCTGATTGTTGAGGAGACCTAAATAGGAGTTTTGTGGAACTTAGAGGTTGTTAGGTTTTAAATCTATTTCCCATTAAGGTTCCGCCACACTAATAGTCCAAATGTTTGACAACGCTCCATACTACAATTTCATGAAGATAAGTTTAATATTAAATATTATCCTAATTTCTTTATTTTTCTTTGCATTTTCCTTTTATTCACTTATTCTTTCAAATAAGTGTTTGCTAAAGGACTAGCAAAGGTAAAGCATAGGGGGATGATGAATCTGTATTTCATCATCTTTATTTATTTATTTTAGCTTAAAATCCATTATAAAACACATGTATATATGATTAACGCGAAATCACCTCTTTAATAATCTAAAACTGTCGTAGTATAGGAGGCAAATTCAGTTCGTCAAAAACCACAATCTTTGAATGTTGTGGAATATTTTTAATTGGCAAGTCTACCAAGGTCGAACACAGGGAACGGTGATTCTTAGTTGTGTGGTCTTAAATTAAATTAAATAATTAATTAATGTTTGAGTAATTTCTATGTTGAGAAAATATACAATGCAAATGCTAAGAAATGCAATGACAAGGAGATAGACAGAGACACTAATTCGGCTCAAGATATGTTATTTTTCATGATTTAAATCATCAATTAATAAAGTCAATTAATCCTCAAAATCCGATCACATATCACAAAAATTACGTCCAGAAAAATATCTCCAGAAGCAGGCAAGAAGGAAAATATTTCTGAGAAACAATCCTGCAAATTACTGGGATAAGGCAAATGATTCTATTGATAAATCATTATTCTCCAATCAAAGCCTCAATACAAATGATCTTGTAAAATAATGAGAGATCAATATCTATCCTTCATAAGAACACCCCTGTAAGAATTGATTCATCGATTTATAATATGTCAAAATTCAGCTTGCAAGAGTCAACAGATATCCTCAATAATAATTATCAATAAACAACCTCAGATCTGTTCACAAGCTATGCTAAATGGTAGAGCATGAAAATATCTTCAAAACGACATATTATATGCTAAAAACGGAGTTCGTATGAGAAAGATATGCTAAAATGAAATTGCAGGGACTAAACTGTAAACAAAATAAAGTTTTTATCTCAAAAAGTTCCCTAGAGGGGCTTATCTATAATTTATAGAAGTCGGAGGGGCCTTTCTGCAATTTACCCCAGACGGGGGTATATTAGCAAATTCTGAAAATGCAAGGGGCGTTGATGTAATTTTCACCAATTGCACGTATGCAGCACGTGCGCAGGAGGCTCGGAGGCGAAGCTAAGGCTCAGGCGACCCGAGGCTAAGGATCAGGTGCCGAACCAAAGGCTCGGGCATCGAGGCAGAGGTTCAGATGGCGGGGCTCAAGCTCGGATGCCCGAGCCTACGTAGCGGCGGTTTGGATGGCGGGGCTCAGGCTCGGATGCCCGAGCCTACGTGGTACAGGTCTGGCGCTTCGGCTGACCCGAGCCTCGAGGCTAGGGTCGAGGCTCGGGTGGGACGCGTGGTTGCACGTGCGCCGTTGGATCAAGGGCCACTGCCCGATCCAATGGCGAATGTACGTTGCGATGGAGGGTGGAACTCGGCCGGAGCAGAGATGGCGAGGCTTGATCGAAGCGGGGACGGCGTCGATCGGCCAGCTGCGTGGCGAAGATAGAGCGGCCGGAGGAGGCGATGTCGCACCTCGGCCAACACACGGCGCGAGGGCGGCCCAGGTGCTGCGGGGCGGAGGTGGAGGCGCGGAGATGGTGGCCAGCTCCAAAGGCGACGGAGGCCAAGGTGATCGGTTGTGTCCGAAGATGGTCGAGCGGTGATGCTGGCTCGAGCACGGTCATGTTGACGGAGGTGCCCCCGAGCGTGGCCGGGCGGAGGTAGCGGCGTGAGGGCGGCATGGCGCGTAGAGAGGCGTCGGGAGCAGAAGGTTGTTGGGTTGTTGGTGGTAATATGGAGAGAAGAGAGAATAGATAAAGGAAGACAGCGGAGAAGGATTGCCTTGTATATGGAGGAGGATGCCTCACTCCGGTCTTCGCCTCCGTCTTGGCGAGAGCACAGGGCTGAGCTGCAGCAGCCTGACAATAGAAGCGACAAAGGAAAAAACCTTTGGATCGCGTCGAGATGTTAGGAGCTTCAGCTGCTGTCACCTGCTGAGCATGAAGATGGCAGATGGGCTTTGCGGCCGGTGAGGAGATGTTCTTTATAGATGGAAATGGAGGGTTGTTACGCGGGTGAGGGGAGTGGACGGGGGTGGCGCGCGTAACGGCTGGAGGAGGCGAGGGGGCACTGGCCATTCACGCGGGTGAAGTGCGTAACGGCCAGGGGCCATACATGGCGGAGGTTACGCGAGAATCGACTAGAGGTGGAAGAAGGTGAGGGGTCACGAGCTGGGCATGTGACCCAAGGGTAGAGAGAGAAGCGGGTCATGTGGGGGTGCCATGTGGCACGCCCAGGGGCTACCACGTGGCACCCCCAAAACAATTTCAAAATTTAAAGGTAAAGAAAAATAGAAAATAAATAGAAGGAGACCTCGGATCGAAAAATTTCCTTCACAAAATTGTTCATCTCATCGAGATCTCCAACTTTCATTTAGGACCCGTGAGCAAAAGAGGTCACCTACGTGAAGTGGTATTTTTGGTGGTTTTTCATTGGTAGAGAACCAGATTTTGGGGATTTTGTAATTGTTTTTGGTGGTTTTAGATAGGATACAAATTATAGAAAAAATACGATAAAATACAAGAAAATTATTTACATACTAATCTAATTTTTTTGGATTTTTAATGAATAAAAAAATAGGAAAATAAAATAAAAGTAAGAAACGTACAATTTTTGTATAGACTCACAGCGGACACTTGGACTCAGTCAGTTTCTTTGTTTTTAGTGTAATATAGATTTGTATTCTTATGTCACTTAATAAAACTTTCATCAAAGAACACAAATGAAAAAGAAATAAAATTAAATGGGTTAATTATGTACATAAAAACTCAAGTCAAAAATAGCAAAAAGTCAAAATGCGCAAAAGAGGCCCAAAATCCAACTTTCACATATGAGCTCTGAATTTTACGAAATTGGTCTTGTTTTGAAGGTATTTGAAAATGGAGTAATTTAAAAGTGAGTATACCAAAATCGGACACTGTATGAGGGAGATATGCTCATTTTAGTCTGTCAGATGTTAAATTAGACTTTAGGATTATTTGACAATTATTGGAGTTAGTAATTTTTTGTATTTTTTATTTAATAAGGTTAGTAATATCTACACAATGGAGTGGTTTGGGGTCAATCGGAGTTAGGATGAATTAACTAAAAATAAGAGAAGTTGGCGGCTTTTTGGGCTAATTTACACGGGATTTTTAATGCAATTATGCATGATGAAATGCAAATATTATTTAGACATGTATGAATGCTAATGATGCTTTATTAATGATTAAATGCATGTGAATGTTGGGAAATAGAGTTTAAATGATCAATTTTAGCATGATGAATACGAGATTCATCATACCTCTATACTTAGACCATGCTCGTCCCCGAGCATGAATGAGTGACTTAGTTGAATACATCCCTGACTGTGCATGTGAATTTTCGAGGCTTAATTCATAGAAGACCCTTAAATTGAGTGATCCTAAAATTCTGGGCTCAACCATGCTTTAATCAAAAGGAATCCAACTTGTCTAATTTTCAGACTCTCTGTTTGTACATATAATGTAAGGATATGATTTTAGTGCATTGCATTCATGAGAGTCAAGTCAAGACATCACCCAAAGTTCTAATCCAAGAGACTCTCCTCTAGACCTAGTACTCAACACTAGAGAATAAGTCTATTCTTTCTTCAGTCAACCGTCTCATTAGTTTGTCAGACTTGAAAGTGTAGATAGACGACCAGATGATGGAGGACATAGGATTGTGTCTGATTTTCTCTCCCTCACAATGGAACAAGGTGCCTCTCGAGTGCCTTATTAGTCAACACAAGTATATTTTTATTTTGTTGATCAATGTGTCCGTCAAGAGAATTTGGAGTCATTTGTACTTGTTTTTCTGGGAGTACACTGGGGTGTGTCTCTTTTGAGCATCTAAGATACCTTCGACACCCAGACTTGTATCGCTTACGATGCAGAGCCATTTTATGGTGTCAATCCGACTCCTGGGTCCTAATTAGTGCTTGGTCCAAGTGGACACCTTGAAAATGTTTGGGAGCACTCGCCATTGGTGGAAGCTCATTTGGAATTTTACTTTGGATGATAGAGCTTTTTCTTTGACATTTCTTTTTCTTTTCTTTTGTTGGCTAGCTCCACTGCTTTTACCAAAAGTTGGCGCACACTGATCAACCATTTTTATTAAGTTTCAACACACCCTGGCACTTAGGTCAATATCAAAAAGATAGCATATGAACTTGTTCACATACTGACTAGGATTTTGCTGACACTCAGGTTTTCTGAAGCCTTCATTAACTTTATTACATCCTCGAATATCATTAAATCGGGTCTAAACTCAAATCTCTAGTCACAGTTCCTCAAGTGATAACTCAACTCATCTCATCAATCATGCAGTTGTGAAAGTGATTGTGCTGATCATATTCTTTTTGAAGGTAGAGATGAAGAGTGTAATATAGCGCTCAAATCTTTCAAACTAGGGAAGTGTGGATTATTAAGTTCAAAAACCCTAATGACTAAGGTATGTTAACTCAAACTCTCAAGATCTCAGAAATCAAGTGTCCTCAAAAATCCTCAAGCCTTGAGTAACAGTGAATGTGTCAGAAATATATCAACCAAGGGATGCATGAAATGCTTGATGAAATGCAAGACCATGAGTGATGATTTTTTATATGTAAAAAGTTTTTTTATTTTTTTATTTTTATTTTTTTTTATTTTTGTTCTTTTTTTGTTGTTGTTTTTTTGAAAAACAAGTATTATACACACTACTTGTACCCATCCCCGATGTTAGATAAAAACGATTAACGTACGAGCTATGGATAAAGTAGGTAAAATATATACAAACACACCCCCCTATACTTAGCTTGTGCTATGTCCTCATGGCACAAAGTTAAATGTAGACATAGCTCGTACTAAGTATAGATGGATTAAAAATAAAAGAAGAGAAGTGTTGTATAAACAATGGTACTGGTCCCCCTATACTTAGGCTCAGGTCAGCCTAAGTATAATCAAATAAATACATATGGGGAACCGGGTAGATTTGCGGATGTACAAGATCAAGGAGGTTTGCGACGGACCTTCTTGCGGGAGTGTGGAGGGAGATAGTATGGAGATGGGGAGGGCAATGAAGAGGGGGCCGATGAAGAAGACCAGCCATCGTCAGAGTCATCCTCAGGGGAATTGTAGTCGTCTGTAGAGGACTTCCAACTTTTGTCGATCAGAGGTAAGTGCCTTTGGATCAGAGCAGTACCTATTGCACTTATCTGATGAACCACATCAGGACCGGACGAGGACTCTTCAGAAATCACCTGGTGTCTAAGGTCAAAGGTGACTTTCTTGGTCGATTTGTTTCCTTGGAAAGTGTTGGGAGGAAGTTGGACAGTCTTCATCTCCCTGTCTTCAGTAACCGATGTGGCATTCATGAGTTCCTCATCAGATGAATTTCCGTAAAAGTCGACTAATTCTTGAAGGGTCATGCTCAGCTTCGGTCGAGGGAGATTGTTCCTGGTGATTTTGTGGTTTATGGCTGGGGGTGTTGATGTCACTTCCGGATGATCGTGAATTTTGGTGACATCAAATGTTTCCGGAGTTGGTTCCTTATATGGTTCAAGTATCTCATGAATTACTGCCGACTCAAAGATTGGACCACTCAAATAATCATGGTGATCCTTAATAATATGATCCAATTCCGCATAAACTCCAAAATCTTGATTTTTTCCTAGGAGCAGTGATAGGGTGGTGAGAATCTGAAGTTTGTCCAATAGTCAGTCTTTTAGGTGACTCTCATGTGGTTTGTATCTGTGTGTCATGTGGAGATGTCTAATAATGTTAAATATTTATATCTTAATCATAATTGTTGGTTTCAAGTTGGTTTTCCTCAAAGCAGGACGTGTCATTGGGGGTTTGTTCATTGTGGTTCGAGTTCGGGAACTTGATTTCCTGAGTCTCACAATCAACGATCGCCTTAGCGGAGGCTAAGAACGGCTTTCCTAAAATTATAGGAGACTCAGACAATCTTCCGGGGTGCTCAATGTCAAGGACAATAAAGTCCACTTTATGTTCTTTACCTTGGAAATTTACGACAACAGAAACGATCCCCCGTGGTCTTTTGGTAGATCGATCGGGTAATTGAACAATCATCCTAGTCTTTTTTAGTTGTCCGAGTTTGAGTTGGTCAAAGATGGACTTGGGGAGGATGTTTAATGTAGAGTCGCCGTCTAACCGAACATGAGTGAATGTAGAATCCTCAATTTCATATGTGATCCGAGTCAATCGCTTGAATTTATGGCTTTTGATTTTATGATTCATCACCAAAGAACTAGCCATAGATATGACATGATATTTAGTCCTGGATCATTTCTTGCCCCTCTTTTTTGGGTTCAGTCGATTCTTCACAAATCTCTTAAGATCGGGCACATATTCTATGGCTTTGATCAATGGAAGCTCTAAGATCAGACTCTTGCAAAATGCTTCCATTTCAGAATTATCCTTTTTTTTTAATTTTCAATTTTTTAATGTTTTTGGTATTTTCTGTAATATGATCAGTCAGGGGGTCAGAGGTCAGTGGTTGTGTCTGATTGTGAGTCATATGATAATCCAGTGGTTCGCATTGTGGTGGCATCACTTCTTCTGAATTCTGCATAGACTGGATGAGATCATATATTCTTTCAGTTAGAGTGTCTGCTCTATTATTAATCTGAGCAATCTCATCCTTAAACATATCATGACTAGTGATTGAGTAATCATTCTCCACGTGTCGTGATTCTGGCAAGTAACCTCGAGTAGAGTATTGATTGTTCATCATTATGGTCTAGTCATGAGCTATATTTCCTTGACTTTGGTTTTCTCGTGGATTATCAAAGGAAAATTGTGTGTACTCAAGAGGATAGTCATCCTGAGTAGGGAATGGTTAAAGGCTGTGAGATCATAGTAACTGGAAATCATGTTCTACTGTCTATATCGGTCATTCTATTGTTCATCCTTGATTCTGGCCTCTCTTTCATGTCCATAAGATTGTCAGAATATGAGAGAGGGCTATTCCAAGAAGAAGTGTGGTCATATGGTGGGATGTATGGGTGGGAAGAGAATGGTGGCTGCGGGGAACCTGATTTGAAGATCAGGTTCTCCTGAGGAGTGTGAGAGGAAGGATATCGGGACAAGGTCATGGAGATCGGGAAAGAAGACCATTGTACTCACATCTTCTCAAGAGGGATGGAATGATCAACCAACCACAATTTGCTTGCGATTGCAAGGTCTTTGACGCACACAAATCAAACACAAAACAAACACGCAATTCACCCACTCAACACTGGTGAAGGCACGTTAGGGTCCGGCCGCTTATCTCTTCAGTTTTAATTTAATGACAAAACAATCTTGAAAATTAAGTGGAGCTGTTAGGTGTTGAAATATTTCACAAAGATTATACCGAGTTTATACAACTAGTTGCACCTACTTTCAGCCAGTATAGGTGTAAGTACGGACCGTTTAAACGGCTACCCGTGTTACTTGAGGACGGAGCCTTCCTCAGTGTCCTCTAAACCACCTACTCTGCTAAGGGAAGTCGGACCGTAAACAGCTACCCGAGACCCTCACTGAAAAGTAGCTAACTGTTTTTAAAACCAGTAGTCTGAATCAAGCATTTCGGTTTTTGGCTCTGTCCTAAGGTGTGCGATCTTGTCCTTACAATCAATGAGTGGGTTTCTCTCCACCAAACACAGGTTAAATTTTTGTCAGTTTTATTTACAGTCACCTTGATTAGCAGTCCCGGTTATAAATTAAGGTTACCACTGAAGTTTATGTGAGCATAGAAATTCACGCCTAACGAGCAGTCCCAATTCCTTTAAATCCTAAGTTGTAAAACTTGAGAAAGGATAAACGGAAAAGCCAATGCAAATGTAAATCAATGATGCATGCTTAAGAGAAAGACTTACAGTGGACCCTCACGTTCTTCATGCGGGATGCGAGACAAAGAATTTAAAATTTACACTAAATGATATGCACAGATGAAAAACGCCCTAAACAAATAGTTCTATTAGCGGGAAAAATTGATTTCAATTTTTGGCTAATGTTGAACAATTTATAGTGCATTTAATTAGTGAAAGTGTAGCTAAAGAAGTATGAGCACAAGAAACAATCGTATATGTGCCTAAGTCCTACGCCACTCAAGCCGGGTCCCAACCACATAGAAGGGGTTGAAATAGACCCGACACACCACAGAAAAGTTCAGTCCAAATTATTACAAGGGTTCAGAGAGAGGGACCCTCAGAATACTGCAGAAAATTAAACCTAAACTAAGCTCTCTCTCATAAATAAAATAAAATAAAATAGAAATCAGTCTTCTTCGCATGTTCTTGATTTATATCCAAAATTAGCTCCGGGTATTCTACGAAGAGAGAAAGTGCGGTTAGTATCAGAAGAAGAAAGAAATGCAAAAGAAAAAATGCACAAAAATTAATTTCACAAAAATTAATTACAAAAAATGATTTGAAACCCTAAGAATTTGTCGTTCCCCGGCAACGGGGCCATTTGATGAACGCAAAATCACCTCTTTAATAATCTAAAATTGTCATAATATAGGAGACAAATTCAGTTCGTCAAAAATCACAATCTTTGAATGTTGTGGAATATTTTTACTTGGCAAGTCTACCAAGGTCAAACACAGGGAACGATGATTCTTCGTTGCATGGTCTTAAATTAAATTAAATAATTAATTAATGTTTCAGTAATTTCTGTGTTGAGAAAATATACAATGCAAATGCTAAGAATTGCAATGACAAGGAGACAGACAGAGACACTAATTCGGCTCAGGATCTGTGATTTTTCATGATTTAAATCATAAATTAATATAGTCAATTAATCCTCAAAATCTCATCACAGATCGCAAAAATTACGTCCAGGAAAATATCTCCAGAAGCATGCAAGAAGGAAAATATTTCTGAGAAACAATCCTGCAAATTACTGGGATAAGGCAAATGATTCCATTGATAAATCATTATTCTCCAATCGAAGCCTTAATACAAATGATCCTGTAAAAGAATGAGACATCAATATCTATCCTTCATAAGAACACCCCTGTAAGAATTGATTCATCGATTATAATATGTCAAAAATCAGCCTGCAAGAGTCAACAGATATCCTCAATAATAATTATTAATAAACAACCTCAGTTTATTTCATAAGCTATGCTAAATGGCATAGCATGAAAATAGCTTCAAAATGACATATTGTATGCTAAAAACGGAGTTCGTATGAGAAAGATATGCTAAAAAGAAATTACAGGTACTAAACTGTAAATAAAATAAAATTTTCTCTAAAAAAGGTCCCTGGACGGGCTTATCTGTAATTGATAAAAGTCATAGGGGTCTTTCAGCAATTTACCCCTAGCGGGGGTATATTTGCAGATTCTGAAAATGCCGGGGCCTTGATGCAATTTTCACCAAGCACAGGTGCGCAGTACGCGCACAGGAGGCTCAGAGGCGGAGCTGAGGCTTGGGCGGCCCAAGGATAAGGGTCGGGTGCTGAACTAAAGGCTCGGGCGTCGAGGCGGAGGTTCGGATGGCGGGGCTCGGCTCGGATGTCCGAGCCTACGTGGTGGAGGTCTGGCGCTTCGGCTGACCCGAGCCTCGAGGTTGGGGCCAAGGCTCGGGTGGGACGCATGGTTGCACGTGCGCCATTGGATCAAGGGCCACCGCCCGATCCAACGGCGACTGTACATCGCGATGGACGACAGAACTCAGCCGGAGCAGAGACGGCAGGGCTTGATCGCAGAGGGGACAGTGTCGATCGGTCGTCTGCGTGGTAAAAACGGAGGCGGCTGGAGGAGGCGATGCCGCACCTCGGCTGACACACGGCACGAGGCAGCCCAGGTGCTGCGGGGCGGAGGCGGAGGTGCGGAGATAATGGCTGGCTCAGGAGGCGACCGAGGTCGAGGTGATCAGCTTTGTCCGAAGATGGTCGAGCAGCGACGCTGGCTCGAGCGCAATCGTGTTGACGGAGGTGCCCGGTAGTGAAGGTGCAGTCGAGCGTGGTCGGGCGGAGGTAGCGGCGTGAGGGCGGCGTGGCGAGTAGGGAGGCATCAGGAGCAGAGGGTTGTTGGGTTGTTGGTGGTGATCTGGAGAGAAGAGAGAAGAGAGAAAGGAAGACAGTGGAGAAGGATCGCCTTGGATCTGGAGGAGGATGCCTCACTCCGGTCTTCGCCTCCGTGCTTGGCGAGAGCACAGGGCTGAGCTGCAGCAGCCTGACGATAGCAGTGGCAAAGGAAAAAACCTTTGGATCGCGTCAAGATGTTAAGAGCTTCAGCTGTTGTCACCAGCTGAGCATGAAGATGGCGGATGGGCTTTGCGGCCGATGAGGAGATGTTCTTTATAGACGGCGATGGAGGGTTGTTACGCGGGAGAGGGGAGTGGACAGGGGTGGCATGCGTAACAGCTGGAGGAGGCGAGGGGGCACTGGCCATTCACGCAGGTGAAGTGCGTAACGGCCAGGGGCCGTGCATGGTGAAGGTTGAGCGAGAATCGGCTAGAGGTGGAAGAAGGTGAGGGTTCACGTGCCGGGCACGTGACCCGAGGGAAGAGAGAGAAGCGGGGAAGGTGGGGGTGCCACGTGGCACGCCCAGGGACTGCCATGTGGCACCCCCAAAATTTTCAAAATTTAAAGTTAAAGAAAAATAGAAAAGAAATAGAAGGAGATCTTGGATCGAAAAACTTCCTTCACGAAAGTTGTTCGCCTCGTCGATATCTACAACTTTTATGAAGGATCTGTAAGCAAAAGAGGTCACCTACGCGAAGTGATATTTTTGGTGGTTTTCCATGTGTAGAGAAAACCGGATTTTTGGGGTTTTGTAATTGTTTGGTGGTTTTAGAGAGGATAAAAATTATAGAAAAAATACGATGAAATACAATAAAATTATTTACACACTAATCTAATATTTTTGTATTTTAATCAATAAGAAAATAGGAAAATAAATAAAAGTAAGAAACACACAATTTTTGTTCAGACTCACAGCGGACACTTGGACTCAGTCAGTTTCTTTGATTTTAGTTTTAATCTAGATTTGTATTCTTGTGTCGCTTAATAAAACTTTCATCAAAGAACACAAATGAAAAAGAAATAGAATTAAAAGGGTTAATTATGTAAATAAAAATTCAGGTCAAAAATAGCAAAAAGTCAAAATGCGCAAAAGAGGCCCAAAACCCAATTTTCACATATGAGCTCCGAATTTTACGAAATTGGTCTTGTTGTGAAGGTATTTGAAAATGGGTACACTAAAAGTATGTAGACCAAAATCGGACATTGTATGAGGGAGATATGCTCATTTTAGTTTGTCAGATATGAAATTAGACTTTAGGATTATTTGACACTTATTGGAGTTAGTATTTTTTGTATTTTTTATTTAATAAGGTTAGTAATATCTACACAATGGAGATGGTTTGGGGTCAATCGGAGTTAGGATGAATTAACTAAAAATAAGAGAAGTTGGCGGCTTTTTGGGCTAATTTACACTTGGGATTTTTAATGCAATTATGCATGATGAAATGCAAATATTATTTACACATGTATGAATGCTAATGATGTTTTATTAATGATTAAATGCATGTGAATGTTGAGGAACAGAGTCTAAATGATCAATTTTAGCATGATGAATACGAGATTCATCAATACAATACTAACTCCATATTCTTACTAACTTGCATGTGTGTGTAAATATTGTACATATATTGTTATTTTAACCTAAAATAAAGAAAGAAAGGAAAAATAAAGAAAAGAAAAAAAATAAGACTGTGTATATGTAATAGATACAGGCTGACCAAAACCCCGAGAGAAGTCAATACTGACTTGACCAACCAGGATTAAAGTAGGAGGAGATATGGTCCTTAATCAGAAAATCCAAAAAAATGTGTTGTGTATATTTGTATAATGACACCATTTTTTTTGCTCATACATTGACCTAAAAACAAATAATTTTCAAAACAAAAGTTGTAAATAAAATTTTTTCTTAAATAATAAAAATATTTGCAAAATAAAATCATGTACATAATAAATGAAACCACATCTAGAAAAAGCCATTAAACGATAATTGAAAGACCAATTCTAGATCCATATGAACCCAAATTAAACCAAACTCACGTCTATTGTATTCTATATTAAATTACCTTAAAAATGGCTGCGGTTTCATATTTTTTGGAATTACGGTTGAAAAGTCAATTTTCTAGGATGGTTTGTGCAATTTTACCATTTACTTGTGCATATTGTATTTGTAAATATTTTTACTAATTATTTAAAATAAAAATAAAAAATAAAATAAAAAAATAAACATAAAAAAACTAAATTCCTTATTTAACTATGTATATAATGTACCATATGCATATAGTATATGTATATAGCTGATATTCTTAAATAACCACCACAAAAAATAAAAAAATAATATTTTTTATTCAATTTAATAAAGTGACGAAAATACAAAAAATAAAAATTTTTGTAAATAATTTTAACACTAATTTCTTTTTATCTTTATCTCATTTCAATTTCTTTCCTTATCTCTTATCTCCATTAAATATTTAAATTTAAATTAAAATTCAATTAATCCTCTATTTAATTGGCTCCTCCTCCCTCTTTTCAATTTGATCAATCTTTGGTGAGAGGAGCTCATTCTCCGAGAGCTATCTTGTCGCAGAAGGGTGCCTAGCCTCCAAGCCGTCCGGTGATAGCGAGTCGGCCTTCGTTGAGGCGATCACAATCTTTTCCGCTCCTAAGGTGGGATCCATCATTTTTCTCGTTTCTAATCTAGGTTAATTGTACTTTACTTTTCGCATTTTTATTTTGTTGTCATTTTTTTCTCTGGATCTTAGGACACATTATGATTTGATCTGAATCCGATCTGATTTTTCACCTTCGCATCTCGATCTATTCGCATTCTTATTCTACCTCACTCAATCTTCCATCTCTGACTGTGTATGTAGTCAGAGAAACGGATACATTCCTCATTTTCCGCTGGATCTCCGTTCACGTATTCTGGTTTGATTTTGGGATTGGGATGTCGTACTTGCATCCTGATTTGTTTATGAATAAAATATAAAAAACAAACAAAAAATATATATAGTTTTTCTTTCTAACATTTGTTTTGCAGGAATAAAGAAAAAATTACAATATATATATGTAGTTTCTATTTAAAAAAAAAGTTTTTTCCCTCCTATTTCTGCTTTAAAAAATAAAAATAATCAGTAGCAGGAGCCGCCCTCCCCATCCGCAGGCGGTGCCCTCCGCCCATCACCCACCAGCAGTGTTCGTCTGCATGCAGTCGCCATCAACAGAAGACACTGCAGGCTGTTGTAGGTCCCTCCGCCACCGCGTGTCACCGCCGATCTCGCAGCCTTGAAGCCACTCTCCTCCGTCGACAAGCCACCCGCGCCCACGCGCAAGGTCGCGCCACCCCCACCTTGTTGTCTGGAGCGCCCGGCCACCCACGCCCATGCGCAAGGCTGCGCCACCCCTGCCTCGTCGTCAGGAGCGCCCGACCACCCGCGCTTACGCGCAAGGCCACGACACCCCGGCCTCGCCATCTGGAGCGCCCGGCCACCCGTGCCCACGCGCAAGGCTGCGCCACCCCGACCTCACCGTTTGGAGCACCTGACCACGACCAATGCCATAGTCACTCATCATCTCCAGCCATCATCCGTCGCTCCCCACCGCATAGGACCGTCGCCGAACTCGTCTCGAGCCGCCTGAACCTCGTCATCGCCTCCCTTGTGGGAGAGAAGAAAGGGAGAGAGAAGCGACAGCGCACGTCTTGTGACCTGCACCCCTTTGGCTTTGAACAAAGGATCAAGAGAAACCCTAGGCTATTTTTAAAAAAATGGAAAATCATCGAAGAGTCCCCTGGTACTTCTGAGATTCGCAAATAAAGCCCCCTTCTCCATCCAGTCAAGTGCTATGCGCATGTTTTATGGGTAATTTGCACTTTCTATCCTCATGTGTGTTTATTATTATATTTTGATGCAAAAAGTTTTGTAAAATTAAAAAAAAGGAATAAAAAAATTAAAAATTAAAAAGATAAAAAAACCTCAAAAAATCAAGATAGTTTGCATTTGAGATTCCTTATTTCTTTTAATTGATTTTTTTCGATTATTAGAATAACCCTCCGGAATTGTAGCCTCCCTGAGTTTGATCCTTTTGCTATATAGGTAAATAAGTAGCACAAATTTCTCTCACTTCATTATTCTCTTAATTTTGTAGCTTGAGAAGAAGAAAAATTATTTGTTGTTTCTTGATATATGGGTTGCAACGACCACTACGCATTTATTTTCATCAGTAATTTAAAACCTCAAAAATCATGCTCAACAGTATGTCCTCAATCACCCAAATAGTGGAACCATCTATCGGGCTACTGTGTTATATCATGTCCAAAGGGTATTGTGAGGCAAAGTACACCAAACCGACTCTTTATGGTCAGAGGCAAGTGCTTGTAGTTGCGACTGTGTATCAAAGACTGATACACGGGTACTTAGGGCACAAGTCCATGGTTTTTTAGCTCTATCCTTAGGACTACATCCTCACCTACTCTGTCTGAAGTTTAGTAGATGCGACAATGAGGGGTTTTCTTTCTCAATACAATTAAGTCCAGATTTTTTTATTTTTGGGTCGAAGTTTCAAAAGGAAAATTCTTTTTTATTTTTTAGAGTTTTCACTTTTTTGGATATTTTCAAGAATATCTAACAAGAGTCCAATTTCTTTTATTTTTGAAAAATATGTCTCATTAAAGGGAAAATCACAGAGTGCAGCGGAAAAACTATGATGCATCCAGGAAAGAAAACACATATATCCCCAGCTCTCTACATGCAATATGATCTGCATAAAAATGTAAATCTAAGCTAATGCACGCAAAATCCATAAAAACAGTACCCTAAACCAGCAACTCTAGCATAAAAATAGATTAATTTTTCAAATCAATGAATTACACCTAATTGTGGATTAGGGTAATAAGCTCTAATTTTAATTATCTAATCAGTCATGCATTCTCCCCTAGATTTTCACGAAATCATGGGACGCAATGAAAATAATCGAAAAACCAAACATCACGGTGAAGTCCCCCAAGTGCATCGGCACTTGGAAAAACAAACCCTAAGAAGAAAGTAGGTCAAAGTCTTGTTCTACAAGTCGGGATGTCCTTAATGGATCCCTTGATACAAAATAAAAATTGGGCAAGTGCCCCTTCCTCTCTCACTAAAATAAAAACACCGACAAAGGCCGTAAACTCTCAAAAGAAAAAAAATATTATCTCTGAAAAAATAAAAAAATGTACCAGAATCGACTCAAGCTACTCCTCTGCAACCACTTCGTAAAGAAGGAGCACGATCCCTATGCTCTCAGTTGGTTTGATTTCCTAAGAAGACGATTAATCATGTGGAACCTACACCACGTGTTAGCACAGACAAATAAAAGAAAATCAAAAAGATCAAGAAAAAATCAGAAGACAAAGGAGAAGATCAAAAATCGAGAAAATCAACAGAAAAAACCGATAAAAATCGAGAAAGACCAAGAAAAATCTAGAGAAGTGAAAACATAATAAGTTGAGAAGAAATCAAAGAGAAAAATCAGAGAAAATAAAAGAAAGAAAGAAATAAACAAAAACTAAGTAAAACTGGGAAAACTAAAAGAGAGAAGAAAATAAAAAGCACAAAAAATAGAAACTCAAAAATCAAGCATGACAATGCCTCCCCAACAACGGTGCCATTTGATAATCTCAAAATGTGCGGTTATCGGGAAAAATTAGAAAAGAAGTGAAGAAATGGGCGATTAACGAAAGAAAAGTCAGAAAAATATGAAGATCTCAAACTTATCCCCGATAATGGCACCATTTTGATAACCATGATCTAACTCATAGTTAAATTTGAGTTGCATGTAGAGAACCTCGAAGAGAGATCCGATTAATCAAAGAAAAGACAACAAAATTAGGAGAGAAAGAGAGAGAGAAAGAGAAAATGAAAATATGGCTCTCTTTTAATTTTGATCTTCATTATTATATTTAACTAGGAAAGTGTTCCTGGGTCGAACAAAAGGAAGCAGAAAATTGTGCTTCAATTTTGAGTGAGAAAAATATTTTTATGATTTTTTGTTTCTAATTTCTTCTCTAAGAAAATATTTTTTCCAGTTTAATTTTAAATTTTTATGTCCTAATTTTTATTTAATTTTTCAAAGTGATATTTTTAAACAAATGTGATCTACAATATAATAATACGTGGTAGAAAATATATCGTGATACTATAGTAGATCCAAAAAATGGCTTGAGCAACGAGCTCGAAAATCAACACAAAAAAACCGAGACGAAGATGAATTGCAAAGAATTAAATCTCCAAGAGATTGCGATAAAATACTTCAAAATTCGACTCAAAATAAAACTTGAGTAGTTATGTAACTACCCCAAGAAAATCGTCAAAAAATAATACCAATATAATGTCCAAAGTTCCTACAATGTCCCATGATATCAATATGAATAAAATAAACAACAACAACAAAGCCTTTTCCCACAATTAATAGGGTCGGCTACATGGATTCTTCACCTCCATTCAGATCTATCTTAGGTCAATCTCGGACACTAAAAGAAAAAATGAAAATTTCTCAATTAGGTCCCTGGTCAGGGACCTCATTGTAAGAAAACTGTCAGGAAATTATACTTAGGTCCCCATGTAGGGATCTAAATGCAATATTGAAAAGCTTCTCGATGCTATGGAATTCTTGAAAGCTTCCTGGGTCTCTTTGTAATTTTTCATTGCTTGGGGATTCGACGGATGAGATTAGAAGATGGTGGAACAATCTGGGCCCTTGTTTGTGGACGTGTGGTGCAATCTTGTACGATGTGTTCTTGGGGACGTTCTTCCCCAATTCCAGCAAGCAACAGTGGTGATTCTTTGACCTCGAGCCTCCGACGATGTGACTAATTATTGAAGACCTCCGGCAGCCAAAAGGGGTCTCCTACCCCCTTCAAGCTCCCATGTGGTGGGTAATGATTGAAGAAGGGTGGCGAAGCGACTGACAAAAGCTCCTGCTAGGGTTTGGGCTCCAAGAAGAGTACTCCAGATGCTCTTAATTGGAATATGTCACGTGAAGATAAATGCTCCAGATGTATGAATTGAAAGCTCCATATGTGAATGATCTTCCTGCAAATGAATTTAGTTCCTCGATTCTTGATGAATCGACCAAGGATTATGAATGCTTGTAGTTCAAATATTTGGTTTCAGAAAGAGGGTATATCAGATAGAATTGGATTCGATTTGATTCAAAATTGGGCACGGGTTTTATTTGTGGATTAAGAAAGAGGCTTAGGATGATATAATCACATGGTTCTCTATCCTAAATGGACCCGCAAATCAAAAAATAATAAAGAAGATGGAGGAACTCGCCTGGGGAAGAGGATGTAAGATCATTGATCCTCGCTCAAGGGTTGGTATTTCCCAAGCTCCACACTGTGCTAGGCCGTGATTCAAGGTGATCGCTGCCTTAGAACGAATCCTCCAACTTCACTCGTCCACGCACAATGGTCACCAAACGTTGTCACCACCGATGTTGGCTAGAGCAAGGTGGGAAAGGGAGCTGGTCGGTCATTGGAACAGATATGCTGGAGAAGTTGGTTTGAACTGGTGGTCTTTGGATAATTAAATAGTACGATAGTTGGAGAGTTGGATCAGATCTGAGGGTAGGCATGCATCATAGTTGTTAGGAGAATAATACAGACAGTTTAGATTAGGTGAAGTGGAAGAATGGTGTGGAAAATTAGTGGAAGTTGGCCTGCTTAAACAGATAACGAACAGATCTTCTTGTTTAAGAAGGCATGTGGTGCTGACACATGTCAACACCACATAGGCCAGAATTTAAATTATATTATAAATTACATATTAATTAATAAATGACATTAGTTTAAATAATATAAAAATGAATGTATATATAATTAAATTATATAATTTCTTATATAATTTTTATTATAAATAATGTTTTTTTATGAAATATAAATATAATATCAATAAATACATATATAGTAGACTTAATAAACAACATATACATTTTTAATTCAATAATTTCACAAATAAGTTATCATTTTTTTATTTTTTTAATTATATAATAATAAATATGAGTTGCATGATTTTTATGGATTTTTATAAATTGATTTGTATATATTAATAAATACAGATATATAGTTTGTAGTTCAAATTCATTTACTATTTAGATTTTTTGAATTATTTAAAATATTAAATAAATATTTTAATTTCTAAATTTTTTTATTGATAAACTAAAAGATCAAGAAAATAATTAAAAAATTAAAAATCAAGTGTTCTGTAAATAGTATGTACAAAATAAAATAAAAAGCCCAGAAACCCAGTTATCATTATGTCTCAAACCGACTTTTTGCAAACGAACTCCAATTTTAGTGAAATCACTTCATTGATTAGAGAATATTATTTTATTAACTTTAAAAGTGAGTAGAGTGAAATTGAAGATTGTATGAAGAAGTTATGATGTTGGGAATTTGACAATTTGTAAACTAGATTTCTTGGCATATTTACATGTTGTAATTTTTTATGATTTTTATATTTTTATATACATTTTTATAAACATATGAGAAAAGAGTTTGGTGAAAAATATATAAAATGAATAAATTAAAAATAGTTTACTTTTGATAAATAATGAATAAATAAGAATTAATGTATGAGGTACATAATTAATTATTTTTGTTATTTTCTTCCCTATCTCCCCCTACTTATTGTTTGTCGACCAATCCATGTTCACTTGATCTAAGGGGTTAGGTCATATAAATATATCTTACAGCTATATTTATATGAGAAAAATGGGGTTGCCCCACTCCATTTTTTGCAATTTTTTTATTTTTAGGAAAAATATCACCATGTATATTCATCCCTATATCCCTCCTATAAGTCATTCGAATTTCATAAGAAACGGAGACTCCTACGGCCTCCATCCAGATGTCATTTTTTTAACGGTCGCAGGATTTTTTAAATCGACCCTATCTGGATCGAGGCCGTAGGAGTCTCTGTTTCTGACGAAATTCGAATGGCGTATAGGAGGGATATAGGGATGAATATATATGGCGATATTTTTCAAAAAAAATAAATAAAATTACCCATAAATGGGGCGGGGCAGCCATATTGGCTACCCCCAGGGGGCAGCCCAATCAACCCCTATTTATATTTATTTAGTCATATTGTGCATAGATACATATTTACAGTTTGTCTTCTTTTCTTTCTTTTTATTCTTTTATTTATTTATTGTTTTTAGTGCATAAAATGAATTTTTATTCATGAATGGCATTTTGATAAGATGTGAAAATTAACATATATTTACATGTATTTTTAAGGGTTTTAAGACAGTGCGACAAAAGTATTAATAAATCATGGATTCATCACTACTTTTGAGATGTTGAGCATTGATGCCTCTATTGTACAGGCAAACAGATCTCATCGGAGATGTTTCTACTCATTTCTTGATTGAGGTAGATCCAAATCCTTCGATTATCATTTAGGGGTCTCTCTCTCTCTTAGGAGATCTCAATAAAGCTCAAATATGGTGGATCAAACTCATAATGGTGGTGGTTGAGGGTCTTTTTTATGCTGGTCTCGTATGGGCTAGGGACTAGAGCGACATAGATAGAAGTGGTAAGGATGATGGATTGCCCTCAAGACACAAAGAGTGGTCTCCAGAGATCAAGGCAATGATGGTTGAGACGATCGCGGAGAAGACTGAGTCGTTAGGGGTTTTGTTTCATAGGAATGGGTCAGGTATAAGGTCATGACTACAAATGGTTTCTGAAGATAGTGGGGCCAATTGGGATCGAATCCTCGATGCAGGTGATGGCATGGGCTATCGGTTTGACGGGTAGCTAGAATGGTCCAAAAAAATCGAAGTTGGATCAGGACTCTAGTGAGAGTGGGTTGGATCTAGTGCATGTAGAGAAGTAAGGGGGGAAGAAAGATAGGGGGAGAGTGTTAACTAAGCGGTCAATACCTCTGGGGGTTGATAGCCTACAGGTTTCCAGCAAAGAAGCCCTTTGTTGAGATGGTCAGCTCAACATAACTAACCAATGATTTATATAATATAATACAAATAAAATGACAATAACAAAGCTTTTTCCCACAATTAAGTAGGGTTGGCTACATCGGTCTTTTGCCATCATTCATATCTATTTTTGGGCATTCTTGGACTTAAATCCAAATAACTAAGATCCCTTCGGATAGTCTCATTCCAATACTTCTTAGGCCTTCATCGCCCTCTCTTAACCATCTCAACATCTGAAATCTAGCATATTCTAACAGGTGCAACAACTGACCTCCTTTACAAATGGTCAAACCATCTCAAGTTGTTTTCCCTCATTTTATCATCTATTAGAGATACACCAACTTTCCTCATAATCTCATTATTTTGAATCCAATCTTGTGTGTATAATCATGCATCCACCTTAGCATTTTTATTTTTACTATTGTCATTCTCTGCACATGTCTATTGTTCATAGGACAACATTCTGATCCATAGAGCATAGCAGGCCTCATGGCTACTTTGTAATACTTTCCTTTGACTTCCAAAGAGATGCTAAATGTAATATAATTATAAAAATATAATATAATAAACTATATAATTACATATTAGATGAGGTTAAATGTGAAAAACATAACAGATAAAATGTAAAAAGTAGTTGTGTACAAAGTGATATATAATACATCGTTGGTAAAAATAAATAATATGGAAATAATGTATACATATATAAATTTGTAGAATAATTGCACATAATTTTAATCTTTCAATTGAACAAATATGTAAGGTATTTTATATTTTATTTATTTAGAGAATAATTTAATATACATAATTATATTTTTTTTCTTAAACTTTTAAGACTTAATTTACATGTCTAAATAAATGTAGATTTGTATATCGTAGGAATCTTAAGCATGTGATTTACATTTATAATTTTATTATGATTAAATAAGAACACTATATTTTTAGCGTTATCTTATTTATATAATATACAATATGTACAACAAAAGAAAATATAAATTAGGAAAATATTACCATAAATATAGAACTAAAATAAGAAAATAATATTGCGCTTACAATGTTTATGCTCCAAAATGGATATTGTGCATATTAACTTCGATGTTAGTGAAATCACCTTCATTGGATAGAGTTTTTTAAAACTTGAACTTTGTAAATGAGTTTGTTCAAATTAATGTTCATGCAGAGTGAGACATCAGTCGTGAAGTTGAACTTTATGGCTTTTCGATTCAAGATCTATATGCATTTATTCACTTTGAAAATTATTTTATGTTCTTCTGTGTTATTTGTGTGTTGTATGTGTGTGTATTAGAAAAAGAATTAAGTTTTAATTAGTTGGTACGGTTTCTACATAAAATGTGAAAATTTGTACAATTTAAGCAAAATTATACGAGTGTTATTATAATACACAATTAGTTCCTTATTATGTTTTCTCTTCTTACTTTTTATCTCTCCCTACTTTAGTGATAGTCAATCGATCCAGCACTAATTTGATATTTAGGTTAAGGCAAGTTTATATATATTTATAGCTTTCTTTATTTTTTTTTCTTTCTTTTTCTTCCTTTATTCATTTATTCGGTTTATATTTGTGTTGGAACACATTTTTTATTCATGAGCGGTACTTTGTTAATAAATGGATAATCTCGGATTTTAGGGAAAGTGAAGGAATAAAGGAGATGAATCATAGACTCCTGACTTGTAACGGCTCAGTTTTTTTTAACCTTAATTGCATTTCATTAGTCCAATTATTAACACATTCATTAGGATATCAATTACAATCTTTTAATGGCCATTAACCCCCCTCATTGTCACTCTTAAAACCCCCTACATTCCTCCCTCATGGCACCTTTGTTTCAAACAATCCCTACCCTAGAGAGAGAGAGGTAGAAAGCTTGAGAGGAGTCCTTACGGGAGAGTTGTTTTCGTCGTAGGAGACGACAACAACGAGTCGGAGAAGGAGGAGGGTGTGGATCTGTGACCGAAAGGAGAAGCGGCGATCTCGACTCATAGTGTTAAGCTTTGGATCAAGGTATGTATCGGTTTAGGATGACGATTTATAATTGAATGTATCAATATAGGATTTTCGTTTTAATAATGATCACATCCGGAATATTATATTTTAATGTATGTGTTGATGTATGGTTATATCCGAAATAGATCTAAACGTATGCATTGGTAAAGGATCTTACGTAACAAGAAAAGTTATATTTGATTCATGAATTCTAATTGTATGTATCGGTTTAGGGTTATGATGTATAGTTGTATGTATCGGTTTAGGGTTATGATTTATAGTTGTATGTGTCGGTTAGGATTACGATCTATAAATATAGGTATCGACATAGGGTCTTACGTATCAATAAAAGTGATCCTATTTACGACCTCGAATGTCTGGGTCGAATCGTTAGGTGAACACCTATGTACCCCGAGTTGATTTTAATAGGCTCTAAATGTATAGTACGTAATGTATTCTAATCTAACATAGATTAAGTCCTTCAATTATATACTCTCAAATACATACAAGATTATAGGTGTCACTAAATCGATGGCTCATGTCATCTTGTTGGATCATTTAGTGATAGATGATTTATAAATTAGTATATAATCATTATTTTTATTATGCCCTTCGAAATCCTAAATGGAGTGTATGGTTAGATTTCTTATTATCTGAATTATGATCCATTACGGTCATTTTTTTCACCTTGTTGGTATTACACCGAATGCTACAAATATGCTAATCTGACATTAGCTTGATTTATTTATTTAATGAGGTTGTTGCAAGCAGCTTAGATATTGGTTGTATCATAAAAAGAGAGAGAATCTGTGCAAGAATGAACTCATGGTACTTTATATTTAAAAATTTCATAGGTAAACAAACCTTTTGAGTATGATAGTGAAATATGATGGATTCACATTACAGGAAATAATCGTTGGTTTAACTCGAGTCATTAGGAGAAAGAAATGACAAAATTACTTATAATGGTTTGTGCGAGACCTATCCCATTCAGAAAATGATTCCCCCTTTAAAGTTCTAAGAATATTTACAGTACATTTCATTAATAAAAATAATTATGGGTAGATGTTAATTTAACTTTCTATAATTATAAACTAATATCAATTAACGTTACCATAATTTCATCGTATTCCACATACATACTCTAGATGTTCTCTCTAAATATTATATTTTTTATGGTTTAACCAAACTGTTGATACTATTGGTGTTCTGTATGATAAAACATCATGTATTTCATAACCTGCATATTACCATTTATAATCTTAGAAATAAATGACATGAACGGCATGTCTTCACTTATAACTTGTCAACTAAGTTTACTCAAGACTCTTAGGTATAAACAATTGGCATTAACTCTTGAACATGATATGATTCATAAGTATCAACCAATGTTCACAAGTTTTATTCATTCCACAAGAGAATTAATGTTCTAATTACAAGCAAGATTAAGGCACGGACTCATAAAGAGTCATATGAACGATCGCAAGGGGTCGTGTAAGCCAAAGGGCAATGCCACAAGGGGCAACGTCGCAAGGGACGTATGGTTGCAAGGAACCATCGGGGCAAAAGATAAGCCCTCTACAGTTGTACCTACACTGTCATGTTAATGCCACAAGGGGCAACGCCGCAAGGGGTGTATGGTTGTAAGGAACCATGGAGGCAAAAGCTAAGTCCTCTACAGTTGTAGCTACACTGCCATGGACCGCAAGTGCCAGCGGTTGAAAACGTATAACAAGATACGTATATGAAAGTTATGAAATAAATGATTTATAAAGGTAAATCATTACACGTATGTAAGAAAATGATTTAAAAAGAGTAAACCATTACATGTTATACAAGAAGTGGTTAAGAAAGTTAAACCATCAAATTCATGGGGGTTAATATGCAAAATGATTTATATGATTTAAGAAGTATGTAAATTGCCAAGTATTTTATGAAATAAACCACACAAGTTGAAAGAAATGGTTTTCATATCTACTTATGCAATTTACATGTATATCCATGTTTTTGAAAGAAGTCAAATTATATATATGTTAGGGATCGTACTTAGACATGCATGGGAAATATCTAGGCACGGGAATGATGTGTATACATGAAAATCTAAGTACATGATTTATAACGGATCAAGGGCCATTAGAATACCCATGCATGGAGCCCGATGCATACCGGACATTAGGCTCATGCAAATTTATATTTGTCAATTTCAGGTGAAGAACAGGATTGATTGCATATCCCAGATCGTGCTACGGATCCCACGAGATTCCAAGCGTGGTATGACTCAACTTGAGAAGAATAAAGGATATCTATATGCCTACAGGAACTGTTGAGTTGTTGTTTAATTCCTAACTTAGTTGTTGCAAGATTACCTCAGTTGGTGTTGTAATAAGAGGACACTTACGGGACTCTTGATTGAATGGACTTTTTTTATTGATATTATATCTGCTCATTAATTACCATGCACGTTTATGTAACGGTTCGATCGCATGAACCAATATCGCATGCTTCCGTTGGTCATCGCGACCCGTTCCGTTACAAATGGTATCAGAGCCAGAGTTCCTCTGGGCATAAGATATCCCTTAGTGATCTGAGACCTATTTATAAAGAAAATCAATATCGCAACTCATTGACCCTGTTGATTTTTTTTAGCAGATGGCTCCTCGGCGCGTAATCGAAGCTAATGGAGATCGTGAGTCGTCAACGAGCCAAGAAGTTGTTATGGATATGCAGAAGCAGATGCTGGAATTAATGACACTGATGGCCCAGCAGCAGAAGAGTCATGCAACCAACTCTGGTGGTCTGACTCTAAAGACATTTATCCAGCATGATCCACCCACTTTCAAGGGTGAGCTTGAGCCGGAAAAAGAGGAACACTGGCTATATGAGAGATTGAAATGGCGTTTGAAGCAACTGACTGTCCTGAGGAAAAGAAAGTGATTTTTGGGACATTCCATTTGCGAGATAGTGCTAAGGTGTGGTGGACATCCTGTAAGGGAATTCACTTTGCGGAGACTCCGATCATCAGTTGGAATGACTTCGTGGAGCATTTTTCTGAGTGTTACATCCCCGAACATGCTAGGGATGCTAAACGCTAGGAGTTCATAGACCTTCGTCAAGGAGGTATGACAATCCAAGAGTATGCTACAAGATTTCATGAACTAGAAAAATATGGCAAGGGCATCTGTGAAAATGAAAAGCAGCGAGCTAGGAAGTTCGTCGAAGGCTTGAATGCCGGTTTGAGTCTCAGGGTACTCACTAGGGGTCCCACGACCCTATCTGAGGCTGTTGCAGTGGGGGTAGAAATTGATGCAGCATATCGGAAGATGCAACAAGTGAGCCCCCGAAAACATCCTCACAAGCCGAGCTACAATGATAAGAGGAGCCACACGGCAGTAAACTCCAAGAAGACAAGAATCAACGTTGCACCAGCCAACAGGAAGTACACCTATGAAGTGTGTCCTCATTGTGACAGAAGGCATCCAGGGGAATGTTATAAGTTGACAACCACTTGCTTTAAATGCGATGAAAAGGGCCACTTCATGAAATATTGCTAGAAAGACTTCAAGGATCAGAAGAAGACATTTGAACATAAGAAGAATGTGACAGGAAGGGTATTTGCTATTACCTCTGAAGATGCTGAAGGAGCCAACACCACAGTAGAAGGTACTCTCCTAATTTCAAATCATTTATGTCATGTTCTTTTTTATTCTGGCGCTACACATTCCTTTATTTCAAATGCTTTTGCAAGAAGAATAAGCATGGAAGCCGTTGAGCTTCCATACACACTTATTGTTTCTTCACCAATGGGTGATATTAGTGCCACGGATACGTACTTAAAGAATGTACCCATTTTGATTAGAGAAGACACACTCACCGCCAATCTGATCTTATTGCCCATCACAACCTATGATGTCATCTTGGGCATGGATTGGTTATGGGAGAATCATGCAGTGGTTTATTGCCGAGAAAAGAAGGTGGTCCTTAGTAGATCGAATCTTGAGGAGATAGTTATTCGAGGCATCCGTAAGGGAGGGAGATTGGTTATCTCATCCTTGCACGCAAGCAGACTTCTAGCCGAAGGTTGCATCGCATATCTTGCTAGTATAATTAATACTGAGTCGGCACAAACTCGTCTTGAAGACTTAGAAGTGGTTCGAGATTTTGCCGATGTCTTTCCAGACGATCTCCCTGGATTACCTCCTCATAGAGAGGTCGATTTCTCAATTTATATTATTCCAGGAACAACACCAATTTCCAAGGTTCCGTACCGAATGGCACCTGCAGAACTGGAGGAACTAAAGAAACAGTTATAAGAACAATTGGATAAGGGATTTTTACGTCCCAGTGTTTCCCCATGGGGAGCACCCGTTCTTTTTGTGAAAAAGAAAGATGGGTCTCTAAGACTCTGCATTGATTATCGTGGCCAAAATAAAGTGACCGTGAAGAATAGATACCCATTACCTCGCATCGATGACTTATTCGACCAGCTGCAAGGAGCAACTGTTTTCTCAAAAATTGATCTGCGTACGGGTATCATCAACTCAGAATAAAAGATGAGGATATACCAAAGACGGCTTTCAGGATAAGGTATGGTCATTATGAATTCTTGGTCATGTCGTTTGGTCTTACTAACACTCCTGCAGCCTTTATGGAGCTAATGAATAGGGTATTTCGAGAATACCTTGACAAGTTTGTCATTGTATTTGTGGATGACATCTTGATATATTCGTCTGACCCGGAGCAACATCGAGTACATTTGCAGATTGTATTAGAAATCTTAAGGCAACACAAGCTTTATGCAAAATTCTCCAAGTGTGATTTTTGGCTTAATAAAGTCGCATTCCTGGGTCATGTGGTATCTAAGGATGGTACTGAGGTAGATCCGACCAAGGTAGAAGCTGTGATGAACTGGAGACAACCCAAGAATATTTCTGAGATCCGTAGCTTTCTTGGCTTGGCTAGATATTATCGGCGATTTATTCAGAATTTCTCAAGAATCTCACTACCATTAACAAAACTCACTAGAAAAGATGTGAAGTTTGTGTGGTCTGAGAAGTGCGAACAGAACTTTCAAGAATTAAAGCTGAGATTGACCACAGCCCCAATCTTGACTTTACCGTCAGGTAGTGGAGATTTTGTGGTGTATATAGATGCATCAGGCACCGGACTCGGGTGTGTTCTTATGCAAAAAGAGAAGGTCATTGCCTATGCTTCACGGTAGCTAAAACCGCAAGAGAGGAACTACCCAACTCATGATTTGGAGTTAGCAGCGGTAGTCTTTGCTCTTAAAATTTGGCGGCATTACCTCTACGGTGAACAGTTTGAGGTGCTCAGTGACCATAAGAGTCTCAAATATATTTTCTCTCAGAAGGAACTTAATTTGAGGCAGCGACGCTAGCTAGAATTCCTAAAAGATTACGACTTTACCATCAATTACCATCCAGGAAAAGCAAATGTCATAGCAGATGCATTAAGTATAAAATGGGAAGGTAAACTGTCTAGTTTAAAACTGCAATGGAAAATGATGAAGGATTTTGAAGATTGGAAGCCTTTCTTGAGTGGGTCTAGAAAGATATCATTTGCAGCACTCAAGATTCAACCAGAGATAATTGGGAAGATCTTGACTGCACAAAAAGTAGATGCCGAACTTCCTAAATTTATTGAAGCATCTAAAAAGAAATGTTCTGATTTCACCATCGGAACATATGGAGCTATGAGGTACCGCAGCAGATTATGGATTCCAAGTGATATTGAGTTGAGGCAGGAGATTCTAGATGAAGCACACAGATCGATGTACACTATTCACCCAGGTACAGCGAAAATGTACAAGGATCTGCAACAAGACTATTGGTGGCCAAAGATGAAGAATGACATCGCAGAATTTGTTGCTAGATGCTTGGTATGTGCTGAGATCAAGATTGAGCATCAGAGACCGGCAGGACCAGTTCAACCCTTGGAGATACCTGAATGGAAGTGGGAGCACATAACGATGGACTTTATCACCGGTCTACCCAAGACCACAAAACGTCGTTATGACACCATATGGGTGATTGTTGATCGATTGACCAAATCGACACATTTTCTACCTATCCGCTTGGATCAGTCGACAGATAGTCTAGCTAACTTATATGTGAATGAAATAGTCAACCTTATGGTGTCCCCGTATCAATTGTATCTGATCGAGACACATGATTTACCTCTCGTTTATGGAAGAGTTTTCAGGATGCCTTGGGAACTCAATTGAAGTTCAGCACTTCTTTCCATCCGCAAACTGATGGTCAATCAGAAAGGACCATCCAGACGCTAGAAGATATGTTGAGAGCATGTGCTATAGACTTTGTGGGCAACTGGGATAGACACCTTCCATTGGTGGAGTTTGCTTACAATATTAGTTATCATTAGAGCATCAAGATGGCTCCCTATGAAGCACTTTATGGGAGACCATGCAGATCACCCTCAAGTTGGAGTGATGTTGGTGAGAAACACATTTTGGGACCAGAACTTGTTCAGACAAGTAAACAGGGTGTGGAAATAATCAAAAAGAGATTGTTGGCAGCTCAAAGTAGACAAAAGTCTTACGCTGATCGTCACAGAAGAGAGTTGAGCTTTGCAGTTGGGGAGCACGTGTTCCTAAAGATCTCTCCAACCAAGGGTGTCTTACGTTTTGGCAAAAAGGGGAAGCTCGCTCCCAGATACATAGGACCTTTTGAGATTCTTCAAAGGATCGGAGAGGTGGCATATCGCATTGCATTACCACCTCAATATTCGAAACTACATGACGTTTTTCATGTGTCTATGTTGAGGAAATACACTCATGATCCCTCACATGTGATCGAGCACGAGGTCATCGACATCTAACCAAACTTGACCTTCGAGGAGAAACCTGTCTGCATAGTCGATCGCAAGGATCATCAACTTCATCGACGCATAGTTTCGATGGTCAAGGTCCTTTGGCAACACCACCAAAAAGAGGAGGCTACTTGGGAGTTGGAAAGTGAAATGCGAGAAAAGCATCCGCAATTTTTCGGTATGTCCCTTTACTAAGAAATTTCGAGGACGAAATTATTTTTAAGGGTGGTAGACTGTAACGGCTCAGTTTTTTTAACCTTAATTGTATTTCATTAGTCCAATTATTAACACATTCATTTGGATATCAATTACAATTTTTTAATAGCCACTAACCCCCCTCATTGTCACTCTTAAAACCCCCTACATTCCTCCCTCACGGCACATTTGTTTCAAACAATCCTACCCTAGAGAGAGAGAGAGGTAGAAAGCTTGAGAGGAGTCCTTACGGGAGAGTTGTTTTCGTCGTAGGAGACGACGACAACGAGTCGGAGAAGAAGGAGGGTGTGGATCCGTGATCGAAAGGAGAAGCGGCGATCTCGACTCATAGTGTTAAGCTTTGGATCAAGGTATGTATCGGTTTAGGATGACGATTTATAATTGTATGTATCAATATAGGATTTTCGTTTTAATAATAATCACATCCGGAATATGATATTTTAATGTATGTGTTGATGTATGGTTATATCCGAAATAGATCTAAACGTATGCATTGGTAAAGGATCTTACGTAACAAGAAAAGTTATATTTGATTCATGAATTCTAATTGTATGTATCGGTTTAGGGTTATGATTTATAGTTGTATGTATCGGTTTAGGGTTATGATTTATAGTTGTATGTGTCGGTTAGGATTACGATCTATAAATATAGGTATCGACATATGGTCTTACGTATCAATAAAAGTGATCCTATTTACGACCTCTAATGTCTGGGTCGAATCGTTAGGTGAAAACCTATGTACCCCGAGTTGATTTTAATAGGCTCTAAATGTATAGTACGTAATGTATTCTAATCTAACATAGATTGTCCTTCAATTATATACTCTCAAATACATGCAAGCTTATAGGTGTCACTAAATCGATGGCTCATGTCATCTTGTTGGATCATTTAGTGATAGATGATTTATAAATTAGTATATAATCATTATTTTTATTATGCCCATCGAAATCCTAAATGGAGTGTATGGTTAGATTTCTTATTATCTGAATTATGATACATTACGGTCATTTTTTTTCACCTTGTTGGTATTAGACCGAATGCTACAAATATGCTAATCTGACATTAGCTTGATTTATTTATTTAATGAGGTTATTGCAAGCAGCTTAGATATTGGTTGTATCATAAAAAGAGAGAGAATCTGTGAAAGAATGAACTCATGATACTTTATATTTAAAAATTTCATAGGTAAACATACCTTTTGAGTATGATAGTGAAATATGATGGATTCACATTACAGGCAATAATCGTTGGTTTAACTCGAGTCATTAGGAGAAAGAAATGACAAAATTACTTATAATGGTTTGTGCGAGACCTATCCCATTCAGAAAATGATTCCCCCTTTAAAGTTCTAAGAATATTTACAGTACATTTCATTAATAAAAATAATTATGGGTAGATGTTAATTTAACTTTCTATAATTATAAAACTAATATCAATTAACGTTACCATAATTTCATCGTATTCCACATACATACTCTAGATGTTCTCTCTAAATATTATATTTTTTATGGTTTAACCAAACTGTTGATACTATTGGTGTTCTGTATGATAAAACATCATGTATTTCATAATCTGCATATTACCATTTATAATCTTAGAAATAAATGACATGAACGGCATGTCTTCACTTATAAATTGTCAACTAAGTTTACTCAAGACTCTTAGGTATAAACAATTGGCATGAACTCTTGAACAGGATATGATTCATAAGTATCAACCAATGTTCACAAGTTTTATTCATTCCACAAGAGAATTAATGTTCTAATTACAAGCAAGATTAAGGCGCGGACTCATAAAGAGTCATATGAACGATCGCAAGGGGTCGTGTAAGCCAAAGGGCAATGCCGCAAGGGGCAACGTTGCAAGGGACGTATGGTTGCAAGGAACCATCGGGGCAAAAGATAAGCCCTCTACAGTTGTACCTACACTGTCATGTTAATGCCGCAAGGGGCAACGCTGCAAGGGGCGTATGGTTGCAAGGAACCATGGAGGCAAAAGCTAAGTCCTCTACAGTTGTAGCTACACTGCCATGGACCGCAAGTGCCAGCGGTTGAAAACGTATAACAAGATACGTATATGAAAGTTATGAAATAAATGATTTATAAAGGTAAATCATTACACGTATATAAGAAAATGATTTAAAAAGAGTAAACCATTACATGTTATACAAGAAGTGGTTAAGAAAGTTAAACCATCAAATTCATGGGGGTTAATATGCAAAATGATTTATATGATTTAAGAAGTATGTAAATTGCCAAGTATTTTATGAAATAAACCCCACAAGTTGAAAGAAATGGTTTTCATATCTACTTATGCAATTTACATGTATATCCATGTTTTTGAAAGAAGTCAAATTATATATATGTTAGGGATCGTACTTAGACATGCATGGGAAATATCTAGGCACGGGAATGATGTGTATACATGAAAATCTAAGTACATGATTTATAACGGATCAAGGGCCATTAGAATACCCATGCATGGAGCCGGACGCATACTGGGCATTAGGCTCATGCAAATTTATATTTGTCAATTTCAGGTGAAGAACAGGATTGATTGCATATCCCAGATCGTGCTACGGATCCCACGAGATTCCAAGCGTGGTATGACTCAACTTGAGAAGAATAAAGGATATCTATATGCCTACAGAAACTGTTGAGTTGTTGTTTAATTCCTAACTTAGTTGTTGCAAGGTTACCCCAGTTGGTGTTGTAATAAGAGGACACTTATGGAACTCTTGATTGAATGGACTTTTTTTATTGATATTATATCTGCTCATTCATTACCATGCACGTTTATGTAACGGTTTGATCGCGTGAACCAATATCGCATGCTTCCGCCGGTCATTGCGACCCGTTCCGTTAAAAACTCGTCCAACATACAACCAATTTATCTACAATGACAAAGATCGATCAGAAAAGACAATGCGATCACATGTTGGATAAGCAACCAATTTATCGCAAGGTTTGACCCTTGTGATTGTGATGTCTGCCCAGCTGCCAGCAACTGCAATGGGGGTTAATCGCATTACACCTTGATGAGTCCTAATTAGCCCTGCTTAAATGTCATGGATTATCGAGCGCTTAAAAATGTGTCGTTTCTTTGTAGGCAGGCAATCGGAATAAGTCAAGAAATAACCATAATGATTTAGTCAATTTTTAATCAATATGGTTTTACGTTTATTCTGCTTGGGCAAGTCCAAGGTCGAATACAAGGAGGCAAAGGAACAACCTAGAATTTTGTCTATCAAATTTCATGTACGGTTTTCGAGATGATTTTTTGTAATTTTTAATGCAATTTGAGATGCGAAATGCAAATGAGGCCAATTTTAGGGACTAAAAAATTGATTATCAACAAACGATGTCTGAAAAATGTGAGACTTGGCCAAGATGACAATTACGATGAAATGAATGCACCATAATTTTTTTGGATTTTTTGGATGTAAGATGAATTTTTTTATGAATTTTTGAATGCAAACAAAATGAATTTCAATTATTAATTATAATAGATATTAAACCTAATTATTTCCAAGGGGTAAAATTATCCAAGATCTTTGACTAGGTGATGATCTCAGAAAAATCCTAAACCTCAAAAATATCAGATTTAATACCTATTAAAAATTAAATATTGAAATATGCAAAATTATTTTTACAAGACAAACCATGCATGCAAATACAATTCTTTTTGGGCATGATGTATCATACAATTAATTCTACAATCTCTGAATTTTTGGCAATTTTTAGAGCAACGGTTAATTAGGAAATTTCAAACACAGAATGGGCAAAATATGTTCTTTTCCACAAAATAATTTATTATTAATTAACTACTGATCACAAAAATGTCAAAAATATGCCAAAATATATAGAATAAGTTCAAGAAAAAATGCCTATTTTTGATGAATAAAATAATGCAATGTAGCAGTTCAAAACAATGGGGGAATACAGGGGTATTTTGCAGTAATATATAATAAAATAATATAAAGAAAGGACTAATTTGTAATTACCGAAAAGCTGAGGGGAGATTCTGCAAAATGTCCAGAGAGGCACGTGGGTAGCATGTGCCCTCTGTCGGTGGGATGGATCTACATTTTGGGCAGACTCTAGGGGGATCTTTGCAATTTCTCTAGTAGGTCACGTGCGGCGGGGGTTGACTGTGGAAATCATGAGATCTCCGGGGGCTTCATCTAAATTTTTCCTCCCGCCACGTGCCTCGCACTTGGGGAGGGCCTCGGGCCCACTGCCCAACGGTGGCTTGCGGTGAGGAGTGGCGGAGTTACTAGCAGAGCGGCGGAGTGGCAGGGATGTTGACGACGAGTCTCTTGGCGAGCGGGAAAGGAGATGACCGGCGTTGCCTTGCCGGAAGGGGGGCTGGAGTTGATTCAGATGCCGTTGGTGAATCTTACGGTGGTGATGAAGATGACAGTTGTCAAGCATAGTCGTTTAAGGATGTCGATGAAGGTGGCAGCTCCTGGACGAAGAAGACAGCGCGGAGTTGGAGTAGCGTTGACTGGACGATGAAGATAGCGTAGGCTCGATGGTGGTGCCGGAGCAAAGCACGAACGACGGAAGAACGACGTGCTGCAGCAAGGTCGAGAGACCTTGGATCTCGCCGCCGATGTAGGTTCGCCGAGTGACGAACCGCAAAATCGGCCCTTTAAGGGTGCGTTCTTAGCACCTCATCATGTCGGTGCAGTCGGGCCGATTTTGGTCATCAAAGAGATCACCTCATTTAAAGATATGCAATGATAAATCAAAATGAGATGATCGTTATTTTTTTTACTTGGCAAGAAACCAAGGTCGAACTCAGGGACACAAGCCTCTCTCGTATTAATCGGATTTGAGTCTATTTAATTAAGTGTTTAGTTATAGGCATATAGGTCAAAGCATGCATGTAGACACTACAAGACAATGCATTAAAACATAAAATAAACATGCATTTTTTTTATCAATTTTTATAATGCAATTAAATGATCATGCAAAGTGAATGATATGCCCCAAAATCATAGTCACTTGAGCCATAAAAAAATGCGAGTTAAACTGAGTTAACATTAAGAAGCATTCTACACTCATTAAGCAAGTAGGCAGGGCAAACAAATAAAACAGGACACTTAGATGCTAAAATAATACACCACAATTCATAGTGTCAAATCTAAACTTAAAGCCAGCCATAATAAAGAGGATGAGAAGAGCTTCAAAATGAAACTGAAATCAACTCGATTGGAGCTATATAACTCAAGATATGCATAAAGGAATGCAAGGGCATAACTGAAAAGAAAACATGAAAATAAAATTGCATACAGGTCCCTGGGAGGGACTAAAAAGTAAATAAACAAAGGAGCGGGACCTTCCCTGTAATTTGACCACACGCACAGGGGTATTTTTGCAATTTGGAAAACCCGCGAGGGTTTCAATGTAAATTACCCACTGTGCACATGATCTGCACGTGACAGAGGACCTGAAAGCAATATAGAGAAGACGGCGGGCGTCTCTGCAATTTACCCAGAGTAGCACGTGCGATGCACGTGCTATCTAGGCTCGGACGGAGAGCAGGCTCGGCAGAGGTTCGAGGTAGCTTCGGCCAGGCTCGGAAGATTCGAAGCTCGGTGCAGGCTCGGTGGAGGCTCAGGAGCGTCCAAGCCTGGGGCTCGGTCGCTCGGCTCGGGGGAGCTCTGGATGAAGATACGTGGCTGACTCGAGGGCCGTCGGATCATCGATCATCCAACGGCCTCTGGAGGAGGATCTGAATGACGACGTGGCTGCATAGTGGCCGTTGGATGAACTCCGGGACGGAGCATCCAACGGTCACTGCTCCTCCTTCTTCGGCCGAAGGCAGGCGGCGCAAACTGGGCTCCGGCGAAGGACTCCTTCCTCCGCCGTTGATTCTCCGTCGCCATGGTCCTCCCCTAGGCTCCCTAAGTGGTCGTCGGTGAAGCAGGGAGCTCGGGGAAGACGCAGAAGCTTCTGGCGTTGCTCGCCGCGGCTCGGAGAACAGCTACGGCGTCGATGAAGTTAGCTCCAGCAGAGCTCCGGCCATTGAAAGCTTCGAAGACCTGCAGCTTAGTAGAGCATAGCCGAAGCGAGAGAAAAGCGTGCGTGCGTGCATGGAATGAGGTGGGAGCTCATCGGGGATGGAGAAGGTGGAGAGCTCGGAGCTCCTCCGCCGCGAGGGCGGAGGAGGTGGGTCGGAAGTGACTGAGGGTTTGGAGGAAGGAGAAGGTGAGCGGAGCGATGCGCGATGAAGGGGGTTTGACGGCGAAGCTCGTGAAGGTGTTAATGGAGAGCGATAACGATCGGGGGAGCCTAATTAAAGCAGAGAAAAAGGAAGAAAAAGTCAAAGGAGGGAGAGGAAGTTTACCTGGAGATTGGCGGAGTGATGGCTTGGGCTGAGCGTCAAGGTGGATGCTCGGGTCTTCGCTGGACATGGCCAGCCGTTCCATGCAGCTCGTGCGGGCCTGGAGGCGCCGCAGCTCCGCCGTTCATGGCGGAGGGTCTCACCGAAGGGACTGCGTCGTCGTCGCTCGATCCTCCGCCTCCCCCTGTCACAGGGAGACGGAGGAGGGCTGGGCGAGCCCTCGCGTAAAGGTGGACGGGTTGGACTGACGGGAGGAGCGGAGTATTTGAAGGGAGAAGTGGCGGTGGAACGTGGTGAGAACGTGGATTTCGAGGGGGAACTGGGACAACTGGGGAGACGAAGGTGGTTAATGGAGGCGTGCGCGAGGGAGATGGATGATGGGGGAAGACCGTGCTGCGGTTGGAGAAGGAAGGAGTCCACGGGAGGGGCGGTGAAAATGGAAAGGGCGAGTGGTCATTGAGCAGGATCGTGGGAGAGAGAAGAGTAGGCTGGAGGTTGACGATGGCCGCTGGCCGTTGGATCTGGAGATCCAACGGCGAGCATTTAGGCGCGAAGAGACGGTGGTGATGAGATCAGGGGACGGAGCGATCGATGGCAGATGGAGCTGCCACGTGGCGAATCGAGAGCGAGGCGCCATCGGGCGGCTTGGATGAGACTGAGGACTTGATCAAGCGGCTGATAACAGGGGGGTGGATTGAGCGGTGGCGATTGACGGTCTGGAGCGCGATCGAAGGGCGCCCAAGATGCCACGTGGCGTCATGTGGTTAAAGCGCGAACGGAGGGTGATGATGAAGAGCGGGGACTGATCAAACAGTCGAAGAGAAGGGAAGAGTGTGGAAGGTATCTGACCGTTGGATCAAGAGGCCGATCCAACGACCAATTGGAGAGGCGGAAAAGACAAAGGCGCCAGGGCCACGTGGCGCACTCAGATCGGGCCACGTGGCCCAATCATATTATTGCGAAAGTATTTTGGATTTTCGGGGGCTTAAATGGCCGATTTTGAGAAAACTCAAACATGAAAGTTGTAGATCTTGACGAGATCTACAAGTTTCATGTTGACCAAAACTGGAAAAGAAATCAAACAAGGGCCCGAAATATTTTTGAGGGTATTTTTAAGTCTAAAAATACCACGAATTTTTGTTTTGTCATTTTTTTGTGGTTTTTAATTTATTTAGGGCTCTGTTAATTATAGGGCATTAACAGGGTTTTATTGACAAACTTTTAAGCAAGGGGGTTAATTACGGGAAATAAAGATGATGAAACTGAGGTTCATCACCCCCCTATACTTAAACTATGCTCGTCCTCGAGCATCAAAAAGAATGACTAAGTTGGATTAACCCCCTTGTGCATGTGAATACCGGATCCAATCTGATCAAGTCGACTCGGCTTCAGAGATTCAAAACTCTAGAGTTCAACCCAGCCTTAATCAAGAGGCTTCCAATTCCTCTATTTCTCTAGACTCTCTCTGATGTACATATAAACTAAAGGATATGAAGTTTAGTGTTGACTGCAATTTCGAGAGTAGAGTCAAGTCTTCACCCAAAATCTTGGTCCGAGAAAATCTCCTAAGGACCTAATTCTCATCACTAGGGAATAAATCAAATCTTGCATTCAGTCCACCGTCTCTTTAGTTTGTCAGACTTAGAAAATGTAGATGGCAGGCCAGAAATGGAAAGCATGGGATTGTGTCAATTCTTCTCTCCCTCTCATTGGAACAAGGATTCTCTCTAGTGCCTTTTACGCAACACATTTTTTTTGGTGTTGATCAGTGCGTCCGTCAAGAGAAGTTGGAGCCGTCTGCACTTGTTTTCCTGGGAGTACACCGGGGTGTGTCTCTTTTGAGTACCTATCGTACCTTCTACACCCAGACTTGTAGCATTTAGGATGCAGAGCCCTTTTTTGGTGCAAGCCCGACTCCTGGTCCTAATAGCGGTGGTCCAAGTGGACACTTTGAAAAGTTTGGGAGCGCTCGCCTTTGGTGGAAGCTCTTTGATATTTGACTTGGTGGAATGAGAGCTTTTCTTTGAATTTCATTGACTTGTAAAATTTGTGGCTAGCTCCACTGCTTTTACCAAGAGTTGGCGCACATTGATCAACATTTTATTTATTTTTCACACGCAGGCACTTAGGTTAATGTCAAGAGATTAGTATAAGAATCAAGTTCTCATACTGGCTAATATTGCTGACACTCAGGTTTCATGAAGCCTCCAAAGATTTTATCCCATCCTCGAGCATCATTAGATCAAATCCAAACTCGACTTCCTCATCCCAATCCCTCAGGTGAAAAATCAACTCATCTCATCAAAAACCGCAGTCGTGCATGTGATGTGCTGATCATATTCTTTCTGTCTGAGACTAAGCATGGAATATAGCATGCAAATCTAGAAACTTAGGGGATGTGTATGATCAAGTCTAAGACCCTGATGGCTAAGGCTGGTTAACCTAGAATCTCAAAGACCTCAAAAAGCTGAGTCTCCTTGACCAATTCAGATCCTGGGTGAAAGTGAAAGTGTAGAGGACTAATCCAACTTCTTCATTCAAAAACAAGACACTTTTTATTTCATCATTTTTTTTTGAACTCCAAGAGATATTAGAACTTCCTAAGCTCAATTGAGCATCCGCAATTCAGCCAGTATGGATGTAAGTACAGGCCGAAGCCCGTTGCTTGAGGACGGGGCCTTGCGCGATGTCCTCTAAACCATCCAATCTGCTAAGGGCGAACCCTCACTGAACGCGGCTGACTTAATTGGGTTTAGTAGTCACCAATGACTCTTAAAGGGTTTTGCGGTTTTTCTCATTTTTTTATGGATTTTAATGAAGGTTAAAACACAAGTCAGACTCAACTTTCCTTGAAAAGAGATGGCGATTTTTCAAAACCATGTCACACAAAATAAAAAAGTTTTCAAAACATTTTCAAAAAATCATTTTCGAAAATATTTTTATAAAAATAGCGTAACATAATATCGAAAAACCACGAAATCATTTGGGTTCTCTTAGTCCAAAGAATTTTACCTTAGCCAAAAAGTTTTTAATTTTTCAAATTTTTCAGATTATAGCTAAAGTAAATATACGGTATATACGGTATACCCCCCTATACTTAAACTTTGCTATGTCCTCATAGCACTAGATGTTACAAGTACATAGGTCCATTTAAATATAGAAGAATATACGGGAGATAAGAGGGGCTCCCCCCTATACTTAGGTTAGAAATAACCTAAGTATAAAGGCAAGAAAAGAGGAGTAGAGAAAATCACGGGGACTTGGGTCCCCCCTATACTTAGGCTGAGATTAGCCTAAGTATAAAGATGAGGATTGATGTTGGAAGGAACCCAAGGTGAACGAAGAAGAGGAATGAATTTACAAGTGAGCGGTTGAATCTTAGGAGATGAAATGGAGGGACTAAGGTTCTAGGGTGTGTGTCGCAACAAAGGCTCAATTCAAGCAAGCAAACCCTTAGTTTCACCAACTCACACATGAAACCAACCAAGGTTGGTTGATTATCTTGTCGATTTTATTGGTGATAAAACGTTAGATAATTACGCGAAGAAAATGTGAATTGAAAATCAAGGCGTATGCGCGGGTGTTGCTCTCCCAAAACCGAATTTCACTCCATTTTTGGTTGACTTGCAATTAACAGTCCCAATTTTATTTTAAATTATCACTGAATTAAGGTTAGCACATCAATCAGAAAATCATCGTCTACCGTTCATTCCATTTTCCATTAATCCTAGGTGATCAATCTAGGAAATGAAAGCCGTGAAAAAACATGTATTCGATGAAGAAAAACGCGATCTAGGCTAAGCGAGAAATCATGCAGTGATTTGACGATAAAAGCCGCGAAAAAATTGGGGCCGTTTTGAAAATCAAATCCAACATGTATGCAAGTCGAAAAAAGCCGCACCTAATCATGCATCTATTAGCGGTGATTGATCTTCATTAATTTTAGCTAAGTGATGCGAGATTAAGTGCGTCTATATTTAAAGTGTGTCCTACCTACGATCAAGCACAAGAGAATATGAAAAAATGAGCTCGGAGAGCCGCGTACCAAGTCCTAGGTCGACACTCAAGTGGGGACGATCCCCACACAAACACAATCGTTCGATTACACACGCGAGTCTTCAAACGAAGACCGCTGTAAAAGATGAATTATTATAAAAATAAAATGCAGCACTAAAAATGCGAGACATTTTTTTTCTTTTCTTCCTTATTTGCTCCAAGCATGCTCCTGCGGCTCCTCGCAGCGAGGAACGTCCTGCTCCTCGCCTCCTTGATCCATCAAGGGCCCTGCCACAAAAACAATGATTAGATATCAAAAAGGAAAGAAAATTTTTATATGCAAAATATGCGGTTAATTGACCTATAAAAAGGAACACTAAATTAAACACACAAAAATCCAAAAAATAAAATAAATGAGCCGTGTCCCCGGCAACGGTGCCATTTGACGAACCGCAAAATCGGCCCTTTAAGGGTGCGTTCTTAGCACCTCAGCATGTCGGTGCAGTCGGGCCGATTTTGGTCATCAAAGAGATCACCTCATTTAAAGATATGCAATGATAAATCAAAATGAGATGATCGTTATTTTTTTTTACTTGGCAAGAAACCAAGGTCGAACTCAGGGACACGAGCCTCTCTCGTATTAATCGGATTTGAGTCTATTTAATTAAGTGTTTAGTTATAGGCATATAGGTCAAAGCATGCATGTAGACACTACAAGACAATGTATTAAAACATAAAATAAACATGCATTTTTTTATCAATTTTTATAATGCAATTAAATGATCATGCAAAGCGAATGATATGCCCCAAAATCATAGTCACTTGAGCCATAAAAAAATGCGAGTTAAACTGAGTTAACATTAAGAAGCATTCTACACTCATTAAGCAAGTAGGCAGGGCAAACAAATAAAACAGGACACTTAGATGCTAAAATAATACACCACAATTCATAGTGTCAAATCTAAACTTAAAGCCAGCCATAATAAAGAGGATGAGAAGAGCTTCAAAATGAAACTGAAATCAACTTGATTGGAGCTATATAACTCAAGATATGCATAAAGGAATGCATGGGCATAACTGAAAAGAAAACATGAAAATAAAATTGCATACAGGTCCCTGGGAGGGACTAAAAAGTAAATAAACAAAGGAGCGGGACCTTCCCTGTAATTTGACCACACGCACAGGGGTATTTTTGCAATTTGGAAAACCCGTGAGGGTTTCAATGTAAATTGCCCACTGTGCACATGATCTGCACGTGACAGAGGACCTGAAAGCAATATGGAGAAGACGGCGGGCGTCTCTGCAATTTACCCAGAGTAGCACGTGCGATGCACGTGCTATCTAGGCTCGGACGGAGAGCAGGCTCGGCAGAGGTTCGAGGTAGCTTCGGCCAGGCTCGGAAGATTCGAAGCTCGGTGCAGGCTCGATGGAGGCTCAGGAGCGTCCAAGCCTGGGGCTCGGTCGCTCGGCTCGGGGGAGCTCTGGATGAAGACACGTGGCTGACTCGAGGGCCGTCGGATCATCAATCATCCAACGGCCGCTGGAGGAGGATCTGAATGACGACGTGGCTGCATAGTGGCCGTTGGATGAACTCCGGGACGGAGCATCCGACGGTCACTGCTCCTCCTTCTTCGGCCGAAGGCAGGCGGCGCAAACTGGGCTCCGGCGAAGGACTCCTTCCTCTGCCGCTGATTCTCCGTCGCCATGGTCCTCCCCTAAGCTCCCTAAGTGGTCGTCGGTGAAGCAGGGAGCTCGGGGAAGATGCAGAAGCTTCTGGCGTTGCTCGCCGCGGCTCGGAGAACAGCTACGGCGTCGATGAAGTTAGCTCCGGCAGAGCTCCGGCCATTGAAAGCTTCGAAGACCTGCAGCTTAGTAGAGCATAGCCGAAGCGAGAGAAAAGTGTGCGTGCGTGCATGGAGTGAGGTGGGAGCTCATCGGGGATGGAGAAGGTGGAGAGCTCGGAGCTCCTCCGCCGCGAGGGCGGAGGAGGTGGGTCGGAAGTGACTGAGGGTTTGGAGGAAGGAGAAGGTGAGCGGAGCGATGCGCGATGAAGGGAGTTTGACGGCGAAGCTCGTGAAGGTGTTAATGGAGAGCAATAACGATCGGGGGAGCCTAATTAAAGCAGAGAAAAAGGAAGAAAAAGTCAAAGGAGGGAGAGGAAGTTTACCTGGAGATTGGTGGAGTGATGGCTTGGGCTGAGCGTCAAGGTGGATGCTCGGGTCTTCGCTAGACATGGCCAGTCGTTCCATGCAGCTCGTGCGGGCCTGGAGGCGCCGCAGCTCCGCCGTTCATGGCGGAGGGTCTCACCGGAGGGACTGCGTCGTCGTCGCTCGATCCTCCGCCTCCCCCTGTCACAGGGAGACGGAGGAGGGCTGGGCGAGCCCTCGCGTAAAGGTGGACGGGTTGGACTGACGGGAGGAGCGGAGTATTTGAAGGGAGAAGTGGCGGTGGAACGTGGTGAGAACGTGGATTTCGAGGGGGAACTGGGACAACTGGGGAGACGAAGGTGGTTAATGGAGGCGTGCGCGAGGGAGATGGATGATGGGGGAAGACCGTGCTGCGGTTAGAGAAGGAAGGAGTCCACGGGAGGGGCGGTGAAAATGGAAAGGGCGAGTGGTCATTGAGCAGGATCGTGGGAGAGAGAAGAGTAGGCTGGAGGTTGACGATGGCCGCTGGCCGTTGGATCTGGAGATCCAACGGCGAGCATTTAGGCGCGAAGAGACGGTGGTGATGAGATCGGGGGACGGAGCGATCGATGGCAGATGGAGCTGCCACGTGGCGAATCGAGAGCGAGGCGCCATCGGGCGGCTTGGATGAGACTGAGGACTTGATCAAGCGGCTGATAACAGGGGGGTGGATTGAGCAGTGGCGATTGACGGTCTGGAGCGCGATCGAAGGGCGCCCAAGATGCCACGTGGCGTCATGTGGTTAAAGCGCGAACGGAGGGTGATGATGAAGAGCGGGGACTGATCAAACGGTCGAAGAGAAGGGAAGAGCGTGGAAGGTATCTGACCGTTGGATCAAGAGGCCGATCCAACGGCCAATTGGAGAGGCGGAAAAGACAAAGGCGCCAGGGCCACGTGGCGCACTCAGATCGGGCCACGTGGCCCAATCAGATTATTGCGAAAGTATTTTGGATTTTTGGGGGCTTAAATGGCCGATTTTGAGAAAACTCAAAACATAAAAGTTGTAGATCTTGACGAGATCTACAAGTTTCATGTTGACCAAAACTGGAAAAGAAATCAAACAAGGGCCCGAAATATTTTTGACGGTATTTTTAAGTCTAAAAATACCACGAATTTTTATTTTGTCATTTTTTTGTGGTTTTTAATTTATTTAGGGCTCTGTTAATTATAGGGCATTAACAGGATTTTATTGACAAACTTTTAAGCAAGGGGGTTAATTACGGGAAATAAAGATGATGAAACTGAGGTTCGTCACCGAGCTGTCACCACCGGTGATGGCCTTGAAGATTAGGGGTATCGACGGATGAAATTGGAAAGGGGGCGGCGCTGAAGTTAATATAGGGCTGGTGTCCTGCCGGAGATGGAAGTAGGTGAGGATCACGGGGAAGCGAGATACGTGGGGAAAGAAGGAAACGATCGGAGATTGATTGTGATTGGGTTGAAGATCGGAGATGGGAGATTGAAGATGTCGATTGATCGGAGACGGGCGAACGTCGCGTGATTCGCAGACGGAGGAAATCGCGACGGAGATGCGAGAAGGGCGGCGATATCTGGGGAAGAGGCAGCGGAGCAATTGGGAAAGTTGGGGATGAAGACGACAAGCAGCGGCCGTCCGATTGGCCGAGATCGGATGGTCAGATTGTGACATGTGGCGGTTAGGAGGGCGGGTGGAGGAGCACGTGCTAGGCACGTGCTCGCACGTGCGGTGGTTTTATTTTTTTATTTTTTTATTTTTTTTATTTTTTTATAAAAAGGAAATATAAAAACCTCAAAAATGGGTGACACGTGGCGGTTCCAGGAGTTGTCACATGTCAGCCCCACAAAAATTAGAAAATAATTACTTTAATAAATACGTAAAAATATTAAATGACCTTGAATTGAAAAAGTTTCTTCATGAAAGTTGCTCATCTCAAGGAGATCTACAACTTTCATGAAGATACTGAAACCAAAAATCGATCAATTGCATAAAGCGATATTTTGGGGTATCCCATGTACATAGAATACCTCGATTTTTGGGTTTTCTATTTTTTTTTTCAATTTTAAACCAGATAAAAATCTGGAAAAATATGATAAAATCAAAGATAAATATTAACACAGTAAACTTATTTTCTTGATTTTTATTAATTAAGAAAAAGAAGAAATAAAATAAAAGACGAAAAAGACAATTTTTGTACAAATAATTAGTGAAGACTCGGACTCGGTTAGTTTCTTTGATTTCAAGCTCAGTTTGGATTTGGATTTTTGCGCATTTTAATAAAAATTTTATCAGAGAAGACAAATAAAAGAGAAATAAAAAAAATGGGTTAATTATGTACATAAAATAATAGGTCAAAAACTGCTAAAATACAAAATGTACAAAAGAGTCCCAAAACCCAACTTTCACATATGAGCTCCGATTTACTTGAACTTGATCTTGTTTTGAAGGTAATTGAATGTACATTAGTTCAAAAGTAAGTAGGATCAAAACGGACACTGGATGGGGAAGATATGAAGGTTTTAGTCCGAACATCCTAGAACTAGGGTTTGGGTTTTTGGTCCACTTATTTAGTTTAGTGATTTTTTTGTATTTTTCATTTATTCTTGTTAGTAATAAGTACACATTGGAGTGACTTCAGTTCATTTGGAATTAACATAAATTAGTTAAAAATCGGGGAAGTTAGGATATTCACGGGTTAATTTTGACTGGGATTTTTGGTTTCTTATTTTGTGCGAAAATAAGTGATGAAATGCAATTCTTATCAAAAACATGCATGAATGCTAATTATGCAGAATAAATGAAGAAATGCCAGTGATTTTTAAGAATTTGAGCTTAATTAATTAGTTTTAGAGTGATGAAACTGAGATTCATCACACCTCGATGTAGAGATGACCTGAATGGAATTTGTTTACTATTTTTGTATTGATAAGTGCATGCTTGATTTTACACTTTAATATCGTTTCATAATGTCTTTAGAATGGTTGATTTTTTATTTTTCATATTGCTTAATGCTATATGTGATGGCAAAAGCTGTACGAGATCACCTTCGCAATGATGATTGTCACATTTCCCTGAACAAGTGTAACAACACTGGAGTTTGATTAGTTGCCACCCAGATGGCACAGCTTGAACGCAACTATTGTGGCCTTTTAAACCCTGATGCTTTGGCAAACTAAGCGAAGAAATGAAAATGATGGCACAAGTTTCCTTTTGTCCTTTTTTACAATTTTAGTTCCATTTATTTCATTATAAATAATTTCATCATACACTTTACTTCTTCTCGTAACCAAAACATAATCTTATTTACCATCTCTAGAACGGTTATGTCATTGTATTTTTTTCATTTGGAAAAAAAATGACAATTTGCTCGAAACATGCCAGAGATCACGAAGGTATATGGTATTTTCTCATGCTCTTATTTGATGAAATGTGTAGGTTCAAAGATGCAGAAGATCGGTTGTATTACATGCGTCCACGAGATGTATGTATGACAGAAACATCTTGAAGTTCTGCGAGTTTTCAATTTTAAACATTGAATTGTACCATCCCATGAGACCGAGCCCTTATGTGTACAAGGTCAAGGTTTCTTCGTTGCTACATATTGTGCCCTCGTTGGCAGCGGAAATGGTCTGCATGGATGATATTATAAATGTTACGTAATCTCCGAAAATGATCAAACGGAACGGTTATAGGTAAAAGACCTAATCCATTTGTGGCTTAGCTTTCTACATTCATGTCATTATATTGTCTTTACCAAAATGTAATCACATTTCAACTTCTCTAATGGTTTACCAGTACTTTGATAATGACTCCCGATTGATTGTATAGTTACGACAGAAAGACCAATATGGATGCATGAGATGGATAGTGCCCCGATTCAATCGGGACACTGTGCAACTGAGGAGTCCCAATTCGGACACCGATGTGTTCAATTTAAGTGAATGATCTCGAACTGACCGTCTATAAAATCGGATCCTTAAACGATGGAAACGTTTGGAAGAGGTATGTATGAAGATAAAACTTCTTATATCTACAAGAGCTTAATTATGGATAACGAGAGCCAATGTCTTTCACCAGACGACCCAGGCTTATGGGACTCGGTAAGGTTGTTGTCTCACTTTCATTAAAGATTTTGGTCATTAAGTATTTTCACTTGTTTTGACCTGATGTTTTCTTTACAATGCATTGGAGGTTGTTAATAAGTGTGTCGAACTGAAATACGTCATTTTTCATCGTTCCATGGAATGGAATAGATCATGGATCGGCTCCACGGATTATTCTGTACGACTTCCGTAGAAACAACCATTATATTCGTTGCACGATAAATTTCAATATCAAAGTTGTTGTTATGCATAAAATTTCAATTTATCTGTGCTGTATAATTTCCCAAAGCACAATAAACCTTGACAAACATATTTAAGGGAGTTCTTTCTTTCCAATCGAACAAATACTGCTTTTCCACCAACTCATTTCCCTCCGAAGGAATAAAAATGAAGGATAATCCTCCTTTATCACTCCTTATCCCCTACCTTTTAAAGATGCAGCCGTTGGGTCAGACAAAAATGCCAAGTGCATCTTCTTTTCGCCAGCAGCTATTCTCAACTTTGGAGAATCGCAAATGTCTGCTTGAGACAAAAGCACCGGTTGAACATAAACAAAACTGTAGTGCTGGGCTGGACACGTTCGACACAAAGGTTGAAGTGCCTTCTTGTAATTCACCAAATTTGTCCAATCATGCAAGTAAATAAGATAGATGCACTTGCATCTAGAGTACTCGAGATTAAAATCGAAGCGACGTACACAAACAATGAAATAGATACGCTGGTGTTCTGATAAATTGAGCAATTAAAGAGTGATGAACATGGCCCAAAACTTCATCAGGAACTATTAACTTTCGGGAAAATGGAAAGCTAGAGCTACTTTCCAAGGGATATGTTATAAAGCAAACCTCCTCCAAATGTCCTTTTTCCCTTGGGAGAGAATGTTATGTGGATCCACCAATGCTGCGAAAATGGTCAAGCAATTCGCATGGTGGTTGACAGGCAGGCCACAGCATCTCCATAAAACGTACTTGGTCAGCCATACCGTATACCTTGAGTGCGTCCCTATAATCAATATAACCTTGGGTGTGGAATTGTGTGCTGGTCCACCCAGGATAGATGATGGTAGTTCAAAGAGAAACACCGAAAAGACAAGGGGGATAACAAATAAGAGATGACAGCTTCCAATGGAACCGATAGTATTAAAGCCTGCGGATAATAAGCTTGTCTCTGTAATTTGACTATAAATCCCATGGGTTGGGAATCGTCAAAGTCTTCTACTCCACTTTTGCATCGTACAAAGGAACTAGCAAGCAAACCCACGCTTCAGTAATCTATGAAGCAAAAATTTAGAATCCTTGACTTTTCAATTTGACATTTCTTTAAATCTAAGGGCGAATTTTAAGAAGTTCAATGAAATTACATTATTGTATAAAAAATTAACATATAAAGTCATTTTGAGCTATCATCACATATTGAATCATTATTCAAAATAGGAAAGTGTCATAAAATGAAAATTAGATTTTAAATTATGATTTCTTGATGAGGTTTGTAAAATCACCAAAAATATAAACACAATACATTACGTGGGACATTTCAACTGAGAAATAATACATTGATTATCATTTTTAAGATGTTTATAAGCTATTCAAAAATAATTATAAATCTAAATTTTTGGATCAATTATTTCATTTTCTATACTTTTATATAAAAAAATTTGTAATCAAATTATTATATTTTCCTTTGTATAACATATATCTTCTCTATCTTATATTCCTCACTATCTTCTTGTTTGAGCGTTCTTTGAAAAATATATCATAAGAATTGAAAAATATAGTATAACTGGATAATAGAATAGAAATATATATTATATTTGCTAAAATATGAAGGGCATTTTTATTTTCATTTTTCTCCTTCATATATTATTTTTTTTCTAAATCTATGAAAACTATAATTAGTAATATATATATAGAGGCCCTTTCAAATAGGACGCAGTCCTTCCTGAGTTCAGGAAGGCATGCCCTTTTTGTATAAATCACGAACACTTTAGTAGAATGCGTATACAGTTTGTATTATACATGCACGTTATAAATACAAAGCCGCATACAAATCTGCGCAATATAATACAAACATTAAAACTTCACATTATAATACAAAACTGTATGTGTATTCTACTAAAGTCATCCTGTTTTATACAAAAAAGAGGCTGGCCTTCCTTAGGGATGGAAGGACCAAGTCCTATTTGAAAGAAATCCATATATATATATATATATATATATATATATATATATTGCAGAGATCAATTATAATCGATTGTATAGGAATCCATCTATTATAAGTCTTCTTACATTTTTCAAAAAGTTGACTTTGTGCATGATTAGCATTTTAGTAAACAATAATTTTGATGAAATATATAATGCACATTTATTTCTTCTTTTTATTAAATGCAAATTTACGGATTTTAACCATAGCCTTTTAGACGGAAAGAAAAAAATGCTCAACAACTGCACAATCGAAATTGGTTTGGTATTTTCTTTATGAATTGTAACTGGTGGGATTTGACGTAGGTTCGATAATCCTTTTAATTAATAAGTTATATATACATGCTTTTATGAATAGACGTAGGTATTTATGAATAATAGGATGTTTTATTTGAAATGATCTTGCTGCTAATTACTATTTTTCATAAATTTATTGCAATCTACTTTTGAACTCAATTTCATGTATCCATAACTATATTATAATTATTTTGATGTCTAAAAATAACTTTTATGTATTATATAACTATCGTTATTTTTTCATTAGTCATCTATAATATTTGTTATTATAGAGAGCATTAAAAATAAAATATTATATGGGTTAATAAAGTCAAGAAGGATGAAAAAAGAAAACTATGATGTTGATTAGAGTTACACATGTATATATACTACGATATAAGAGAGGAGAAAGAAGGGGAGTTTCTGAATGTACGGACAGAGATAAAAAAAAGAGAGCCACGTGCCTTCTAAAGAGATGCACAAAAGACAAACTTCAAGGATTTTCGTGTACTCTGGAGAGAGGCAGAGATGTGTCTACAACAGGGTCGAGGAGGGAGAGAGGTGAGACCGTGGGATGGTGCGCAGAGAGAACACCGGAGAGCTCCACATATCCGGAGGAGAAAAAACTGATCAGACCCAACTTTAGTATATTTATAGATTTTTACACCCATAACCCTGAATTATTCCGCAATTACAATCATAGCCCTGCATGATCATGAATTACATAAGAAACCTCGGATAGTCACTCTGTCTCGAACTCATAACCCTCCGTTAGTTTAATATATTAATTACAAAAATCAGGACAATTTCAATAATCATGTTGAAACCAAATATACAAATTATTTCACAAGTTGAATCTAGGCAACATTGCATAAATGACTTCAACAAAAATCTATTACATTCATAATTTTCTGATAAATCACCTATATACCAGTAACCGCGTTCCCAACTTTACCTGAAGAAGACATTCCGAGCTATGATGCATACCAATCATATCATCTGAAGGTCAACTTCAAATCTCAAGATATTATCAAACATAGTTGCAGGAGAATGGGGAAGTACAGTAATAATTAGGGGTGCACATGGATCGGATAAAATCCGTAATCCGATCCAATCCGTTGTCATTGGATTGGATCGGTTTGGATTTATAAGTTTAATGGATCGGATCGGATTGAAATTTTACAAATCCGTTCATTTATGGATTGGATTGGATTATTGTCAAAATCCAATCCAATCCAATCTGTTAATTCGTTAATAAATAATAATATATACTACTTTATTTATTCTCAATAAAGCATATTATATATTACATTTTATTTGAAAGCTATGTGTAAATATCTAAGCTAGTCTCTTTATAACTTAAACCTATTCCAATTCAAGTTTTACTACACACAACTTGCTGGAAAACCCCTTATCTCACCATACTAGTTGGTTTAGAAAAAAGTAATACTTACCCGCAATGTCCTTTAGGTCCTTCCAATTATTCAAACGAAACAAACTTCTAAAAATAATAATACATAAACCTAAACCCACTCGGGACCCATTACAAACAAAACACTCACCTGCGCCACACACATCTCCACCCTCAGATGCACACATATCTCCGTCGGATGTTGTCCTTATCCTAGCTGTTCGCATGGGCAACCAGATCTTCCTTACGCATGCGCAGTTATCTAGTTGTAGTTCCTATTTGATATATACAAACTTGCATTTTTATTCGAAGTCAATATGATTCTTTTATGATTTCTACGGATCACAAGTATTTTATTTTTATTTAGTTATACAATGATTGGTTGTAATAAATTCATAACAAGCATATATGTTTTTGCTTTTCAAAAAAATTAAGTCAAAATGCTTTCCAAAAATTAACTATTCTTTTCTTTACATTTATCCATAATCTCAAATTTAGAACCATGATTTGAACATCGAGTTCGACTATGCTACAAACTTAATCATAGATTAGGTGAGCATTAAAAATCCGAACCAATCCGATCCAATCTGTAATCCGGTGGATTGGATTGGATTGGATTTGCATGTTTAATGGATTGGATTGGACTGGAAAAATCAAAAATCCGTTATGTGTGGATTGGACATGGATTAAGCCAAAATCCGATCCAATCCGATCCATGTACACCCCTAGTAATAATTGTCTATCTTTCCGTGAACTAGGATGAGCATATAACCCAGGGGTTTAAATAAGAATTTGAGGCACTGTCCCAGAGAAAACTGCCATAAGAGTGCAGAAAATGAGGAGATTCTATTTACAGAAAATATTTCCAAGAACTTGTAACTACTGCCCCGATTCCGAGAACAAAAAATCAGTCCTCGGATGGGGGCCCAAGTCATACTGGCATATGGTATTTCCTAAATTAAACCTGACCAAAGAGGATACAAAGAATGACAATGCAGCCACGATCATTAAGTCATACTTTACCGTGCCAGTAACATGTATTGTACAGGCATATATATCACGGGACCAGAGTAGAATGAGGATGGGATCTCCCTAATGCAACTACTGGCCCTCCGACATGAAGAAATCATTTTTTATTGAGTTCCGTGACCATCATTTGCAGACATCATGGGAAGGGACTCGCCGTTTGATCCATTACAATCAACCTGCTGGATGTTGAATGACGATTAACAAATATACATCAAATGATTCAAATGAGCTAAAGAGATTGAAACGAACCATGCTATGTTCAAGCGCGGCATTTTGAATAGGTATGGAAGCACTCCGTGAAAGATCCCTCAGTGTTCCCTGTTGTCAAAAACACAGGTCCATGTTCAATAAAAACATATAGTATTTGAGAAATTATTTGATTTCTGGGATGATATTTCCCATCTTATCGCCATTATTGAAAATTACACCACCGAAATGGAGAACACTTCATATCAATCAACATTGTACCTCTTGTGTTTCTAAATGGGTTCTAGAGGGCCAAGATTCCAAGATGAAATTCCGACTAAACATCTATATGTAACAATGCACCAGCTGAAGATGGTAGAAGATATGACTGCATTTTCATGATGAGAATAGAGAGTCTATAGACTCCTAAGTCCTACATAATGGACGCCAATGGGACATTTACATACAGAATTAAGAAATACCAAAGAACTACAAGGAGATCCTAAACCTATAAAACCCTAAACAGTCTTTCTCAAGCTGGAGCATACAAAAGGACTACAAGGAGACTACAAAACTCTAAATTACTCTCCCTCAAGATGGAGCATAATGATCCATCAATAATGATCCATCAATGCTCAGCTTGAAACTACATCTCTTAAAGATAACACAGTAAAGCAGCTTGATAAATTGTCGGTAGCATACGCTGTACAGGAAACGTGACAAGGGACAAGAGACCCCAAGTAAATCATATCTCTGGTGTATTGGCAATCCGCCTTTATGTTTGGTTTTCTCATGAAAGGCACAATTACCAGCAATTTTTTATCTTACCTAACTGCCACATTTCAATTGCACTGGGAGAGACACCTCCACTAGAAGATCAGCTATAACTAACTCGACCAACATGACCTTTATAGTATCCTGGGTGATGGCACAATATTATGCACTAGATTGGACTATACTTGTCTCCAACGAAAATACGGAAATTAGCGGCAAGCTTTGCTATTACAACATCCAGCATAGTCATTACCAGTTTAGTCAGTGAATCTCCAAGGGCTTCTTACTAAGAGAATTCCCTTATTAACATGACCTTCATTTCCCTGAGTATCATCATAGTAGCATCCAAGCGAGCCTAGTTAGAATTAATCATAAACTAACTGAGCGTGATGGTATCACAGAGTAGCTTCCCAATAAGTCATGCATTTCATACAACATCAATACCCCTTGTGTCATCAACATAGAGCAGAGCATTGAGATCCATAGGAAATAATGGTTGGACTAGATCAACAATCATGTTTCTCACAGAAAATCGGTAATATATAATCACTGGTAAATAATAAGACCTCCAAAGGTCCGGTCAAACTTTATACTCTGGAAATAGTTCAAATCACCAAGATCCTAGAAGGCCTTGAACATTACACATTACACATAACCAAGCTTGTAAAAAGACCGACTACTCGGTCCGATTAGTCGAGTCGAGGGGGTAGCGGGCTCCAAGGCCTTAAATGTCGGTTTCGGTCACCATTTCGGTATCGACCAAAACAGAATTTCGATGGAATTTCGCTGGAATTTCGACCGAAATTTCGGTCATTCGGTCATTTTTTGTACTAGGACCCCCATATTTCGGTCATTTCGGTCGAATTTCGATTTCGACTGGATATCGATATTCGACAGAAATTCGACCGAATTTCGCTGAAATTTGAGGCCATAGCGGGCTCGACTAGATCTAGTCAGACAATTTTAATGATATTTTTTATTCCTCTATTCTCATTGTGTATCATTGTTAGTAACAGCTTGACAATCTTTGATCGAACGGACAGAATATTCTTATTTTGTGGGGTGATCGACTAGGATATTGCTATTCAGTCAATATTCCGTCCAACCCGAATATTCGGCCAACTATTGCAGCAGATTGCTTTTTTAAGGGATATTTACATCCATAACCCTGAAGTAATTATGTACATAAGCATGCGCAATCGTGAATTACACCAGGAACCCCGAATAGGCATTCTGTCTCACATCCATAACCCCCGTTAGATTTGTATGTTAACCCAACTAGACCATTAGGTTAATCTAAAACATGGCTATCTAACTATTATTAAAATTTTCAAAAAAAATACCCCCTCCCTTCCTCCTCCAATGACCCAGCCCCCCACACGCGCACCGACCACTTCCTCCCCCCGTCCACCAGCAACCCCACCCCCCATCATGCCGGTCACTTCCTCCTCCCATTTCCTCCTTCAGCAACCCCTCTCCCCCCAAACCTGTCGTTGACCCGCCTACCGTGTTGGCATAGAAGGCCGTATCGGCGATATATCGATGATATATGGGTTTTGACGGGGAAAGAGTTTCGATATCACACAATATAACATTTTACAGGGATATCGGCGCTATATCGCCATATCGGTTCATATCGGTCAAAAATGACTTGATTCAATACAAAAAAATCCCGGATATCGATCGTTGTCGCCGATGTTTCGTCGATATCTCTATATATCAATGCTATTATTCATGCAAGATTGATTCCACTACTTATCTAGCTACAACCAGTATTAAAACACATATCTAGCTACATCTAGCATTAAAACACAATGGTTTTTATATATTATGTTTCGGGTCGGGGGCATTGCCCCGTACCCCCATAAGACCCCCGTACTGGTAGGGTATGGTGCAACAAGAGGGTGCATACAATGGTTCTTCAATTCGGTATATATTTGTAAGTTATTTCGTGTTGTAAGAACTTGAATGAAATCCATTTCCAATATCTATAAGTCAATTCTTCAAAAAAATCTATAAATCAAGAATCAACATTAATATCGATATGTTCGAAATGATCGATATATGCTATATAAGCTTCATATATGATCGATATGTGTGATCTAAGAGCATGTTTGTAAGTTATTTAGCGATCTAAGAACTTGGATGAACCCCATTTTCAATATATATAGGTCAACAACTAACAGTACCGACGATATGTTAGATATGATCGATATGAGCAATATAAGGATCGTAGTCTTCACAAATGATGTATGTGTCATCTAAGTGTATATTTGTGAGTTATTTGATGTTATAAAAACTTGAATGGAATCCATTTCCAATATCTATAGGTCAGGAATAAACATTAACAAAATATGTTCGATATGACCAATATGTGCAATATATGAGCTATAAATGAACGATATGTGTGACATAAGTGTGTTTTTATAGGTTATTTGTTGTTTTAATATCTTGGATGATCTTAATTTCTAAAAAATGGTAAAAATGATTTTTTTGAGCCATTTCCGACATTTCCACTGATATTGTCATTATATCGGGATATATCATATATCCCGATATATCCATTTCCGAGCAGACTAAAACGATATCGATATCGATATGGCCTTCCTTACGTGCTGGTGAAGGAGATCTACTTCTGCTGTGGAACTCTTTGAATCCATAGTGAATTTCATTAGGGTTTTGGATAGGAGATCCATTGCATCCGTGGATGCGTCCATGAACAGGAGGATGTGAAAGCCGACGACGAGGCTACGGAAGAGGTCGTCTTTGAACTGGTGTGCACCGTCAAGGAAGCTCCTGTTGCTCCCTGTGGACTTCAGGCTCGCGAGTGGGAAGGAGGAGATGGAAGCAGAGGAGGAGGGGCGGGGGGTAAGTGTCACAGCTTGATGACTTGGTGAGGGGAGGAGGAGGTGGTCGGCTGGCTGGGGGGAGATGGGTGCTGGAGGAGGTCGTGGTCGGTTGCGGGGAGGAGAAGAGATGAGTGCTGGAGGAGGAGGTGGTGGTGGTCGGCGGGAGGGGGGAAGGGGAGATGGGTGTTGGAGGAGGTGGTCGGTGGGAGGGGAAGAGGAGATGGGTGTTGGAGGAGGAGGTGGTCAGGGTGGGGGTGGAGAAGGAAGGGGGAGCGGAATAATGGGAACATAAAGGGCGAAAATGTAAAATATTTGATGGATATTGTCATAGTTAGCGAGAAATTAGATGGAAGTTAACACGGGGATATGGATGTAAGAGTTAAGCACTATTAGTGGCCTTGGGTGTAATTCACGATTACGTGGAGTTATGTACATAATTAAAAAATTACTCAGGTTATGTGTAAATATCCCTTTTTTAAAGGTTCCCAGTAATCCAGGCATCACCACAAATGTTAAAGTTTCATATATGTAACTTGTTATTTGATACTTTTATCTTGGACTCTTATTGATTGATGACCATATATCTACAATTATATAAATATATATTACACATAATTTTATATTTAAAATAATTAAAAAATACATAACCGGATAATTTTGAATATACTCCTGAATACTGAATATTCTTTATTCAATGATCCCTCCGACTGGATACCAACTACCGACTTTTGCAACACTGGATAGTAACTTAGTATTCATTGTTGGTTAGTATTTAGTAAATTAGTAAATCACGTTGCCTCTAATTTATGTTATTCATTTGTAACTCATATTTATATAGTGTATTTAGTTCATGCTTAGGGCTAGGATCTAATAGTTTGCAAGTGTTGTTTCAACAAGGATTCAAGGCATACCAATAGTTTACGTTGTTTAGTTTTGTATTATTGTCAATGTTAATGCTATTAATTATTATAAATATCTACATATGGATGATATCCATTCAATGTTAATGTTATTGGTTAGTATATTTGTGTTATTCATTTTTATGAATGTTAATTTTTTTAATAGGTATAGTAAGCTTGTTATGTTTTTACGAATGTATTATGCATCAAAAATTTCTATATCTATGTTAATGTATAAAAAATTGTAAAATAATTTATGTATTTAAAATAATTAAAACATCAAAACCGATTAAAGACCAACTAACTGCCGATTAATCCATAGTGACATGGTCGACCGAGTATCGACTTCTGCAACCTTGCATGTAACAATAATGACATCTACATAGGTAATAGCATAATACAACATATGCCAGTATGTGCACAAAGAATAAATAATCAAAGGTAGAGCAAACAAATCCCTCGGACTGTACCATCTCCAAAAGCTTTTGAAACAAAGCTCATTAGCCATGCTTCATGTTATAGATGTCCTTGTGAAGTCGGAAAGCTCTCTGACACTCCTAAAAGTGAGACCGTAGGTTGTTATATGTACTTTTCTTTCCGTGGATAGTTGTAAATGAACGTCACATCGAACTAGAAAAAGGGTAAGTCATAGCTAACTACAAGAAGAATATGCATGGTGGCAAGTCTAGCAACCAAAAGGAAATAATCTAAGTAATCAAAACAGCAGGTCTGAGTATACTCTTTTACACCAGTCTCGACTGATAACATACTCCGCTACCATCTTAGTGATACTTGACTGTGAAAACGTGCCGGCAACTCGCTACTATTGATGTAGGTCGACCATCCCCTCTTGTATAGATAAGCTACCAAACATCCGCCATCCTGAAGTGCCTCTTGAAATGTCTGGGAAGATACAAAAGCAAAGAGTAAAAACAAACATTTTGTATGTCGGAGGAAGTCTATTCCCAAGGTCAATCACAGATATGATGCATTGTGCATGTACACTTGCCTTTTCCTAAGGCAATATGAATATTTAGATCGTTTGTATTAGTTATGTAATTCTCTTTTATAGATATATCTGCATTGTCACTTACAAGAATACCTATATTACTACCATCGATAAGAAAATTTGCAATCAAGTATTATATTAGATGTGGTAAGTGATGGCATAAACTCGTATTTTTTTGAGAAATAGGGTCAATGCTATGACCATAAATAATACGCATAGTGTCTATATCTAACATCATGAGTAGGAGGTAGATATACCTCAGTGTCAAGATCTGAGGTGGTACACCTTGTGATGTGGGAGAGAAATACAAAGCATACACAGTCCTCAAGTGCACCAGAAAAACACATTCGACTGCCAGCAAAGATAACTTGTTCTGAGCGGGAATCAAAATATAGACAAAAACGATAGCCACACATGACGCAACAAAAAAGATCACGTTAGAAAAATAAAATAGATAGACGAAGGCATGCCCCTCTGTTTGCATGTAATGCTCACCAATAAAATAGATATGGAATCCCCCTCTAGCAAACTCCAAGAGGTTCTAGGTTCTATTGTTGCCCCCACAGACACGGCTTTCATCCCGGACAGACACATGATGAATGGAATCTTAATGGCTTCTGAATTTATGAGCGACTAGAGGCAGCAGCAGAAGAAGAAAAAGAAAAGAAAAAAGAAGAGGAAGAAGAAGGTTTCTATAAAAGGTGGATCTTTCAAAGGCATATGATTATATTGATTGGAGGTTCTTATGGGTATCCATAGATCGACGGTGTTTCCCTAATGAGTAGATTGGTTGAATGAAGAGATGTATTATGACATCCTCCAACACTGTACTTGTCAATGGCAGATAGTATGGGGTTTTTTCAGCTATGGAGCAACATCAGACAGGGGTGTATGTTGGTATCGCTTCCTTTTATATTGATTGTTGATGCATTTTCCCATATGGACAGCAAGACAGGGTGGTATTTTTTTCGGGGAATAATTTGTTGGAGACATTTTTGTGCATAATATTCAGTATGTCGATGATATGATATTCTATATGGAGGGAGTCGGCAATGTAGTAGAGGGGGTTTCTATGATTCTAAATTCATTTGGGATGGCCTATGGATTGAAGAACAATCATGGAAAGCTGGCTTTTGTTCCTTTCGAGATGGACGAGAAGGAGGTGGCGACGTGCATGGCTTCACTTAGGGTGTGTTTGGATAGTGGGTTTAGGTGGGTTAAACTGGTTGCAGGTAACCCATTTTTGGGTTTTGGTATTTGGATAGAAGGTTAAACTGGAGGTGGGTTAGAAGTGGGTTTATTGTGATATGATTGTATTGAAGTTTGAAAAAGTGAGTAGTTATTGTGATGTGATTGTATTGGAGTTTGAAAAAGTGAGAAGTGGAGTAAGTTTATAATTTTTATATGATATGATGGCATAATATATTTTTTTGATGGAATAGATGGAATAAAATTAATTTATTTAATATTTTAAAGAAGGAAAAATGTGGGACCCACTTGGAAAGAGAAAGAATGGGGTAAGGAGGGTTTACCCCCCTACCCGAACGGCACCTTAGTATGTAGCGAGGGCCATTTCCCGTCTACTACTTCAAGTTGCTCCTTGTTGATGGCAGGTTGACGTATAGTGATGATTACATGTAGCATGATGGCATTCCTCTTATCCATCTAAGGGTGGACTTCTTGTGCTTTTGAAGGCGGTATTATTATTAGCTATCCAAATCTTTCTATCGACTGGGCTCCAGCCGGATGGATGACCGGTGTAGACACAGAATTCTTCATGAATGATACCCACTGCTTTTGGATTTAGTGACTAATGAAAATTGCTCAGTTGGTGAATGCTAAGAGGGTGGGTGGTTCCCTCTATTTCACGTGGAGTTGTCTGATCAGCGCATCAACAAGCTCATGTTTCTCCTGGAGGCTATTTCCTATTGTTGATGTTAGTGGGTCTTTGTCCGAAAATGATCATTGGAGTCGAGCTGATGGCCATTTCACGGTTAGAAAGGCATACGAGTAGGGGTATCAGAAAATTCTCAAGTTCGATATTCGCTCAGGTTCAGGTCGCTAAAAGTTCGATTCAGATTCGGTTCGAAAATAAACGAACCGAACCTGAATACAAGTATAGGCTCGATTAAATAAACGAACTGGACGTAAAAATCATAGGTTTGCTAAGGTTCGATTCGTTAAAAGTTCGATATACACACATATATACATATTTACAAATCTTTATCCATATAAGTGGACATTATTTTGAGATAAGTGGATTTTATCCCATGATAAGTGAACTTTGTCTGGAGATAAGTGAATATTTACGGGATAAATAGGTTTTATCTCGGTATAAACTATCCCAAAATAAATAGTATTGTGGTCATAACATACATCATCTATGTGTCTAGTACTTTTCCCTTCCTTATCCTAAAATCAACAGAACAAGTATAAACCTTACTTATCACATATCCCCATGTTATTCCTTATCCTCATCTGAACAAATATAAAAATATATTGTAATTATCCTTTTTCAAAGAGATGAATCCTTATTAATCTATTTTTTTCAAAAGATAAAGAAAAGTTAGATAAAGAAAAAAACTAAATGAATGTTTATTCTAATTATAAATACATATACATATATATATATAAATGTATTTCCATTTCTTTTCTTTTTACTCCCTCTTATTAGAGAATTCTCAGGCTTGATTTTCGCTTAAAGTCGATTCGATTAAAAAGAGAATCGATTCAGATTCGGTTCGAAAATAAATGAACCGAACCTGAACAGAAGTTTATGCTCGATTAAATAAACAAACCGAACCTAAAAAATGTAAGTTCGCTCAGGTTTGGTCCATTTACACCCCTACATACAAGGCCTTATATGCTACTATTGTCTTCTACCATAGGGTTGCGTCGAAGGAATATACGTAAATTTGGATATGAAAGTGATGCTCGAGGTACAGATCTCAGCTTGGTTGTTGAGGAGGGATCGACTTCTGGTTGGTGAGAAGACACATTTTTCCCTGACATTAATGGAGTGTACCATCGTTACAATTGTTGTGGAGGTTATCAATAATGTATTCTTTGGCTATAAGGTTTCTAGAGATATCTGGGAGTCGATTGGACTACCTCAGTGGTTACAACATGCATGGAGACCTTCTGGGAATTTATTGATCAAATTGAATATGGGTATAGGCCTCACTCGATTTGGGTTGTGGCTATTTTTTGGGCCCGTTGGTTGGCAAGATATGTGGATATCTTCCGAGGAGAGATAATGTACGGGGAAAGTGCAACGAAGAATGCCAAGTGTCTACTCTACGAGCATCTTGATTTTTGTAACTTTAAAATCGTGAATACAGCAACAAAGCCTTTTCCCATATTAAGTAGAGTCGGCTATATGGATTTTTTGCCTCCATTTAGATCTATCTTGGGCCAATCTCGGGCTTTAAAATTCGTGAATATATAAAAAATACTTGGTGGGTGTCTTCACGATGGCTCATGCTTTTTCCTTTCAAACAAAAACCTCCGTGATTCTTGCAACAAAGGAACCCAAGCCATTCATCCTTGTGTAGGTCATAGAGGAGGCAATGTCAGAGTCAATGCTCGGAATGGCAAGCATTGCAAACCCATTGAGAGGATTGTACTTGAAGGATTCAGAGGCCTCAAGAACCAGTGTAAAGTACCAGAACAGCCCATTATTACCGCAAAATAGGGTCGAATAAACCCCGATCAATCCAAGAATGCACAAAAAAAGGGCTACAAGCTATCACAAGAATCTATTGCGCCTCACGACCGGGGCACCGCATAGAGATTGGCACAAAACATAGCAAGCAGCCAGTCGTTATTGCTACTACTTATGACATGACAACATGTTGTCAAGGGTAGTTGGGCGCTCTTGCCAGCCATGGGCCACTTCTACACAGGTAGTTGCGACAAGATGTTGGCAGCCTCAGTTAACGAGGGTTCACTTAGAATTTTTGTACATAGGGTTATAGTTACAAGAGGGGTATAAAACCTTATTTTAGAACCGGTGTTGGTACAATGTTGGAAATATGACTATTTTAATAACCAAAATAGAGGACTATGGCTTCCTAAACAGTGAATATCACTAAGACAATTACACAAAAGAATCAAGAAAAACAAACGGACTAGAAAGAGGTCCTAAAACTAGAAAACATTCAACACAGCTAGAAAAAAGAATCCAGAGATTAACCAGAGACAGATGCCAACCTATAACCATATCAAAAGATGTCACATTCATCAGTGACGTAGTCCATAAATAAAATAAAATAAAAGTAATGCCGGAGCAGATAAAAGCATGAGGGAATCATCAACACAACTTTCCCACATGAACTGCAACGAGTAATGTCTGAAGGATGAGGTAAAATATAAAAAAGTACCTTGTTCGCCCACATAAGTCCGCAGGCGTTGCATAAAGTTCTTGGTCCATCCGGACCACGACGCATCATAGGTGTAGACGATACATTTGTACCACAGTGATGACACCTGCAGGTGGTTGATAAGCACAAACTGAATGCAAAACCCCAGTGCATGCAACACTAACAAATAAATACAAGGGGCAAGTGTAATGCAAATAAAATTGTTCTCGAATCCACTTCCATCATCATGAACTTGTTAGGCAGAAAATTTGTTTGAGCTAAGATAGCAGCCAAGTTCTACATGCTACACTGAATGGAATGAAAAAAAAAACAAATGTCAGGATGCATCAGTGGTCGAAATGTGCCCCATACCACCCATGCCCAAATAATCATTCAACTTACAAAACCATCCTCGGTAGAATCTAGGATGAAATAAAAGAGAAATTCCAACCAAAAGGAAATTTAAAGCAGAATATAATAGGCAAATTCTATTGCCAAACAATGACAACTTCCAGACCACTACCTTGGCAAGTAACCACTCAATTCATTCAAGCTGACAAAAATACACCAAAACACCCCACCAAAACTTACAATCATCCAGACCAACATCCACCAATACATCAAGATTTGATCAAGTTCCACCTTGCTCAACCATAAACATAACATATAAGAGGCTGACACTATATCACCAGCCCATGACTTAAGATTTGATTAACTCAAAGATGGATTAAATTAACCAAGGAAAAGATAAACTTTGGTAAAATCCTTGTTTTGATTTTTTAAAGGACCCAACATATGAGTTGCAAAATATTTTTATATTAGTGTAAACAGCGTACCTTTGCAACGTGATAGGGCGATATTTCCATTCAGGATTTAACCATGGTCTCAAATATCAACGAAATTCGGTCGAATTTCTGTCGAATATCGATATCATGTCGAAATCGAAATTCAACCGAAATAGTTGAAAATGACCGAAATCTAGTACAAAAAATGACCGAAATTTTAGTCGAATTTCGACCGAAATTCCACAAAATTCCATTTCGGTCGGTCACTGAAATGGTGACCGAAACAGACATTTAGGGCCTTGGATTTAACAAATACTAAAAGAACTTAGTACAGTATGGATCCGTCCTTCCTCGGATCCTTCCTACCATAAGGTTATGCACAAAGTTGCCTCTAGTATTGTTTCATATATTGTATACTAAAACAATCATCCTACAAATATGCACTGTAAAAACATAAAAGATTACCCATGGAAGACAAGTCGGCTACCATCGATGACACGCTGACAAACAAAAGAACCCATATGGTAAAATAATATCCCAAATCATCCACAATTTTATTAAAACAATTGTCACACAAAATGCACTAAATTCCATTTGGCGGATTTTACATTTACACTTGAGACCCCAGTCAAGGCTTCTGTCCTAGAAAAGCAAGATGTGTGTGTGTGTGTATATATGAATTAGGCTCCCCCAACCCTTATTTTTAAGGTATTTTTTAACAATACAGAGGGGATTTAGGTCACTAGATTAAAGCATGTTCTCATTCAAATTTCGTGTAAAACATACACTCCTAACATTTTCATCTAGAATGAGTTAATTTTTGAAATTCCGAGACCTTTGAAATTCGATAGTCTTGATGAATGGGATAGAAGTCTTGAATTGTGTCGAAATTTAAATGAGAATATGTTATCATATGATAATATAAATACCCTCATACGTTATTAGAAAATACCACAAAAAATAAAAAGTAAACTTGGGTAGTCAAGTTGCACCCAAGGGAGGGGGTGTAGCCCCATTTTACCCTATATATATGGGCAAGGTAGCAAAAATCGGTAGTCGGTACTCGGTCGGTTGGGACACTGACTAAGGATTAATCGGCAGTCGGACGACCAATCGGATTTAGTCGGATTTTAATCGGCTTTGAATTTTATGATTATTTGAAATATATAACTCATTTTTATACATATATTTACATAGATTTTGTACATTTTTATACTATCATCATAAAATAAAAAAAATAATCGAATTTAAATAAAACACTGAGTATATTATAATAAGTTTGCTTATAAAAAAAGCAAAACATATAAGAATATGGTATCTCCAAGCAGAAAATTGGTCGACTAGTGTATCTAGTCGGAATTAGTCAGTACTCGGTCGGCCACCCCACTGACTAGACTAGTCGGACCTACTAGTCGGGCCAGTCGGGCAACTTCTACAACCATGTATATGAGGATGATGTAACTAGAGCAAGGTTGTAGCTAACAAGAAAAACAGAAAGCAGCATGTTACAAAGGAAATATGTATAGCATGCTATATGTCATTCACAACGTGCTTATTTTTTTCGCTCCCTTGCTTGTTTTCCAATACCCATGCTATTTTCGCTCCCCCTTGCTATTATACGCTTGCCCTAGTATTCTTCACCACCCCCCCCACACACCTCTATTTCCTACACCACATAATATTTTTCCACCCCCCCCCAAATTTCCTGCCCCTTCTGTTTTTTGCTTCTATTTTTCCATTTCTCCCATCATTTTCCACTCCCCCAGCTCCCATGCTATTGTTCTCCAAAGCAGAAAAGGATGTCTCAATCAATGCCCGAGGCAAGATGCCTCTTGCATTGCCACACTCAGGAGCCTCAACGAGCGTCAGGAATGCATTGGACAACACTGGTGCAAAAATTATTATGTCACTCTTAATATGTATATTGATGCAATCACATATTAAGGATTCCAATATTCGGTTTATTATTGGTTATTTTAAGTTGGTTGCATTTCATTAAATAAATTAAGATCGATTAGGATCTCATTTTTATGGTAGATAATTTGGCTAGATTGGTTTTATTTATCAGTTGTTAGGTAGTTATCTTTATTTTTCTTATTTATTTTGTAATCCACTCCTCTCAATGTAAAGGATATATTGAGTAATGTTGAGTCCATATTATTAGATTATGGGTTGTTGAATATTGGAATCTTTATCTGGCTTTATCTTCTTTCTCCTCCCACGTTATGAGAGATCCTACCCCTAAATCTATGTTCTCATGTCTTGTGAATCTCGCCATGTCCATTCTCTCTCTCCTTATCCTTGATTTCCAACTGCATCATATATGCATGTCCTTATGAAACCCCTTCATTTTAACATGTTTTCCTCTAATTTAACACCATTAAAGAATTTGCTACAATCGACAATTTCAATTAATGGCATAAGAGCATGTCATTGTAGCCAACATGCTTTCCTCTGATTTAACACCATTTAAGAATTTGCTACAATCGACAATTTCAATTAATGGCATAAGAGCATGTCATTGTAGCCAACCATTGCACATCTCTACTTATCCATCTCCCTCTTCCTTCATTAATACTCCCCCACGTCTCCGCCTCCCCTTGTACTCACCAGTCACCACTTTAGAATATAAAGGAAAATGGACAAATCAAATATCATGAGAGGATGCGTGAGGGGATTGTAACCAATCATTGCACATTCCTACTTATCTATATCCGTCTTCCTTTCATATTTCTCCCCCAAATTTCCGCATTCCCTCATACAGTCATAATTACTACCACTTTGGATTATAGAAAAGGGGGAGGACACATCCAAAAGACTAAGAAGGTGCATAAAGGGATGGATAGGGACTCTGGTCCAACAAAGAAATCTGATTTGCATGTACATCCTTCAAGGAACAAACTATAAATGAAAGCATCCCCTCCAGTATTTTGTACTAGATGCAGGTCCAGAATGGTCAAATTACATTTGAAAAAATGGAACTGAGAACCCATAGCATAAACAAGATTACTCCAACTCATTTTGTTCTTCCTAGAAGATCTTTATAGGTCTGATCAAATAGTAAGACGTTGAGAAGGCATTTTTTGTGTGATGTGGGACTAAATTCTCCCAAATGGTAAGCAATAAATTATGAATTGTTAATAATCCACTAAAAAAATTACACTTCTGATTGGCTGGAATTTGAACCCCAAGTTTATGGCACAAACAACAGAGACAGACCAACCATGCTTTGAATTTAGTATGCATTTTTCAGCATACATTATATGTGTGACAAAATTTTCACCTGATATTTAAAATTTTGTTCAGATAAATTGTTAAGAAAACCCCTGCTTAATGTGGGGAAACGCTTTGTTGTTGTTGAAATTTTTAAGAAAAACAAGCAATGGTTAGTAGTCATCCACTCATAACACTGGTCAAAAAAATGAAAGCCAACAACAAGAAACCACACCCATATACATAGTATAAAAATTGGAAAGAGGCCACATCATTCTCCATATTTGCCCAAGCATTCCTAAAAATATCATTACACTGCAGCCTTATCATACATAACACAACTATAGGATATAATCTATACATCCTTCTTCTATAGGAGCCGACTCCCAAAAGCTAGTATCCCGTACAAAAGGTCCTCCAACGAGTCCCAAGAGGAAACACCAGGCCAGCTCAATGATACTGTGGTCTAAACTTGATGGGTAAATGAATAGTTCAAGAAAAGGTGATCCATATCCTCATGTGAAAAGCCACAAAATGAACTAGTGTCATCCTCCGGACGTTCAAGACCAAATGATTAATGCTGCTTAAGTCAGCTTGTTGCAGGGTGTTCTTGTGGTGGACTCTGTCGAGGCGGCGGGCCGCGACCCGGGGCAACCTGTGGACGTTTTGCTGCGAGTGAGGCCGGTTGGCGAGGAGAAGATGGGCTGGTGGGAGGTGGTGCTGGACGGCAGGAAGGTCTTTCTTGAGTTGGTGGCCGCTGATGTCTGGGCGGCTTTGCAGGGGGCAGGGGTGCGTAAGGGGGGCCTCTCCGTGGAGGAGTCTGGGTCCGAGGTTGGCGGTGGTGAAGCGGCTCGCCTTGGTGCCGCACAGGCCCCAGGGGGGCGCTGCCAGTGGAGGGGGGGGATTCCTTGTGGTGGGGGGGGGGGGGGGGGGCTCCGACGGGCTTCTTCATGCTAAGTCGGTGGTTCGCTTTGGCTCATTTTCTGAGGTGGGGGTTCCGGGGGCGGGTTCTCTGCTGTGGGGCCCTTTGGATGAAGTGGTTGAGGGTTGTGGTGTGGGGGAGGTGGCAGTTGTGTCCTTGGGGCTGGAGGGGGTGGTTGGAGGTTCGCCCGTCCCGGGGGGGAGTTGGATGTCGGGGTGCCGCTTGTGGGTGAGTAGTTGGGGGAGGGGCAGGTTCTGCTGGCTGGGGGTTTGGCGGCAGGTGGGTCGGGTGGAGGGAGCGTCCTTGCCTTGTGCGGTTGTTGCTGCCGGTCAGGGGAGAGTGGTGGAGGCTCCTGTCTCGCCTCTGGGGGCCGCTGGTGTGGCTGGCGGAGAGGGCTCTATCCGCCAGTTCGGTTTGGCTTATGAGAGGGGGAGTGGCGAAGGGGGAAGGGTGGGGAGGTTGGCTCGGGCGTCGTTGCGGGTGGCGTTGGTGGCGGGGGATGCGGGTGAGGTTGCTGGCGCGGGGGGCCGTAGTCCCGTTGAGGTGAGGAATCGCTTTGCTGCTCTGTATCAGGGAATGGCGCGGCGGTTGGGGTTATTCCTCCTTTGAAGATGGTTGATCGGTTGCCTAAATGAAGCTATTGTCTATTAATGTGAGGGGCTTGGTCGGCCCGACAAGAGGCTCGGGGTGCATAATTTGGTGAGAGAGGCTGGGGCAGATATCTTTATTCTTCAGGAGACAAAGCTGCAGTCGTTGGATGATCAGCAACGGAGGGAGGTGTGTAGGTGTGACATCTTTCAGGTGGCGGTGAAAGAGGCTGAGGGTGCTTACGGGGGGCTTCTTACTGGCTGGAGGTCCGATTCTTTTGACTTGTTGGGGACTTCCGCCTCCCGTTTTGCTTTGTCGGTGAGGCTTCGGCGTAGAGCGGATGGTTTGTGCATGTTCATCACTAACGTCTACGGCACGTGCCGTCAGGAGGATGGTAGATTGGCTGCTGATTTGAACGATGTGGCGCCTGAGGTGGGGGATGGAGCATGGATTATTGGTGGGGATCTGAACGTCACCTTGTTCCCGGAGGACAGGCCGGGGGGCGGCGGGGGCTTGGATGCTGGTTCTGTGGACTTGAGGCAGGTGGTCCGCTCTTTAGGCTTGTCGATGGTGGACGCGGCAGGGTGCAGGTTCACGTGGAGGAATGCGAGGTCCAGGTTCAGGCTCGACAAATTCCTGGTGTCAATTGAGGCGGGGGAACTGTTCCCTTTGGCGAGGGCTTGGGCTCTCCCGAGGACGCTGTCAGATCATACACCGGTTCTTTGGTTTTCCGGCGAGGAGCGCGTGGCTCGGTTCACCTTTCGGTTTGAGAAGAAGTGGCTGTTGGAGGAGGGCTTTCGGGATCTGATTTCCGAGCATTGGCGGGCGTTCTCCATCTCCAGTTCGGCGGTGTCGCGTTTTGCGGCGAAGCTGGTCGCGCTCAGGAGGGTCTTGTTGTCGTATGGGAAGGAGGTCGCCAGTAGGAGGAGGGCCAGACGAGCTGAGGCGGAGGCGGGGGTTAGCAGGCTGGATGAGTTGGATGATGGCCGGGATTTGTCTCCGGAGGAGGTGGAGGAGAGGGTTGCTTGGTTGGAGGTGGTCTACCAGGAGGACAGGAAAGAGGAGGTTCATTGGAGGCAGCGGTCGCGCCAGAAGTGGTTGAGGGAGGGTGATGCTAACACTCGCTTCTTCCATTCGGTTGCATCGGGGCGGAGGAGGCGGAGCTTCTTGCATGAGGTGGAGGTGGGGGGCCGAAGGGTTTCGGGGGAAAGGAGCATTGGTGTTGCTTTGCGGGAGCATTTTGTACGGGCCTCGAGGAGGGTGAGGAGGGAGGCTGGTTGGGGGTGGACCGGACGGGGGTCAGGGTCGTTGATCGGTCAGCAGGCGGGTTTGTTGGTGGCCGACTTTTCGCCGAGGTTCGCCGGATGGGGCTCCTGGTCCGGATGGTTTCTTTATTTGTTTTTACAGGGAGTTCTGGGAGCTGTTGAAGGGAGAAATTATGGAGGCAGGGGTGGGAACTGCGGCTTTGAGAAGGTCAACAGGGCCTTGATTTTTCTTTTGCCTAAGAAAGAGAACCCAGTGGGTGTTGGAGACTATCGGCCTATATCGATCTCTAACGGCATCTATCTCATTGTGGCCAAGGTCTTAGCGAGCAGGCTTAGTGTTGTTCTTTCAAGTGTGGTTCTTCCTTCTCAGTCCGCATTCATTCCTGGGCGGTGTATGGTGGATGGTATTGTCACTGCGTCGGAGATCTGCCGTGAATGGAAGAGATCTAGGAAGAAAGGTGCGATTTGGAAGATTGGCTATGCGAAGGCTTATGATTGTGTCAGCTGGAAGTTCCTGTGGACGTCGCTTGAGAAGAAGGGATTTCGTCCTCTTTGGGTGGACTGGGTTAAGAGGTGTGTCACTACGTGCTCTTCCTCGGTGCTGGTCAATGGGAGTCAGGAGGGAGGCTGGTTCCAACCGCAGAGGGGGGTGCGCCAGGGGTGCCCTCTTGCTCCCCTTTTGTTTATTTTGGTTGCGGATTGTCTTGCGGTTTTGTTTCAGCGGGCAGTGGAGGAAGGTTGGTGTGAGGGGTTCTCGTTGGGGGACATCTCCGTCCCGGTTTTGCAGTATGCGGATGACACGTTGATTTTTTTGGGGGGGACGGAGGCTCAGAACCACAATGTTGCTGTCCTGGTGGATGTGTTTGGATGTCTTTCTGGCTTACAGATCAACAGGCAGAAGTCTGTTCTGGTAACTCTTGGGATGCAGGAGGACGAGAGAATTCGGTTAGCTGAGTGGGCGGGCTGCCCCCTTGGTACGTTACCCATCTCCTACTTGGGGTTGCCTTTGGTCGACGGCAGAATGAGGAAGTCCGACTGGGACTGTGTTATTCGGAGGCTGGAGGAGCGGATGGAGGGGTGGAAGGCTGTCACTTTGTCCAAGGGCGGGAAGCTTACCCTGCTCAAACATGTTCTTTCTGCGATTCCGGTTTTCTTCTTCTCTACCTGCTTGATGCCTGTTGGGGTTAGAAAGAAGGTGGAGGGTTTGATGAGATCTTTCTTCTGGTCTAGTGGAAAGCAGGATAAGAAGGAGTTGCACCTGGTGGCTTGGAAGGATCTTACTCTACCCGTTTCCGAGGGCGGGTTGGGGGTCAGGGATGTGGAATGTATGAACAGGGCGTTGCTTGCCAAGTGGATCGTGCGCATCTGGGGCCCGTTGGACTTGCTGGTGGTGCGGCTGCTGAGGAAGATTTATGGGGTCTCGGGCAAATTGGTGGCGGCGAGGCGGCGTCATGAGTCTTCGCTGTGGTGTGGGGTCCGGGCGGTTCTGCCAACTATGAGGTCTCTCCTTCGCCCTCGGCTGGGAGATGGGCTTCTGTTCAGATTTTGGCATGATGACTGGACGGGAGAGGGGCCCTTGGGGCTCCGTTTCCCGAGGTTGATGGCGTTGGTTGTGGACAGGGAGGCGCGGGTGGCGGAAGTGGTGGACTTTGGTACTTGGACTCCGAGGTTCACTGCGGTTCTGTCTGAGCAGAGGGTGCATGATTTTTTGCAGTTGCTTTCGGAGATTCCCTCTGCCGGGGAGTTGTCGGGGGAGCCGGACTGTTTTGAGTGGGTGGAGGGTAAGTTCTCGGTTAAGAAGGCGTACCGGAGGTTGTGTGCTGGAGGATTGGAGCATGACGACGACCTATGTGTGGACCTAAAGATTATTGGGGCGGCAAAGATTCCTGCCAAGGTAAAGGTGTTCCGCTGGTGCCTGCGGCGGGGTCGTCTGTGTGACAAGGTCAGAAGGGGAAGGATGTTGGGCGCGACGGACGTTCATTGTGACAGATGCACTGATGGCGTGGAGGACACGAATCACATCTTCTTCGGCTGCAGGTTGTCGGCGGACGTCTGGGAGTCCTTGGGGTTGCCGTGGGTTCAGTCTTCCTGCGCGGATCTTTTTTGGGCCTCTATTCGGGCGGTGGGGGCCGGCTCCACCGGTGATGTTTCCAGAGTCTTTGCAGTGCTTTGGGCTATATGGCTTGGTAGAAATGATGTCATATTCAAGGGGCAGCGCTTTTACTGTGAGAATGTGGTGGCGCAGTGTAACGCTTTGTACAACTTCTGGGTATCCGGATGATGATGTATCTCTCTCTATATCAATGAAATTTGTGGTGTGGTGACTCCCATCTTGGGAGTGCACCCCCTTGTTCTTATTCAAAAAAAAATAGTTTTACTGTTGAAGGGTTACACTTGTCCCAGATGCAGTGTTGTCGTGACATTCTTGTGAAGGCCGATTTACTTGGTTGTAAACATGCCCTATTCCTGCATAATCACAAAGCCATGCCACGTTGTGAATCATATTTTTGGAATACTACATGATATAGAAGTTTAGTAGGCAAACTGTTATATATTTCCGTCACTAGGCACAATTTCTCTTATAAAAAATGGCAAAGCCTTCTCCCATTATAAGTAGGGTCAGTTATATGAATTCTTGCTCAAATCCATGTTGAAAGATTCGACTATTTTTTGCACTGATTGTCGACGACCTAACGCACCCCCACAAGGGGGGGGGGGGGGTTATGAACCCTGATTTTGTAGGTGGTAGGCACATTGCACTACCACCAGACCATTTAAGTGGGTCTTCTAATTCTCTTATAATGTGGCACTCGTGAGATGCTCTTCTAATTCTTCGATATTTCAATAATTCACCAGGAACGCTCTTATATGATACCAATGGGCATCACTGTTACATCTAATGGGGATGCTAAGTATGCCAATTCTCTTGAGGATAGGTGCTCCATCATCGGTTTTGCTATCTTTATAGGTGGAAACTTTGTAACATAGTGATGATTCCCAGAAACCCTAGTGTTAATTCTTGCAAATTAAGCGGGGTATATGTGTTGTAATCAGGCAATAGGGATCAATCAAGAAAGTAAACTACACAAATTAATGAATCAATTAAGCGATGTGGTTCTATGTTTATTTAACATGAGCAAGTCCCAGGATCGACTCAAGGAGGCAAAGGAACAACCTAAGTTGAGTCTATTTTCGTCTGTATGTTCTGAAATTAGACTTTTGCATATGTACAAGTTAGCATTTTCTTAGGATTTTTCATGGATTAAAGTTAGTGATATGTAGACAATGGAGTTGGTTTTATGTCGATTGGAGTTAGCATGAATTAATTAAAAATGCATGAAGTTAGGTGAAAATATGAAGATGATTATGAATGCAGACACGGATGTTAATTTATGCAAATTAATTATGAGTGCATGAAAGTTAATTTATGAAGTTAACATGTAAATGATCCTATATTCTCAGGAGGATGCTCTATTTTCAACTAATTAGAGTGATGAATCACAGAGGGACTTTTTTTAAAATAATTACTAATTTAAACTTAATTACTTAAATAGGCATGCAAATGAAAAATTTAACATTATAGGTACAAATCGACACTTGAGGTGCCGATTTGAGAGGAAAGCCCAAATCGGCACCTAAAGTGCCGATTTGGACCTTTGCACTTCTCACCATTTTACATTTTTATCCTATTTCAAAATTTATTAATATAAGTGATCCTTCCATTTATACTATTAAAAGGTTCTATGTTTTAACGTACTCTTTTACTTATTACATTGATTTTCATAATCTTTATACAAAAATAATTAGTTATTAATTTCACGATTATGATAAATATAATTAAAAAGTTTTAGTTTAGATATTATATAGTTCTTAATTTCACAATTACAACAAGTGAAATTAGTTTCCTTAATTACCAAATATAGATGTCTCGCTATATTATATGCAACTCTTGAACATATTTAAGTATATCCATATATCCAAAAAAGTTGTATAATCGTGTACATGTCCATATCCTAAAAAAAGAAAACTTTAATCGTATTCTTATCAATATCCGTAAAAAAACTAAAATCCATTTCATTAATTACCATTAGCATCTATGGATGAAAACAGACCGGATACGGATCGGATATGCATATTTCCATATCCATAATATATAATACTATTGTAATAACATGGGGATGTAACTTATATTATATTAACTAACATATAAAACAATATTAAATGATGTATTCGGATATCTGGATCCGGAACGGATATTCAAGCCATTACTATATCCTATCCGTATCCGGAAAATTTTTACAATCCATATACTTATTCGATCCGTATTCGATTAATATTTGGACACGGATATCCGTTTCTGATAATTTTTTGAATACGGCAAGCGGATATTCGGATATTTCCAAATCCATTTTCATCCATAGTATCATCAGTATGTGTCAAAACAGAAATATATATATATATATATCCATGAAATGATAAATCTATATTAATTGTATTTTTTTATATTTCTAATAATTGTGAAATTTTTAATTATATTTATCATAATCATAAAATTAAGAACTAATTAATTTTTGTATAAGGATTATGAAAATCAATGTATTAAGTAAAAGAATACATTAAAACATAGAACCTTTTAATAGTACAAATGGATGGATCATTTATATTAATAACTTTTGAAATAGGATAGAAATGCAAAATGGTGGAGAAGTGCAAAGAGTCAAATCGGCACTTGAGGTGCCTATTTGGGCTTTCCTCCCAAATCTGCACCTCAAGTGCCGATTTGTACCTATAATTTTAAATTTTCCATTTGCATGCCTATTTAATTAATTAAGTTTAAATTAGTAATTATTTTATAAAAAAGTCAAATCACAGATTCATCACATAGCGTGGTAAAAAGTAGAATATGGTTTCTAGATCTAGTGTACAAGAAAAATACAAAGCAACGACTCAAGCCACGTGTGAAATTATATGGTTCATCTTTTTTTTACAAAAATGTGGGTTGCCTAGCACAACCATAGTTCTCTCTATTGTGATAATAAGTCTGCCACTTACATCGCTACTAATCCAAGTCCAGATGGTTTCCAGTCTTCTTTTTCCAAGAGTTCTAGGACTTGGACGTTGATGAGGTGATGGGGATGATTGTTGAGTTTACTTAGAGGAATTTCGGGTTTGATCGTCTCAACCGATCAATGATTTTTTTGTTACCTAAAAAGGATGTTGCCACCAAAGTGGAAAATTCCGCCCAATAGTGTTCACCAATGCGATTTACTTGACTGTAGCAAAGGTACTCGCCAACCGTTTGAGGGGATTACTGAACACAATCATTTCCCCAGTGCAAAGTGCATTGCTGCCTGGTAGGCAGCTCATGGATAGTGTGGTTATAGTGTACGAGATAGTAGCAAACTGAAAAAAGGACGGGTACAAGGGGCGTTTTGTGGAAGGTTGATTTCTCAAAGGTGTATGATAGTGTTGACTAGCGCTTCCTGAGGGCCTCTTTGCACCAATATGGCTTCCTATTCCAGTTAATCACATGGATAAAATGTTGTTTCACGACGGCCTCTTGTACGATCCTCATCAATGGACAACCAAGGGGGGTTACAGCAAGAACAGGGAGCTCGTCAGGGTTGCCCCCTAGCCCCACTGTTATTTGTTCTTAACATAGATGCCTTGGCGGTTATGGTCGATCGTGCGATATCGGGTGGTTTTTGTAATGGCTTTATTAGGCGAAAATCTTGGTTCATATGCTTCGATATGCAGATGATGTGATCTTGTTTGCTGAGGACGGATCTGAAAGCTATCAGGGGGTGTTAGTCATCTTTGACATCTTAGGTGTGGTCTCATGTTTGGGGATTAACAAGGCTAAGTCGGAGTTTGTTCCTTTCGGCCTAAAGGAGGAGGAGGTTGGGCGGTGTGCTAGTTGGTTGAGATCCCCTTGTACGGATCTACCTTTGCAGTACCTTGGGGGCCTTCGTTTGCTGGAAGGATACGTATGGTTGATTTGTTGCATGTGATTGAGAAGACGGAGCAGAGATTGAATGGTTGGAGATCTGCTTGTCTCTCATGTGGAGGTAGATTTGTGTTAGAGAGATCAATTCTCTCAACTATTCCTATCTTCTTCCTATCGTCCAGGCTTCTCCTGGTTGGGTGCGAAAGAAGCTTGAGAGTATCATGAGACGGGTTCTTTGGTCATCTTCTGAGCATTCCAATGGGTTGTTGCTGGTTGATTGGGAGACAGTGTCGAATACGAAGGATGACGGCGGCCTTGGTGTCTGAAATTTGGAGGAGGTGGACACGGCTCTGCTAAGTAAACGAATCGCTCAAAGTTGGGGCTAATAAGACAACTTGGTGTGCATACTAATTCGAAAGATCTATGGTTTGGGTTGCCTGCTTCCGAAACTAGGGACTTTTGGTGTTGTTCCCCCGTATTTTTGGCGAGGCATTTGTGACGAAGTGCAGGAGATTCGACCGTTCCGAAGGCCAATCGTAGGGGATGGAATGAGTTTCAAGTTTTGGACTTATGATTGGAACGAGAGTGGGCCATTTGGTTCATGAAATCCGCAACTGATGGCGTTGGTTGTGGACTTACATTACTCCGTTGCGAAAGCTTGGGACGGACAATCTTTCTTTCCACATTTCATTTTTGGAATATCGGATCAACACATGAACGAGCATCTCCATGCAAGAACTTAAGGGCATTGAGGGACCAACCCATGGGAGAGATCGGTGGAGTTGATGCGGCGGTTCCTTCTCTATGAGGAAAACATATAAGGTCGTGAAGGGCCCCATGGTGTTTAATCCTAGATGATGAGTTGCTGACTACGGACGGATTTGGAGGTGGAAAATACTGAAACGTGTAAAGGTTTTTATGTGGCTATTTAGAAGAGGGAGATTGTTGATAGGGAACAGATTTACATGTTTTATCCAGACAGTTGACCCGACTTGTTGTTTCTAGGAGGATGTGGAGAGTGTGGATCATCTTTTCTTCAAGCGTGGGAGCTCGGTAAACGCATGGACGAGCATCTCCATGCAAGAACTTAAGGGCATTGAGGGACCAACCCATGGAAGAGATCAGTGGAGTTGATGTGGCAGTTCCTTCTCTATGAGGAAAGCATACAAGGTCGTGAAGGGCCGCATGGTGTTTAATCCTAGATGATGAGTTGTTGACTACGGACGGATTTGGAGGTGGAAAATACTGAAACGTATAAAGGTTTTTATGTGGCTATTTAGAAGGGGGAGATTGTTGATAGGGAACAGATTTACATGTTTTATCCAGACAGTTGACCCGACTTGTTGTTTCTAGGAGGATGTGGAGAGTGTGGATCATCTTTTCTTCAAGCGTGGGTGCTCGGTAAACGCATGGACGTTGTTCGGCAATAACATGATTTCCATTGATGGGGTTTCGAGGTTCTAGGAATCCATTGGCACGGATTGACACGGTACTAAGGAGCACGCAAGTTGTGCCTCAATGGTTAGGGCTATTTGGTTGGCCAGAATTGGAGTGATATTCAGAAGTGGTCATTTTTTATGGTGAAAATGCGATGGTGCATGCTAAAGCGCTTGTAGGGAGTTGGCCTATGTAACGTGTGAGTTTACTTTGTTCCATATACTGAGCTTGTAATCCTTTTAGTGATTAATGGTGAAGTTTTTTGGGGCATACACATACACCTACATTGTGGAGGCCCTTTTCCTTTCAAAGCTACCAATCTCATTTTCCATGAGCAAATCAAACATATTGAGGACTGTCATTTTATCTTGTTAGAGTTTGTTAGAGGTTGATATCTCTTTATTGAGTCATGTTACCTCTTCGATGTAATTTATGTAACTCTTTTTTTAACTCTAGGGTTACGATATATAAGAAACCACATACCCCTTGAGTAGAACAAATCATTTATTCTCAATTCTCCTCCACATGATATAAGAGCAACGATCCTAGATCGGGTTTCATACCAAACAAACCCGTCGCTACCTCCAACCTCTCTCTCTTCCTCAATCGTACGTGGAGTCGAATCCACCTCATTTGATCACCGTGCGAGCCTAACCCTCGTTGGAGGCCTTGCACGAGGATCTTGGTCACAGGTAAAGGGCTTCCAGGTCACAACCAAGGTGCCTTCTTCGCATGGTCGCATGCGTCTGCACTTTTTTTGGAACCCATCTCCCTAAGGGTTTTGACGAGCCATCGTCAGTGGTTTCTCGACCTAGGGAACCCACCGCCTAAGAGCATCTAAGCTCTGTACCTCTAGGGATAAACCTAGGGCATTTACTTCATCGTCCAGAACTTTGGAGGCATCACTTCAAGCGTTCACACATAAGCATCATAAGCATCTTCTCCAGGCCACGCATGGGCCTCTTTGTGTGTTAATAAAGGTGGAAAACAGGAGGCCTTGCACCCTAATCTCATGAGTATTTGAGGTTGTTTCGACTACATCTTAATCTTTTTATTGGACCGCCAAGGCCACTACTCCCAATGAGACGAAATCCCTGATTTCTACATCCTCTATAATGGTTCAGGGAAAATTTAAGGGCACGAAAAATTAGTTGCTACAGTCTCATGCTTTCAAAGTGGTCATCGATGGTCAGAGAGATTTTTATTCTAACAAAAGAACCCATGAAGGAGACAGATAAGGGTTACGAGATATGGCCTGGAGAAAACTATCAAGTCATGACTTGGATGACCAATAGTGTATGGTCCCACACTGCGATGAATCTTCTATACAAAGATACATTAATGGAGATGTGGGAAGAACTCGAATAGACCTACTCCCAAAAGAGACATGGCCTGGAGAAAACTATCAAGTCATGACTTGGATGACCAATAGTGTCCGGTCCCACATTGCGATGAATCTACTATAGAAGAACTCGAATAGACTTACTCCCAACAGATGACCAAGTCTCAGCTTGCTGACTTCTATATACGGATCTTGTAGAGTACTATCGCCATCTCACTAGCCTTTACGATGAGCTTGCCATGACCTATTGTATGAAACATGTGGTAAGAGATCAAAAAGGCATGTCTATAGATTTCTCGTCGGCTTACATCATCGTTGTTAAAATATGAAGGAACGGTTCCCTACATCCGATACTCTTCCATCCATCAAGGTCATCTTTGGTCGTCTACAACAGATTGAGACTTCTATTATCCATACTCCATCTCCACAGCTTGTGGAGAACTATGCCTTGTGCAGAACTATGCCTTTCTTAAACCACCCAAATGAGGAGACCGCCTTACCTACCAAGGAGGTTATTGCCCTAAATTTAGTTGTGGTTGTGGTTGTGATCGCATTCCATGTATTTACTGCCAGAAGATCAACCACCCATCTGAGAGGTGTTAGGCAAAGTTTTACATGCCCCCATAGGCCAACATTGCATCTACATATGATGCAACAGAAATAGAGGCACCTTCATATCACGATCCTAGTGGACTAACAGTCCAACTCTCCACCACAAATTACTCACATCCGATGCTACTACTAGAGAGACCTGATACTACTCCCAATGAGACTACTCCTACGCACCTCGCTACTACTTCAAGTACAGCAACTCTGTTATTGTCACTTCACCGACATGGATTATTAATTCTAAAGCATTTACTCGTCTAAACTGTGAAGTGGATTCAGATTGCCAATGATGCTAATTCTCTTGCTACCACTATTTGGACCATGGAGTTTTCCTCCAAGCTCAAGCTCGCCAGAGTTCACTACGTTCCTAACTTTCCTTTGACATTATTGCATGTTGTGTTGAGCTGAATTGTCGTGTGATTTTTTACGAGTTCTATTGCTATTTTTAGGAGATCCAAACGATGCAGATTTTTGGTGGGGGCATTAGAACCTAGTTATCATTGTCGCTTCTACCTTTGCGACTGCAGTCTCCATCTCCATTGACTCGTTCCTATGGCATTTACGACTTGGTCACCCTTCCATCAAAAAAGTTTATTCCCAAATGTTTCCCGAACTCTACTCGATGAAGCCATTTAAGTGTGAAGCTTGCCAATTTCGCAAACATCAGCAAGCCCATTTTTCTCCAAGGGTTAAGCCACGTTGATCTTCTTATTTTCTTTGGTCCATTGTGATATTTGGGGACCTTATCCGATTCGTACTATTAGCGGTTATAGATATTTTGTTGTCTTTTCTATATGATTACAACAAATCTTCTTGGTTTTATAAAATAAACGAACGGTCAAAGATTGATAAAATTGTAAAGTTTTTTTTAGTTTATTAAAACATCTTTCTCTACTTGTATTCGGTTTATATAAACTGGCAATGCTCTTGAGTTTACCCAACATGACTTGGTATTTTTCTTTGCCTCTCAAGGAATCCTTCAGCAGACAACATGTTCGCATACCTCCAAGCATAATTGGGCAACGGAAAGGAAACTAAGACACCTTCTAGATATTGCCCATACATTGCTTACTCACCAGAATGTTCCCAAGACCTATTTAGAGGATGCCATTTTCACTGCCACTTATCTCATCAACAGGATCCCCTCTTCTGTCCTCAAAGGGGTAACTCCTTGCCCTTTCTTATATCACGAGGAGACGTGTTCCGCTCCTATTGAGAATTTTAGGTTGCATTGCAAGTTCATAATTTCTAGACGGTTGATAAATTAACTTCATGTATTATCAAGTGTTTTTCCTTGGCTATTCTTGCACCCAAAAGGGGTACAGGTGCTACGACCCAGTTGATCATCATTACTACATTTATGCTGGTGTTAGTTTCTTTGCACAAACGAGCCTCTTTACTTAGTTTGTCAGTGATACACCCTTGGAGCTCTGGCCACCACCGATTGTCTATAGAAGGAAACACGAAGACATATTCCTTATCTGCATGGATGAGGAGATGGACATGCAAACCTCCAAGGGCACGCGAGATCTTGTGTTGTGCCCTCCAGGTGCCAAGCATGTTGTCTGTTGATGGGTCTTTTATGCTCAAGTGGTCCCTAGTGGTTCTATTAACAAGTTGAAGGTCAGGCTTGTAGCAATGGGATCTACTCGGAATTATGAAACGGACTACTTTGACACTTGTTCTCATGTGGCAAAGATGGAATCAATTCGCATTATTCTCTCAATTGCAGCTAATAAGAATTGGCTCATCTTTTAGCTCGATGTAAAGAATGCCTTTTTGTATGCAACCTTGAGGAGGTCTATATGATACACCCACCAGGTTACTCCGTCGAGGAGGAGCATGTGTGCCTACTCTATAAGGTCGTTTATGGCATAAAGCAGAGTCCACGAGCCTAGATAGACAAACTTACCATTGAGATCAGCTCTCTTCGCTTCTATTGGACGACATTTGATTATTCTGTGTTCGTTACACGACGGTTCACTAGCATTGTGATATCGGCAGCTTATGTTGATGACATGGTGGTTACCGATGATGATAAAGTAAGCATTGTAGAGAAAAAAGCCTTCCTCCAGAAGGTGTTCGTCACCAAGGACCTTGGTCAAGTCGGATACTTTCTTGGCATTGAGGTGATATGCCCTACAGAGGAATTACACCTATCACAATGGAGGTATTGCATAGATATTCTTACAGATGCCAGCTTACTTGGATACAAAACATATGGCATCTCAACGAAGTTGCGGCAACATGCTACATCCAATTTGATTCAAAAAAACATGCTACATCTAGTGATCTCGAGTTCGAGGATACTACACAATATAGAAGTCTAGTGGGAAAATTGCTCTAACTCACTCTCACTAAGCCATATATTGTTAGTATCTTGATTGCATACTATTATATCATTATTTTGATGATAACAAATCTTTATGAGTACATATAGCTCTACAGATTTGATGGCAAGTTCGCTCTAAGTTTGAAGCACAAAAGATGCAAACAAGCAAAAAACTTTTGATAAAGCGAAGAAGAGATGAAGGAAGACTTTTGTAATAGGCATATGTAAAAAGTCTCAAATATATATATATATGCATGTGTATCATGCAGGCATATTAAGTCCAAGCCATTATGATCGATCAGCTTTCTTGATCTGATCGATCAATTGCCTCTAATCGATCAATCTAATTTAAATAATCAACATTTACTAATCAATCAATCCACTGGACCGGATTGATTACCTTTTATCGACCAGTTGTCTTTTATGATCGATCATAATTTGAATTCGAGCTCCCAACAGTATGACTGATCACCTTGATCTGCATGATTGATCAATTTGAGATGATCGATCACCTTCCATGCATGGTCGATCATGTATATCAAATCTTGATGATTTCTTTATGGATTTGACTCTAGTGGCTATATTTTTTAGAGCTCATCCCCTACCACTATAAATAGGACACTAGACCCATTGTTGAGAACACACATTCCAAGGCAAAGCCTCTCTCTCAAAGCTCTATTTGATTTTGCCTCTCTTTCTACTTCAAGTTCACATCTTGGCAACCAATCCTCTACATGTTCGGTTTGCAATTCAATTCTTTAATACAACGAGCATTTTCTTAGTCATGTTATTCGTATTGCATATTTATATTTCAGTCTTTATAAATTGTTGTAATACTTACTATACTATGCGCATGTATTGTAACATTTGGTGTTTGATCCAAGGTGTACAAAGGACTTAGTGTTTGATCCAAGTTGTGGGAAAGACTTTGAGGTGTGATCCAAAGCATCTGTAAATGGTTGACTTACATGTGGGAAAATAACTCAAAATAGTGGAATAGTCTATTGACTCAGACAATCAGGAAATCCTGAATCGGGTGACCCAGGTCGTGGTTTTTACCTAGTGGAGTTTCCACGTTAAAATACATATCTCTTGTGGTTGTTCTTGTTTTGTGGATTGATTGCGCATATTTGTGGTGATTAATATCAGCTTATCTATTTGGTAGCCATAACATTTTATTTAGCGATCCAGATTAACTCACAGATATATCGTATGTCATGAGTAAAGCTGGTCAGCAAAGGGAGGGACCTCTTTACAGTCATTGGCATGATGTTCTTCTGATCCTTCAATATCTAAAGGAGTCACCAGGGAAAGGCCTCTTATATATAGCAAGTGGCCATATTAATGCCACCGCCTATGCAGATGCGGATAATGCTAGTTCTCCTTATGCCAGATGATCTACCACATGTTATGCCATGTTTGTTGATGGCAACCTTGTTACATGGCGGAGCAAGAAGCATACAGTGTTTTCTAGATTGAGTGCAGAGACTGGGTACATGGCGATAGCTCAAGCCACTTGTAAGATTACCCGGATAGTCTCCTTTCTACAGGAGCTTGTACATCCCGCTACTACTCTTGTATTGTTGTATTGTGACAACAAGTCTACCACATGCATTACCACCAATCTCATATTTCATGAACGGACTAAGCACTTTTAAGTCGACTGTCATTTCATTCGAGATGCAGTACAAGGAGGGAAGATCATTGCTTCTCATATCTACACAGATCTTCAGTTGGTCTGGTAGATATATTCACGAAGCCCCTATCAAAGAAACGAATCTCTTGGTTGATTTCCATGTTGGGTATGATCGATAAATACGCTCCAATTTGATGGGGGTTTTAGAATTTGTTATCTCTTTATTGAGTCATGTAACCCCTTAGAGGTTACTTATGTAATTTTTGGGCTCTAGGATTTTCACGCTATATAAGAAACATCATATCCCTTGAACAGTTTAACTCATTCATTCTTAATTCTTATCCACACATTCAAGATGCAATACGAGAAGATTAATACTTATATTCCTACATAACTCTAATTTGCAAATATATTCACCAAGAAACTTTCAAACAATGCCCAAAATTTTAATTTCCTCAGCATTTCGCCAGCCAATGAAATATCACGACATGTTGTCGATATTTCACATAATTCGGTCAAAATTGGTGGAAATGCATATAAAATTAATTTTCGTTTGAAAATTAAGGTTTCCAATGTATTTTATTATAAACAAATAGAAATTCTTGCTTATTTGCTAAAATAGATTTGTATACAAGTTTTATATATGATCAACTATAATCTACACCGCACATGTGGATAGGCAGAACCTTTAAGGCATGCAATTAGAGTTTAGAAGTTTAATCATGAAAAAATAAGTTGAAATAAGAAATAAAAAATGCAACTCATAATTCAAAGTGCATCGAATAAGCAAAATAAAACTAGGCATACTTACCAAATAAAAATCCAAGAGTTTGTGGATGGATCAATTTGTAATGTCTGCTTCCTCCTCTATATCTTCTCATGATTTCGTCTAAATTCCATGTAGTTTTCTCGTGTCATATAGCTATACATGGCCTTGTACTACATGAGATATTGCACATATACATGTTATTCAACATATATAAGAACGTTAATTTGAGGATACCTTTTTCACAAATGATGCAAAATCACGAGAAAAATCAAGGCAAAAAAGATGCAGCTTCAAAACCATACAACGAAGCTGTGGATTAGGAGGAGAGGGAATCTGTGGAGGTTAAGTTGGAGGCAGTAAGTGAAAGAAAACGGAAATATGCATATCTCATGCCATATCTCGCTGCGATATCTCGTGCCTCTATGTCTGTAAGGAGGTATCACCATAGCCATCTAACATGTCACTACTGTAACCATAACCATGAGAAGTAAGGTATCACCGTAGCTGCGTCCATGAAACCATAATCAGGACAATTGAAGAAACCGTACGACTCCCTATGTGATTGTCCGGGGATCCATAATCACATCCACTGCCATAACAACTTCATGTAGCTCTATAGCCTCTAGGGCCTAACATAGCTTCATAGCCTCCACTACTCAACATTAAATCTGCTAACTCCCACGAATCCGACCGAAGATATACAATCTTCTATCACGGCGTAGTCCTGGTGAAGTTGTGGTTGCGGTTGTAGGTACAGGAATGCAGGATATGGATAGTAATTCATCAACTTTCCGTGATCTTGACCTCAAGGAGGACTCGAAATATAGTCTCTGTCTATTTAATGTATTTGCCTACATATTCTCAACGCCAAGGCCTTAAATATCAGATTTCAATATCGTTCGGCAAGTCTAGAAAGAGAAATGCGATAGAATTTCAGCTGAATTTAAGTGAAATGACTGGAAATTGGGGAAATTACTTTAAATTCCCATCCCATTACTCTAACAGTCAAAAAAGTAGTATGTTGCTCAGAAAAACCATAGGCCAACAAAGAGTATCAAAAAAAATGATATCTTATGTAAGAAATTAAAGATCGAAATGATAGCTTAGAACCTTTATCTAAGAAAAATATCTAATTTTAGAAATGATATAGGACAAACACATATCCACACCACACAAATACAAGTCTTTCTAAGATGTATGTCTAATAGATGTATTATGATTGTAAAATATATACTATACAAGACACAAAAAAATCAATTAACACCAATAAATTGTGTAGCATGCACAAGAACAATCTATATCCAACCTGCTAGTAGGCAAATACTTACAGTCACAAGATGTTGAAGGTTGCTAACAACCTAACCCTCACACAGTCACGTGTACTCCTTGAAGTAGAGAGAAATTGTAAGGAAGAAAAGCCTTGAATTTCGGATTTCAATTTGGTTTCGCCAAATTCGGGAAAAGAAAATTGCCGAGAATATTGGTGACCTTGATTGTTTTCTCAAAACTAAAGTTTTTAATATTCATAAGTCAAATAAAATAAAAATGCACACTTATTTGTAAAATAGAATTGTAAATATAAGTTATGAAATGATATTATTGTCATAATCATCACACAAGTTGATATGTAGAGCAACGTATTGCCCAATTTGGGAGGAATTTGCCAGGAACTGGTTGAATCTTTAGACACTGGATTTGTTTAGGGAATCTATGATTCAGGAAAAACATCGAACTAGAGAGGGCATTCTTCGGCCTATTGCTACAATATGCGCTATTTGGTTATCTAGAAATGCTGCATTCTCTTCATTACATTGTTTCGATAGCGAAAATGTAATTTTCCACTCTAAGACTCTTCTCAAGTCTTGTCTATTATAAGTCTTTCTGTAACTTCTCTTTTTCCTGAAATATATTTGGAGCAGATACCATAATGTGGTTCCCTGTTTCGGACTAAAAAAATGTAGAGCAACGCATTGCCTAGAGTCAGAACGATATGCTAAACTAGAAGCAAAAGCCATGATAATCAACTCATCAATAAGAATGAGGTGACACATATAATAATTACTAATCAAAACACATATATCAAAATAGAAAGAACAAAATAAATAAGCTCCATAGTTAAAACTTGAATTTAAATCTTAAACTCTATGTCTAACTGATTTGGTTTGGATTTAGATCTAAAATTAGAAACTAACAAAAGTTCTTCAAACAATGTAAAGCACTCTAGCAACTCAATGTATCGATGAATAAATAAAGGAAAATTCATTAATATATGCAAATTTCGATGAAAGCGAAGAGTAGACTTCCTTATTTTTGTTGTTCAACCGAAACAACATGCAATTTCGATGAAATTTCAATGACATTTCATAGATGTTTCATTGAAATCCTAGAAAAAGATATAATGAGATTAGATAGTGCTTGATGCATGCTTGACGCATGTAGTCCAGCACAAGGCCTTAAATGTCAGATTTCAATTTCATTTCGGAAAACGTGAAAAGAGAAACTCGGTGGAATTCCGAAGGAATTTCGGTGAAATGGCCGCAAATTGGGAAAATTACTTGAAAACTCAAGATTTCTAATATTCTTTAACTCAATAAATGAGATTAGATAGTTTTATGTTAATAGTAAGATATTAATATGATATTTTTACATTAAATTTCCATTTCGATTTCGGTGATATTTTGTTGAAATCCTGGAAAAAGAAATAAGGGAGTATTTTGATTTCGATGACCTAAAGAAATGGAAAGTTCAAAGAATTTTGGTGGAATTTCGTTGAAATTTGAGGGCATGGTCCTGCATCAAATCTGCATCTTCAACCACAAGTATATTCTTCCAACAGAATGTCATCGCATCATAAGCCTCTTAAACTGCAACAAGGTCATCGTTGTCATCTCCTCCACCTGATTTATATTTTTATTTGGATCGGGTGGATCCCTCATCAACCACATCATCTTCCAATCCTCCTATGGGGTCTACATGTCGACCTGATCTGATTATGTGATCAGTGACATCTAACACCATCTACGAGACAATTTCTGTGTTTAGCACGATTATTAAATGTTGAGATATTAGTTATCTTTCTATCCTTTTATGTGATTTCTTTTTCTTCTGTCTACACTATGTAATTTTCCCAACATGTATCTCCTCTATATAAGAGAACCCTAGGGCCACATGAATATATAATTTATTGCATTCTCTCTCAGTGATGCAATAGTCGGCCGACTATCCCGAATAGTCGGTCCGACTATGCGGTGTGGGGGGTCCCCGACTGAATGGACCTCCATTCGGTGAATAGTCGGTCCGACCGAATAGTCGCCCGACTATTCGGCCGACTGGCCCGACTATTAGGCCGACTGGAGTTTGACTTTTGATTTTTTTTTAATTTTCAATTTTTATGAGCTACATTTTACCACGGTATCATAACAAATGTCAAATTCTATATATCTATTATATTGATTGGTACTTTTATCTTGGATTCATGCTAACTAATGACCATATATGTATAAAAATATAAGGATATATGTATTATGAATAATTTTTATATTAAAAAATACAAAATCAAATAATTCTGAATAGTCGCCCGAATACCGATTATTCTCTATTCAGTGACCCCTCCGACCGAATACCGAATACCGTCTTCTGCAACATTGTTCTCTCTTCACATGGTATCAGAGCAACGGTCTTAGATAGGGGCTTATACCAAAAACCCACTGCCACCACAAGCCTCCTCCTCGAACCTTTTGGAACCCTTCCTCCTCATCTAAGGGTCCAGTGTGAGGCCTCAATGAGTTCAACAGATCATACCCTAGCACCGTCCAGGTGTTGCCTGGCGTCTCCCAACGCTACCCATAACACAAATGAGTTTGCTTAGGGTTGGTCATGGTATGAGCATGCACCCATAACCACCCCCCTTGATGTCTGTGTAGACACCCTATCACTGGCCTACAATCCTAGTCGTTGTACCAATCCGACACTATATCTGAAAATAGAGTTGATATTCCATCCACATGTGCCTTTAAGGGCCCAACGTCTATTGTCAAGATGGATGGCACAAACTTTGATTGCAGGCGATGCAGTTCATGAATCTCTTACAAGTCCATGGTAAGAAGCATATTCCGACGCATGATAAGCCAACCAACAAGACTGGGACCAATGCCTCATGGGATGCCGATAACGCTTATGTAAAATTGTGTCTATCTGATATTGTTTTTTTTTAAATAGCCAATGATAACTTTAGTCAGCCCACAGCGAAGGCAATGTGGGACATCATCGCAACGATGTACTCTCAAGCGAGGAATGAGTCGAAGATCTTGCAACTCCAGCATAATATTTTTACGACCAAACAGAGTGATCGTCCACTTCATGCCTTGTACACATCTTTTAGGGGCACGTTTGAGCGACTTAATAGATGCATACCTCTGATGGTCCCACAAGAGCGGCACAAGGCCTATCACAATTCTGTTATGATTGTGGTCTTTCTGGCAGCCCTGAACCCCGAGTATAACTCAGCCCGCTCGCAATTACTCACAGATCTATTATACTACCTATGGAGGAGGCGTATCGTAGGCTGAGCAGACTGAGCATACCCTCTGATGTATCTTCTCAGATCGACTACGGTAGCTTCTCGTGGTAGAGGAGATTTGCCTCAATTCAGAGGACAGGTCACACACGACATAGGAGGCCCGCGCCTACGCCAACCTTGCTCATATTGTCATTAGACTTGTCATTCAGATGGTACATGTTATTCCAAGCATGGTTTTTCACCATCAGTCCGTGCTACTGAGAAGGTCCAGACTATCCATGATTCTACCCACCAATGTTTTGATGACTTTGTTGCTCGACTAAGAGAGATCATTCTTCCAGTTGCAAGATATTGGCCCATCAGAAGTTGATGCTTTTGCCTCCACTAGCATTTCAAGTATTACTCATGCATTTACTAGACGCACTTGACCAGATCTTTTAGAGTGAATCATGGGCTCTACAGCTTCTCATCATCTATGTGGAGATTGCACACAGTTTGATTCTTATAGCCCTGTACAGTCTGGTAGATCAATGGTCATTGCTGACGAGAGAGATTCTCCCATGTGAACTGTGTCAACTTGGAAATCGTCACCGGTCTAGCTTTCCAAGTTGTCAAGGTCATAGTAGTCAGAGTCCTTTTGAGCATTTTCATTTTGATACGTGGGGTCCCAGTCGTATCCCTGATCATCAGGGTACATGTATTATTTGGTTGATGTGGGTGACTTTTCCAAACTGTCGTGGGTTTATTTGTTTAAGAATAAGTCTGATGCTAGTACTATGATTAATAATTTTGTGATTGAAATGGAGAATTTTTTCTCTCTTTCTATTAAATGCATTCGTTCTGATAATACCCTGGAGGTCTGTACTATTAAACTATCACAATTCTTTAGCTTATGCGGTATTATCCATCAAACGTCGTGCCATTATACTTCTCAGCAAAAAGGTGTTGCTAACGCAAAAGCTGTCACTTTCAAGGCATCCCCAGGACTCTTCTCATACGTAGTCGGACTGGTATGATGTCGTGATGACAGCTAAGGCCCTAAATGTCGGTTTCGGTCACCATTTCGGTGACCGGCCGAAACAGAATTTCGATCGAATTTCGGTGGAATTTCGATCGAGATTTCGATCATTTTGGTCATTTTTTGTACTAGGGCCCCCATATTTCGGTCATTTCGGCCATTTCGGTCGAATTTTGATTCCGACTGGATATCGATATTCGACAAAAATTCGACCGAATTTCGTTGAAATTTGAGGCCATGATGACAGCGTGTTACCTAATCAATCGGATGCCTTCTACCGTTCTGGGTGAAAAGACGCCTTTCTCTCTTGCTTTTCCTAAGAATGACCTTTTTTTCTCTCTTACGCCACGGGTCTTTGGTTGTGTGGCATTTGTTCACCTTCTGCATCCAGGTCATGACAAGCTCGATCCTAGAGCTGTCAAATGTATATTTCTTTGGTACTCTCGTATTCAAAAGGGATATAGGTGCTTTGGCCCTGTCCAGGGAAAATATTATATCAATGCAATTTATACTTTCTTTGAGTCCATCATGTAATATTCTCCTACAGGTGACATGTTGAATCCCTCTAAGTAATGGGATAGTGTTGTTTTTCCACCTCCTCCTAAATATATACCTCAGCTTGTTCTCCATGTTCCAATGCATTCCCCAACATCCAGCACGCCTCGAGTAAATTCAGAAATTTTGATTTCAACTGATGGCATTAGTGGTGTGAATTGTGAATAGGAACATTTACAGGATGAGCAGGAAGACAGGAAGATATACAGGAAGCGTAGTGACCACTACAAGAGGATGATCTGGCATGGTCTATTGCCTTATATAAAGGTAAACGTACTTGTGTGAGATACCCCTTCGCTGGACATGTGTTTTTGGCACGACTTTCGATATATTTCAGGAAGTTTGTTGTGGGTTATCTACAATTAAAATCGCATGTGTGTACCACGAGGCTTTCAAGGAGAGTAAATGACATGCCACGGAGGAGATGACCACATTACAGTCACATGGCACGTAGAGGGGGGTTATGTTATTATGCGGGTGGGTTTATTTGGGTTTAGGTTAAATAAAAAATGTTTATTAGAAAAGCAGCTGAGTAGGTGGCCGCATAGGGGGTATACTCGGCCGAATATGCGGGTCAACCCGCATACATGGTCATTTCACCATACTCAGAGCGGCAAGGGCTACCGAATACAAGTATGCGGTTTACTCATCCGCTTTCCGGAACACTGGAGCAAATGGCAACATAGATCGCTATAAGACAAGGCTTGTGGTTCGTGGGTTCACCCAGATATATGGGGTGGACTATTAGGATACTTTCTCTCCAAAGGTCAGGCATTCTATACCCCGGATCCTTCTCTCTGTTGCAATGACACGAGACAAACCCCTATATCAGCTTGATGTGACAAATGTGCTTCTCTATGGTGGCCTACAGGATGAAGTCTACATGCAACAGCTACTTGGGCTCGCTACTGAGGGGGAGTGTCAAAAGGTGTACAGACTTCATAACGTTATCTGTGACCTTAAGCAAAGTCCAAGAGCATGGTTTCAAAAGCTCTCGGACTTGATAGAGCAACAAGGGTTCGTAAGATCAACTTTAGATCATTCATTGTTTATTTAGAGGTCTCAGATAGGTAGTGTTGCTATACTAGTGTATGTTGATGATAGCATTATTACAGGGGATGTTGTGCAGGGCATTCAAGCAGCTAAGGTTTTCCTTGGTCAACAGTTTGTAACCAAGGACCTTGGCAGTCCTCGATACTTCCTTGGACTGGAGTTTGTCGGGAACCAATGAGGTATTGTGATGAACCAGAGAAAGTACATTATGGATCTTCTCTCTGAGACAAACATGGTAGATTGCAGGCCTACCACTACTTTCATGGACCGAAGCATGAAGCTGTATGATGAAGACACTGAGGAGGTAGATAAGAGGACGTACATGGAGCTCGTTGGGATGCTCCCATACGTGACCATCACCATGCCAGATATATTATTTGAAGTGAGCCGAGTTAGTTCCTGAAGCAGCCTAAACATGCACATATGGATGCAGTCCATGATTCTAAGGTATCTGAAGATCTCACATGCCACTGATCTTTTATTTAGTAGAGGCACATCACTTGTCCTTACAACTTGTACAGATGGAAATTAGGTGGATGTCCCAAGGAGAGTAAGTCTACCCTAGCTTTGCAGTATTCATAGGGAGCTCTGTGTATCATGGAAGAGTAGGACGCAGACGGTGGTGGCAAGATCTAGTGCAGAATAAGAGTACAGTGCTATGGCACAGGGAAGTACAAAGATGATGTGGGTCATATTCATTTTGATTGACCAAGTTGTTGGGGTACCTCTTCCTGTGCACCTCCAATACGACAACAAGGATGCTCTTTTCATGGTTAACAACCTAGCCTTCCATGAGAGGATCAAGCATATTGAGGTAGAATGTCACTAGTAGAACACTAGAGACATGATCCAGAAGGGTTTCATTTTTACCTCTCATATCAACTCATGCGAACAGAAAGCAGACGTGTTCACCAAGGCTCTAGCTAGAGGGCCATCCAGAGATGTTCCAAGCTGAACTTGATTGATATATACGCTCCAGCTTGAGGGGGGTGTTGAGATATTAGTTATCTTCTATCCTTTTTATGTATTCTCTGATCTTTCCGTCTACACAAAGTAATTTGTCCGGCAGGTTTCTCCTCTAAATAAGAGAACCCTAGGGCCTTATGAATAAAAAACTTATTGCACTCTCCCCACATCATACATCCACCTCTGCAAGACGTCCTCATCTTCGCCATCTGAATCTCCTACCTTGAATGCTTCATCTTCAATCTGAGAATGTAATGTACATAGACAAGATCATGCAACATGTATATCCCGAAGAATTATATCTCTTGGAGTGGATATGGTTGGATGTGGTCTAGCTCCTCTCGCGTCCTCCACCCGATGCGATTTGCGACAAAACCTTCACGGTCACTTGTCGTAAATTGAGAATATCCATTGCATAACAGAATCTACCATGAACCTGCAAGAAATACATGAAGTTATTTTACTCCCATTACAAATTTATATTATAATATATAACACTTTATAAGTCAACCATAAAAGGTTAACAAACCGAGAAGGGTGTTACTTTGTCTGCTTATCATTATCACTCTTTAAAGAACCCAAAGGCTCTCTACATATTTTATCTACAAAATACTAATAATGACATACAAGTGATCAAGTTAACCTATTAGTAGTAAAAACAAGATATACTAAATAGTAATAACATTTGAATTGCGCGTTACACCTCCTACTACTGTTGCAATCTCGTCGGGTATAGAGCTTTTAGACCCCATCCTACTCCCACAATCTCGTCAATTACATGTTGCAAGGATGTTTCCCTTGGTGATTGTCCTTGCTGCCTAATGTTCTGAAACAATCCCTTCAACGCCTTTTGCAGAATCTTTGCTCAAAACATAGTGAGACGAGTTGGTATTTCCAAGGAATGGTTTGTTGGCTTCTTCGATGGTGTCTCAGTTGCACCACTTCTGCATCCACTGCCACTTCCCGCTTCAAAATTGACAAGGAACCTAACGGCCCCAACAACATGACCAAGACCACCATCGCTCGGTGAATCCTCGTTGCTCATACTCAATCCTCATTGAGACAAGCATGGAAATCTTGTATGCATTATTTTCAATAACAATATGAATGTAGTAGGGTATCAAAAATCATCAACTGAATCAGGAGACATGACGTTAAACTCTCTTTCAAACATGAATTGTTCCTCTATATTACAATATTATCCTCCTCGTCGTGGCACTCCAAGCTAGCTTCCACTTCATTCCTAACATCTCTCGAGCAAGTTGGGCATTTAGTCACGTTCTTAAAGCCACCAACAAAATGTTGCTATAGTACGACGATCCCTCCTACTCCATTTATCTTTCTACAGAGGTTGGACTAAGGTTCATTTTCTAGCCATAACAATTACATACTTTCATCACATATCTCCTATAAACCCAATTTGCTCGTTTTCCAAATCGGAAGTCATGGTCTTCTCTCCTCAAAGTAGATGGAATGATACATGCAACCAAGCCAATAATAATAACTCAAATGTCTTAACAAAGTGTAGATCTAACGACAAACAATAACCAAAATCACAACAGATGTGACACATCAATGACGAATATTTGAACAATATCAAGTTATCAACATTAATATCAACAAATCTTAAACATAATTTGAAGATTGAAGATGTTCATCATCATTCTTTACACACCAAATAGTGACAAAAAAGGAATTAGACTCCCTTATCACACATCTTTTAAAAATTAAAAAGTAGAAAAAAATATACCGGACAAATCGACGAGGCAAATCGTCGTGAAATTGCTACCTAGAAACTTAAAAGAGGCAATAATACTTGAAAGAAGAGAAACATGCTCTCTGGAGAAGAGGAGATGAGGAGGAACATATGCGACAAAATGAGTGTCAAATTGAGAGAAATCGGGACATATGGAACCCATTTCCCTTAACAAATATAAGGAATATATATATATATATATTCTCGCATGCCGATGATACAAAACTGACCATAAAGAAAAAGATAGAAGGTATCAATTTCTCCATTCGTTGAAAATATCGCTAATTTTAGCAATATTTTTCAATATTTCCAATCCTACTTGTAAAGAAACAGATTTCACAATTGACTTTTAAGTTGCGTATAATCAATAAATATGCTCCAACTTGATGGGGGAGTATTGATGTCAATAGTTTTTTGCCATTGATGTACCTTCTTTGGTATTTCTCAATTTGTAACATTTTTATGTTTAAGAGTCCCATTGAGGTCCATTATGTACGTTTCCACCATTAGGGTTTTAGGGTTTCATGCTATATAAGAAACCCTCCCACATGAATAAAATCATCTCATATCATCCCAATAGTTTCATACTTTAAAATCATCTAGCAATATATGAGATCAGTATAAAGCGTCGATCTAGGCCTTCTTAAAAGAGGAAGATTACGCATCAAAGAAATGACTTAAAAACCTCTTTTAAAAGATTGGCGGCCATTTACTGAAGGTGGCTCACCCTCTTTACTTTCAAAAAAACTCTTTTACATACAATGCAACAAAAATGAAACAAATTTAAGAAAATATCAATGAAACTCGTGAAAGTTACTAAGAAATTTTAACATTCAGCAATGATGGGTGATATATCGATGATGTTCCTCAATATCCAAGAAAAAGATATAACTAAGGAAGTCTTTCGATATGATAGCTCGGTGATACCTATATAGCGTTGAATATTGACAATATTTAATGTCATTGTCTTTGAGACAAACAATGTACAAAGGACTCAACGTCGATTCTTTGTGTACGCTAAAACTACTATCAAAATGATGGGAATCTTCACATAAACTAATGTTAGTCACACACACATATTATTAGATTATATATTAATAAGGCGCCCTCACTTCTCTAAAATCCTCCACAAAAACCTTATAAGGTCCTTTTTTATTTTATAAACTTTCATCAAATGCCTTAGGTGTATAGTTATAGACTTACCATAAAAGAAAAACCAAACTGAAACAAAAACTATTGAAATCCATCTCAACATCTCAACCTTGGTTTTAAAAGGTGGCGCCTCGAGGCGCAAAGGCGTACGCCTCAAGGCGAGGCGGGCCTAAAACGCCCTGAGGCGCACGCCTCAGGTATAGACTTACGGGCGTACGCCTCAGCCTCGCCTGAGGCGCTCGAGGCGTGAGGCGCTCGAGGCGAGGCGAAGGCGTAAGCCTCGAGTCATGAGGCTTTTTTACATTTTTTTGTTACACATAACCCTATTTTTTTGTTAGCATTATATTTTTATTTTTTTTATTTTTGTTTCCATGTTAAACCTTGCATATTTCTATATATATAGCTCCATGCAAAGAGAAGAGATAGCTTGAAACAAGCGAAGTTACATGATCTTGTACACATCATATTCAATTTATCATACATCTACACATACTAGTTCTATTGCACATATTTTTGTTTGGATTGTAATAGAATTTTATATTAGTTGCAAGTTTGCAACTTGATGTTGTTGTTTGGTCGTATAAGTTGTGAACTTAGAATAGTTATCACATATATGATATATGAAGTAATGTTGAAAAATATTTTATTGTGAGTAGTTGAATACAAATAATATCATTAGTAAAAAAAAATCGCCGGGGGCGCTGCCCCCACACCCCCGCAGGGGGGAGCGCATCTGCTCCCCCCTAGACCCCCCCACAGGCTCGCTGACCGGGCAGCGAGACCCCCGTCTTGTTGGGGTATGATATAGCAGGAGGGGATGCTTATGACAGTTCTCCACCTACGTCCAACAAGACAATTGATTGGGATTCAAGGCATATTAATATTTTTTATCCATACTAAAGATTATGGTTTCTATTGTACTTTAGTATTAAGTATAGACTTTAGTTTAATACTCAAATAGAGTCATTGAAATTGGAATTGGAACTTGATATTCTGTATATTAGTGGCATAGTATTAGTTTTTTTGAACTCCAATGCCTCCATCGCTTATGTATTATACCTTTTACTAGTTTTAAATTATTCCTGAATGTGTTTTTGATAAATGTAATAGTATTATATACTTTTTCAGTGTATTTTGCTTCAATTTTATTTTTTTCCAAAAAAAATGAGGCTTACGCCTCGACCGCCTCGAGGCTTACGCCTCGCCTCAATTTCAGAGAAAACGCCTCGGACCGCCTCGCGCTTTTTTAAACCTTGATCTCAACCACAGAGGTTTGACTAAGCTTCATTTTCTAGCCATAACAATTACATACGTTCATCACATATCTCCTCTAAACCCAATTTGCTCATTTTACAAATCGGAAGAGGATGGAATAATACATGCAACCATGCCAATAATAATAAGTCAAATGTCTTAACAAAGTGTAGATCTAACGACAAACAATAACCAAAATCACAATAGATGTGACACATCAATGATGAATATTTGAACAATATCAAGTTATCAACATTGATATCAACAAATCTTAAACACAATTTGAAGATTGAAGACGTTCATCATCATTCTTTACACACCAAATAGTGACAAAAAAAGAATTAGACTCCCTTATCACCCATCTTTTAAAAATTAAAAAGTAGAAAAAAATATACCGGACAAATCGACGAGGCAAATCGTCGTGAAATTGCTACATAGAAACTTAAAAGAGGCAATAATACGTGAAAGAAGAGAAACATGCTCTCCGGAGAAGAGGAGATGAGGAGGAACATATGCGACAAAATGAGTGTCAAATTGAGAGAAATGGGGACATATGGAACCCATTTCCCTTAACAAAGATAAGGAATATATATTCCCGCATGCCGATGATATATTACTCACCAGAAAGAAAAAGATAGAAGGTATCAATTTCCCCACTCGTTGAAAATATCGCTAATTTTAGCAATATTTCTCAATATTTTCAATCCTACTTATAAAGAAACAGATTTCACAATTGACTTTTAAGTTGTGTATAATCAACTTGATGGGGGAGTATTGGTGTCAATAGTTTTTTTTGCCATTGATGTACCTTCTTTGGTATTTCTCAATTTGTAACATTTTTATGTTTAAGAGTCCCATTGAGGTCCATTATGTACGTTTCCACTATTAGGGTTTTAGGGTTTCATGCTATATAAGAAACCCTACCACATGAATAAAATCGTCTCATTTCATCCCAATAGTTTCACACTTTAAAATCATCTGGCAATATATGAGATCAGTATAAAGCGTGGATCTAGGCCTTCTTAAAAGAGGAAGATTACGCATACAAGAAATGACTTATAAACCTCTTTTAAAATATTGGCGGTCACTTACTCAAGGTGGCTCACCCTCTTTACTTTCAAAATAACTCTTTTGCATACAATGCAACAAAAATGAAACAAATTTAAGAAAATATCAATGAAACTCGTGAAAGATACTAAGAAATTTTAACATTCAACAATGATGAGTGATATATCGATGATGATCCTCAATATCCAAGAAAAAGATATAACTAAGGAAGTCTTTCGATATGATAGCTCGGTGATACCTATATAGCGTTGAATATTGACAATATTTAATGTCACTGTCTTTTAGATAAACAATGTACAAAGGACTCAACGTCGATTCTTTGTGTACGCTAAAACTAATATCAAGATGATGGGAATCTTCACATAAACTAATGTTAGTCACACACATAAACTAATGTTAGTCACACACACACATATTATTAGATTATATATTAATAAGGCACCCTCACCTCTCTAAAATCCCCCACAAAAACCTTATAAGGTCTTTTTTTATTTTGTAAACTTTCATCAAATGCCTTAGGTGTATAGTTATAGACTTACCAAAAAAGAAAAACCAAACTGAAACAAAGACTATTGAAATCCATCTCAACATCTCAACCACAGAGGTTTGACTAAGCTTCATTTTCTAGCCGTAACAATTACATACTTTCATTACATATCTCCTCTAAACCAAATTTGCTCGTTTTCCAAATCGGAAGTCATGTTCTTCTCTCCTCAAAGTGGATAGAATGATACATGCAACCATGCCAATAATAATAACTCAAATGTCTTAACAAAGTGTAGATCTAACGACAAACAATAACCAAAATCACAACAGATGTGGCACATCAATGATGAATATTTGAACAATATCAAGTTATCAACATTGATATCAACAAATCTTAAACACAATTTGAAGATTGAAGACGGTCATCATCATTCTTTACACACCAAATACACAACAACAACAACAAAGCCTTTTCCCACAATTAAGTAGGGTCGGCTACATGGATTCTTCGCCTCCATTCAGACCTATCTTGGGTCAATCTCGGACTTATATCCAAAAAGCTAAGATCCCTTCGTATAGTCTCTTTCCAACACTTCTTGGGCCGTCCTCGCCCTCTCTTAGCCGGCTCAACATCCCAACACTCACATCTCCTAACCGATGCATCAGTTGACCTTCTTTGCAAATGACCAAACCATCTTAAGCGGTTTTCTCGCATCTTATCCTCGATCGGAGCTACACCAACTTTCTTTCTAATTGCATCATTCCGAATCCGATCTTTACGTGTATGTCCACACATCCATCTTAGCATTTTCATTTCTGCTACAGCCATTCTCTGCACATGTCTATGGTTCACAGGCCAACATTCAGAACCATAAAGCATAGCAGGTCTCACGGCTGCTTTGTAAAACTTTTCTTTAATTTTTAAAGGAATTTTCTTATCACAAAGAACAGCGGAGGCTCCTCTCCACTTTAACCAGCCTGCATTTATTCTATTAGTAACATCTCCATCAATTTCTCCATCATGTTCCAAATACATCCCAGATATCTAAAAGAATCTCTCTTCTGAATGTTATCGTCACCAATCTTCACCTCGATTCCTTCATCATTGCTTCCATCAAAGGTGCATTCCATATATTCCGTCTTAGCCCTACTTATGCGAAAGCCTTTAGTCTCCAATGCATGTCTCCAAACCTCAAGCTTCTCATTTACTCCATCTCTAGTCTCGTCAATCAACACAATATCATCAGCAAATAACATAGACCAAGGTAACTCATCCTGAATGTGACTTGTCAACTCGTCCATAATCAAAGTAAAAAGAAATGGACTCAAAGCTGAACCTTGATGTAAACCAATGTTGATATCAAAATAGTCAGTCTTCCCCGTCGGGGTCCTTACACAAGATAAAGCCCTATCATACATATCCTTTATGAGATTAATGTATAGGACATGTATTTGTCTCTTCTCCAAAACTCTCCATAGTATCTCTCGTGGGACGGAATAATAAGCTTTCTCCAAATCAATAAAGATCATATGGATATTCTTCCTTTTACCTCTATAAATCTCCATTGTTCTCCTCAGCAAATGGATGGCTTCAATAGTTGAGCGACCTGGCATGAATCCGAATTGGTTTTCTTTTACTTGGGAAACTTGCCTCAACCTTCTTTCGATCACACGTTCCCAAATTTTCATAGTGTGACTCATCAGCTTGATACCTCTGTAATTTGAACAATTTTGAATGTCTCATTTGTTCTTATAAAGAGGCACCACGATACTCATCCTCCAATCTTCAGGCATTTTCTTGCTTCGCCAAATAACATTGAATAGATTCGTAAGCCAAGTCAAACCACGCTCACCTAAAACTTCCCATACTTCTACAGGGATGACATCCGGTCCAACACCTTTCCCAGGTCTCATAACCTTCAAAGCCTCCTCTACTTATTTTCTTTGTATTCGTCTATAGCATGCACGATTCAAGTAACTTTCACTACTAGCTAGATCACCCAAAGTGATCTCTCTACTTCCTTCTCCAATGAAAAGTTTATGGAAGTATTGCTCCCATCTAGTCTCTATATCCTTCTGAGTAACAAGCATGTGACCTTCCTCGTCCTTAATGCATCTCACTTGAGAAAGGTCTTTGGTCTTTCTTTCTCTTGTTTTGGCCAACCTGAATATATCCTTCTGGCCCTCCTTAGAGTTGAGATTTTTATACAAAACCTCATAAGCTTTTGACTTAGCTTCGCTTACAGCCTTCTTTGCTTCCTTCTTCGCTATTTTATAGTCTGTGACAGTTTCCTCTGTACTATCCTTAGACATAGCTTTAAAGCAAGCTCTTTTAATTTTTAGCTTCTCTTACACCCCTTCACTCCACCACCAAGCCTCCTTTTGACCCGGAGCTCCTCCTTTTGACTCACCTAGCATCTCTTTAGCTACCTTTCGAATACAAGATGCTACTGCCTCCCACATCTCGTTTGCACTACCGCTACCATCCCAAGATAAGTCTTCTAAAACCTTCTCCCTGAAGCTTGATTGCTTCAGCGGAAGATTCCACCACCTAGTTCTAGTGATCTTAGGAACCTTCCTTTTCTTTACCAGCCCTTTTATTTGTAAATCCAAGACTAACAAGCGATGTTGGGTTGTCAAACTCTCTCCAGGGATTACTTTGCAATCTTTGCAACACAACCGATCTCTTCTCCTCAACGCAAAGTAATCTATCTGTGTTCTAGTTGAGCCACTCTTATAAGTAATTAAATGCTCCTCCCTCTTCTTGAAACGAGTGTTTGCTATGAAAAGATCATATGCCGTTACAAAATCCAGAATGACTTTTCCCTCTTCGTTTCTATCCCCAAAACCATGTCCTCCATGCACACTTGCATACCCTGAAACATCTTTTCCCACATGTCCATTAAGATCTCCACCTATGCAAACCATCTCTCTTTGTGGGATTCCTTGTAAAATCTTATCCAGATCCTCCCAAAAAACTTGTTTAGTCCTTTCATCTAAACCAATTTGCGGTGCATAAACTGAGATGATATTCAGAATTTCTTCTTCAAGCACCAACTTTAGCAAAATAATCCGATCCCCAAATCTTTGCACCTCAACCACACAATCCTTCAAATCTTTATGAACAACCACTCCAACACCGTTTCTGCCCTTATCTTTACCTGAATACCCAAGTTTAAAGCATGTCTTCTCGATCTCCCTTGCTTTCTCTCCAACCCATTTAGTCTCTAGAAGACAAAATATATGAATCTTCCTTCTTTCCATTGTATCCACTATCTCCATCAATTTTCCAGTTAAAGTACCGATATTCCAACTACCAATCCGTAACTTCCTTTGCAATCTCTTTTGGACTTACTTCTTTACTCGCATGCGTCCATTATGCGAGAACCCTTGTAAATTTTGGACTGCATCCGGGCGGTGATGCAGCGGAACTAGCTTATTTACCCGCATGCGTTCCTCATGCGAGAACCCTTGTAAATTTTGAACTACATCCACGCTGCGATGTAGCGGCCGTTGCCAATTTTACATTGCATTCGGGCGATGAAACGCATCGCAAGTAGGGAACGCCCCAACGAAAATCTGTATGTTTGCTTAAATCCATGTTTAAAAGATCCGAATGGTTTCGAGATAAATTCATAAATAGTGTTCTTAGAAGAACTTTAAGAACACTATTTACGAATTTATCTCTCTTGCGCTGGCTGTCGGCTACCTAACGCGCAACCCTCCTCATTTACACACCAAATAGTGACAAAAAAAAGAATTAGACTCCCTTATCACCCATCTTTTAAAAATTAAAAAGTAGAAAAAAAAATATACCGGACAAATCGACGAGGCAAATCGTCGTGAAATTGCTACATAGAAACTTAAAAGAGGCAATAATACTTGAAAGAAGAGAAACATGCTCTCCGGAGAAGAGGAGATGAGGAGGAACATATGCGGCTAAATGAGTGTCAAATTGAGAGAAATGGGGACATATGGAACCCATTTCCCTTAACAAAGATAAGGAATATATATTCCTGCATGCCGATGATATATTACTCACCAGAAAGAAAAAGATAGAAGGTATCAATTTCCCCACTCGTTGAAAATATCGCTAATTTTAGCAATATTTCTCAATATTTTCAATCCTACTTATAAAGAAACAGATTTCACAATTGACTTTTAAGTTGTGTATAACCAACTTGATGGGGGAGTATTGATGTCAATAGTTTTTTGCCATTGATGTACCTTCTTTGGTATTTCTCAATTTGTAACATTTTTATGTTTAAGAGTCCCATTGAGGTCCATTATGTATGTTTCCACCATTAGGGTTTTAGGGTTTCATGCTATATAAGAAACCCTACCACATGAATAAAATCATCTCATTTCATCCCAATAGTTTCACACTTTAAAATCATCTAGCAATATATGAGATCAGTATAAAGCGTGGATCTAGGCCTTCTTAAAAGAGGAAGATTATGCATAAAAGAAATGACTTAAAAACCTCTTTAAAAGATTGGCGGCCACTTACTCAAGGTGGCTCACCCTCTTAACTTTCAAAAAAAACTCTTTTGCATACAATGCAACAAAAATGAAACAAATTTAAGAAGATATCAATGAAACTCGTGAAAGTTACTAAGAAATTTTAACATTCAGCAATAATGGGTGATATATCGATGGTGTTCCTCAATATCCAAGAAAAAGATATAACTAAGGAAGTCTTTCGATGTGATAGCTCGATGATACCTAAATAGCGTTGAATATTGACAATATTTAATGTCATTGTCTTTTATATAAACAATGTACAAAGGACTCAACGTCGATTCTTTGTGTACGCTAAAACTAATATCAAAATGATGGGAATCTTCACATAAACTAATGTTAGTCACACACACATATTATTAGATTATATATTAATAAGGCGCCCTCACCTCTCTAAAATCCTCCACAAAAACCTTATAAGGTCCTTTTTTATTTTGAAAACTTTCATCAAATGCCTTAGGTGTATGGTTATAGACTTACCATAAAAGAAATACCAAACTGAAACAAAAATTATTGAAATCCATCTCAACATCTCAACACCAGAGGTTTGACTAAGCTTCATTTTCTAGCCATAACAATTACATACTTTCATCACATATCTCCTCTAAACCCAATTTGCTCGTTTTTCAAATCAGAAGTCATGGTCTTCTCTCCTCAAAGTGGATGGAATGATACATGCAACCATGACAATAATAATAACTCAAATGTCTTAACAAAGTGTAGATCGAACGACAAACAATAACCAAAATCACAACAAATGTGACACATCAATGATGAATATTTGAACAATATCAAGTTATCAACATTGATATCAACAAATCTTAAACACAATTTGAAGATTGAAGACGTTCATCATCATTCTTTACACACCGAATAGTGACAAAAAAAAAGAATTAGACTCCCTTATCACCCATCTTTTAAAAATTAAAAAGTAGAAAAAAAATATACCGGACAAATCGACGAGGCAAATCGTCGTGAAATTGCTACCTAGAAACTTAAAAGAGGCAATAATACTTGAAAGAAGAGAAACATGTTCTCTGGAGAAGAGGAGATGAGGAGGAACATATGCGGCAAAATGAATGTCAAAATAAGAGAAATGGGGACATATAAAACCCATTTCCCTTAACAAAGATAAGGAGTATATATTATCGCAGGCCGATGATATATTAGTGACCAGAAAGAAAAAGATAGAAGGTATCAGTTTCCCCACTCGTTGAAAATATCGCTAATTTTAGCAATATTTCTCAATATTTTCAATCCTACTTATAAAGAAACAGATTTCACAATTGACTTTTAAGTTGTGTATAATCAACTTGATGGGGGAGTATTAATGTCAATAGTTTTTTGCATTGATGTACCTTCTTTGGTATTTCTCAATTTGTAACATTTTTATGTTTAAGAGTCCCATTGAGGTCCATTATGTAATGTTTCCACCATTAGGGTTTTAGGGTTTCATGCTATATAAGAAACCCTACCACATGAATAAAATTATCTCATTTCATCCTAATAGTTTCACACTTTAAAATCATCTAGCAATATATGAGATCAGTATAAAGCGTGGATCTAGGCCTTCTTAAAAGAGGAAGATTACGCATAAAAGAAATGACTTTAAAACCTCTTTTAAAAGATTGGTGGCCACTTACTCAAGGTGGCTCACCCTCTTTACTTTCAAAAAAATTCTTTTGCATACAATGCAACAAAAATGAAACAAATTTAAGAAAATATCAATGAAACTCGTGAAAGTTACTAAGAAATTTTAACATTCAGCAATAATGGGTGATATATCGATGATGTTCCTCAATATCCAAGAAAAAGATATAACTAAGGAAGTCTTTCGATATGATAGCTCGGTGATACTTATATAGCGTTGGACAAGGTTGCAAAAGTCGGTAGTCGGTACTTGGTCGGTCGGGTCACTGACTAAGGATTAATCGGCAGTCGGACGACTAATCGGATTTAGTCGGACTTTAATCAGCTTTGAATTTTATGATTATTTTAAACATATAACTCATTTTTATACATATATTTACATAGGTTTTGTACATTTTTATACTATCATAATAAAATAAAAGAAGTAATTGAACCTAAAAAACATTAAGCATATTGTAATAAGTTTCTTTATGAAAAACAACAAAATATGGTATCTCTAAGCAAAAATTGGTCGACTAGTGTGCCTAGTCGGAATTAGTCGGTACTCGGTCGGCCACCCCACTGACTAGAGTAGTCGGACCTAATAGTCGGGCCAGTCGGGCGACTTTTACAACAATGGCGTTGGATATTGACAATATTTAATGTCAGTGTCTTTTACATAAACAATGTACAAAGGACTCAACGTCGATTCTTTGTGTACGCTAAAACTAATATCAAAATGATGGGAATCTTCACATAAACTAATGTTAGTCACACACACACATATTATTTATATTAATAAGGCGCCCTCACTTCTCTAAAATCCTCCACAAAAACCTTACAAGGTCCTTTTTATTTTTAAAACTTTCATCAAATGCCTTAGGTGTATAGTTACAGACTTACCATAAAAGAAAAACCAAACTGAAACAAAAACTATTGAAATCCATCTCAACATCCTTTCGCTTACCCTCTCCATGACTTCATAGTATGATACCATAGATTCTGTAAAGTATTACATGTCTTATTTGAACGAGTACAAGAATATCACAATGCTCGAGCTCCCAATCATGTGATAGTTTCCTGCTTTGTCAAATAAAATTAAATGCGTAAATTATGTAAGACCTTCCTCTCTCAAATCTTTCAAACATGTACATGAAAGCCATCTTTTTTTGAGACCAAAAGAGGGGGGAACACATTAAGGTGTCTGCCCCAGATATATTAAAAGATGCAGAGAAAATATAGAAAGGATTACAGTAGCCAGGACTTAGGAAGAGTCCTAGAGTGAAAGATTACATTTCCAACATAAAAACGAGAGGAAGAGAAGAGAGTGTTGTTTCTAGCTAAACAAATTGCCCAGACTAAAGAAAGAGGCCGAAGAAGATTCTCTCTAGACTGATTTCTGGCCTCAAACAGGGAGTTCCAAAACAATTCCAGGTTCTGAACAGAAAGCCAGTTCACCTCAAGATCCTGCCAAATAGGGGATGTCCGCTGATATTGAAAAAAAAAGGTGTTCAGGAAACTCAATCCGTGTCTCGCAGAGAGGGCATCTGTTCGAGGTGACCATGAAAAGTCTTTCACAACGATCACTAGTCATGATGTGTTTTCTACAGAACAACCACATAACGAAACCAATTCTGCTCGGTAGCTTCATCTTCCAGATAAAGTTGCAATCCCGAATCAAGTTGTCTATCCTAGACGGAGGCGGTCTAGTGATTGTTTTTTAAGCATTCTTGACCAACAAAGAATTATGCTTCCACACCCAATGGCCACATCCCACTACAGGCCTTTCAATATCTCTTATTGAGTCCAACAGATGCAGGAAATACTCGAGTCGTTGGTCAGAGAAGTTATTCAAGAAACGAGGCATCCAGTTACTGTCCACCTAGCACGCTACCACCTTTGCATCTCAATCGGCAGCTAAAGCAAATAGGCGAGGGAATCTAAACGAAAGTGGACCATTTCTTGACCAGTCATCAGACGAGAACTCAAACGAATTGCAATCTAGACGAAAGCGGGCCATTACCATTGCTTGACCAGTCATCTCACTAATACATAAAAGCCATATGAGTCCTTACTTTCCTAAATTCAATCATTTTGCATACTTCTTCGTCTTATACCTTTATATTTTCCAATAATAAGAAAGGTTCAAGTTGAATCATAAGACCTGGAATCCATAATGATGATCTTAATAGCATAATTCTAGTTAAAAAGTATATAAAAAAATTTCACCTTAACTTGATATCTTTACTCGCCCCCATGGCATCAAATATCAATTTAAATGTCATTTCACCAAAGATCCGAGAAAATTCAAGAAATTTCATCGATCTTTCACCAATATCATAACAAATTATGGAAATGGCTTTAGAAATTGAAATTTTTAACAGAAATAATATTGAAATGCATATTTGTTAGCTAAAATAAAAATGCAACTAGAAGCTTTGATTTATTCCACATCATGTCTTGAATGTTGAAATTAATGTCTTTGAAAGTAAATTTGCTACCACCTTTGTATCTCAATCGGCAGCTAAAGCAAATAGGCGAGGGAATCTAAACGAAAGTGGACCATTTCCTGACCAGTCATCAGACAAGAACTCAAACGAATTGCAATCTAGACGAAAGCGGGCCATTACCATTGCTTGACCAGTCATCTCACTAATACATAAAAGCCATATGAGTCATTACTTTCCTAAATTCCATCATTTTGCATACTTCTTCGTCTTATACCTTTATATTTTCCAATAATAGGAAAGGTTCAAGTTGAATCATAAGACTCGGAATCCTTAATGATGATCTTAATAACATAATTCTAGTTAAAAAGTATATAAAAAAATTTCACCTTAACTTGATATCTTTACTCGCCCCCATGGCATCAAATATCTTAAATGTCATTTCACCAAAGTTCCGAGAAAATTTAAGAAATTTCATCGATCTTTCACCAATATCATAACAAATTATGGAAATGGCTTTAGAAATTGATTTTTTTAACAGAAATAATATAGGAATGCATATTTGTTAGCTAAAATAAAAATGCAACTAGAAGGTTTGATTTATACCACATCATGTCTTGAATGTTGAAATTAATGTCTTTGAAAGTAAATTTGCATCTAAGAGAGACTACAATGCACTACAAGATAAATGATAAAAAAAATTAATATATGTATATATAATATTAGATAAAAGGGTAAAATGGGGTTGCCCCCTAGGAGAGCTAACTTGTCTCCTTCCGTCCCATTTTTCCATTTTTTATTTTTTTGAAAAATTCTTTCGTGGATTTTCATAACTAACTCCTATATTATGTCATTCAAGTTTCGTGTGAAATAAAGACTCCTTCGGCCTCCATCCGGACGGGGTTGATTTCAGCAATTACGACCGTTAAAAAACTGTCTAGATGGAGGTCGTAGGAGTCTCTGTTTTGCACGAAACTTGAACTACATAATATAGGGATATAGTGATGAATTTCCACGGATTCATTTTTCCAAAAAAAAAATAAAAAAAATGGGAAAAATGAGCAGGGAGAGTCTCCATCCAAGGGACAGTCCCATTTTACCCTAGACAAAATATACTATGTAGTAAAATACTTACTATGCTATACATAACAACTAGAAGTTCTTGGGATAGACCTATCACATATGCCACATTGCCATTCGTATGTGTGCCATAGTTTTCACATGTTAACATTAATGATGATCTCATGCCATGTAATATATTTTGATTTCTATAATTATAGGGGGTGACACCCTCAGTCTAAAATGGGATTTCCCGAGTCAGATTTTAGTAACAATTAGATATTTGTTTATATAGGGAACATTTTTTTTTAAAGTCTGCAGGGTAGGGGGAAGCACTCAGTGGTGCTCGCCCCATCAAAATATATTTAACAAAATAAAGGAGACACCTCCAACGGATACAAGGTTACGTCACCCCAAAACACAAAACAAAAAAGAGCATTACAACAACCAATCATCTACTAGTCTCCTTGCAAAGCACTCGACATTTTCTTTGTAAAATCTTTGGCCCGAGAAAAGTAAGTCATTTCTTCCACGCCAAACCGCCCAAAGAATAGCCATGGGGAAGAGCCGCTCCCTTCTTGTTCTCGCCTTATTCTCATAAACCGAATTCCAAAAAGTGTGAAAATCATCGGTTCGGCATCAATTAATACCCGCCTCCTGCCATATTTCTGATACCATTGGGCATGCGAAAAACAGGTGTTCCACAGATTCAATTGCATTGTCACATATTAAGCATTTGTTAGCAAAGACGCCCAGGAGCTTGACGCACCAATCACGTGTCATCAATCTCTTGCGCCTAAGGAGCCACAGGAAAATCCCAACACGCTCAGGAAGATTAAGGGCCCAAATAGAAGCACAGTCCCTGTTCAGCACCTCCGAGGTCGCCGGCGGCGGTCTGGAGATGGCACCATAGGCGCCTTTAACCGAAAAGCTCACATCCTTCCAGCACCAGTGATCTCTACCCCCAATAGGGGCACCCACCTTCCCCACAGCGTCAAGCAGCTCCAAGAAACCCTCAAATCTCCAATCCGAGAAGTTAGCGGACAACGACGGCCACCAAGACCCCTTCATCCAGCAATCAGCCACCGAACAAAGCTTATCGGCCGCCAAGGCAAATAACCGCGGAAAACGAGAGCAGAGCGCTCCCGCCCCCGACCAATCATCCTCCCAAAAAGAAAAGGAGTCCCCCCTTTCAAGGATCGGCCTGAAGAGAGTTATATTTTTTATAAGCGTCTTCACCACGCCCCTCCAGAAAGGCGTCATTGCCGCAAGGTTGAGCAATTGCGAATGGGGCGCGCCCTTCACCCCGTAAATGCATCGGACCACCAAGTAAACAAGATCATCACCCGGTCCCCAAGCTCTACTAGCCCATTTAAGCAAAAGCGCCTCATTCATCTGCTCAAGAGATCTTACCCCCAACCCCCCCCCCCCAATCTTTTCTCTGCAAGACATCCTCCCAACCCACTAGATGGATCCCTCCGCGCCCACTAGTAGCGTTGCCCCATAAAAAGGCGCGCATCTTCCTCTCCAGCCTCGCGCGGATCCCCATTGGTAACTTGCGGCAAGACATAAAATAAATTGGAATGGACGACAAAACCGCCTTGATCAATACCAACCTACCCCCCCCCCCCGCGCGATAGAATAGAGGCCTTCCACCCTGCCAATCTCAACTCCACCTTCTCCACCACCCTCAACCAATCACGAAGCCTTGCCCTCCCTAGACCCAAAGGTATGCCGAGATAGTCCATAGGGAGCGAGGCGCGTGAAGAAGCCAAACACGCCGCCAACCCATCAGCAACAATTTCTGCCTGCCCGAAAGGGGCAAAGCTAGACTTACTGTCATTTTTTCTTAATCCAGATAGCTCCGAAAATATTTCCAACGTCGTAGCCATGGCAGTGGCCTCCTCGACGCCACCCTCAATAAGGAACAGAGTGTCGTCCGCGTATTGGATGATCGGCACCCGCACCTCACCCCTCGATAACCTTTAGAAAGACAATGGCTGACCAAACCCGCCGTCATGTCAGCCAGAACATCAGCAGCAATGATGAATAGCATTGGTGCGAGGGGGCACCCTTGCCACACCCCCTTACGGGGTTGAATCCAACCCCCCTCCGGCCTACCGTTGATCAGAACCGAAAAAGACGCCGTGGTGATACAGCGCCTCATCCAAGATATCCACAGATCTGGGAAGCGTAATCTCCTCAAAACCAACCACAGAAATCTCTAATCAAGGCTATCATAAGCCTTGGTAAAATCCACCTTCCACAGGATGCCACTCGTGCCCCTCCTCCGCTAATCAGCAATGATCTCGGAAGCAATCGTTGTGCAATCAGAGATCTGCCGACCCGGAACGAACGCAGATTGCACTGGCGAAATCAAGCTCCCGAGGACGCCAACCAACCTCGTCGCTAACACCTTAGTCGTGATCAGATAGAGGGCATTAGAGACAGCAATGGGACGATAGTCCTCGATGGAGGCCGGCGCCGCGCACTTAGGGAGCAGAACAATGAGCGCCCGGTTGATACGGTCAAAGCCTCTATTCTCTTTGCAGAACTCCAGCACCACATCCAACACCTCCTGACCAATAAGGTCCCAAAAATCTCTGTAGAAGGAGATCGAGAAGCCATCGGGAACAGGCACAGCGTCAGCGTTTAGGACCCAAACGGCATCCTTTACCTCCTCCAAGGTGACGTCACGAATAAGAGCTTCGCAAGTAGGCGCCTCCACCGCCCTATAATTTCGACCCAACCATCTCCATCGCCGCGAGATCATAGCAGCGGAAGCGACCCTGAAGTGATTGGCAATAGCTGAGCCCATGTTTTTATTCCCTTCCAGCCTAACCCCATCAACAATGATAGAATGCAATGCATTGGACCTGCGCCTTCCACTAGCAATACGGTGGATATACGAAGTATTCGCGTCCCCCTCCTTCAGCCAGGTGCTCCTCGACCGCTGCCTCCACTCGGTGACACGCTTCTTGTCCTCCAAAGTAATCGTCTTCTGAGCTCTCATCCGTGAATCCAATTCAGAAGGCAAGAGAGGTCTCTCGTCCTCAATCGCGTCCAGCACCCTAATCACCTCCTCAGCATCCTTTCTAGCCACGCACCTAGCAGTCCTTGTATCCCTTTTGAACGACGCAAGCATGCCCCTCAAAGAGTCGAGCTTTTGAACAAACTTGTATGCAGCGGACCCCGAAGGCTTCGACTCAGCCCAGTGCGAAGCCACTACTTCCTTGAAGCCGTCCTCCAGCAGCCAGCATTTCTCGTATCTAAAAAGCCCCCTATGATCCGGGGCAACCCCAGAGCACCACTAAAGGGGTGTATGGTCAGAACATGATCTCGGTTTGGCCCCCACAGAAGCCAAAGGAAAAGCCTCCAGCAGTTCATTTGAAACGAAGAAACGATCAAGACGTGATCGCGTTTTCGAATTCCTCCAAGTAAAGGCCACGTCCTCGGCGTCCATCACCTCAAGGCCGAGCGAATCAATGGTGCCAGCGAAGTCCGCGGAGCCCGAGTCTTGCCCCCCTCTCCCCCTGGGCCTGTCTGTAGAAAACATCATTACATTGAAGTCGCCACCCACCACCCACGATACCCCCCCGACCACCCTCCCAGCCTCCAAAAGATCTTCCCACAACTCCCCCCCCCCCGCCCATTATCACGTGGCCCATAGACACATGACACCGCCAGCTGCTCATCAGAGGACGTACCTTTTAGGATCACCGTCAGCACATGGCGACCTTGAATCTCCGAGGAACACGACCACACCGTCGAGCGCCATGCCACCATCAGCCCCCCCGAAGTCCCCGAAGCATCAATAGTTCTGAATTGATCAATACCACCAATCCCACAAGCCTTCCAAACCCCTACCGCCAAGGACTGCAACTTCGTTTCCTGCAGCATGATGATATCGCATCCCCATTCAGTTACCCTAGCTCCCATAATTTTCCGCTTATCCGGATCCCCGAGACCACGAATATTCCAGGAAAGGATCTTCATTTACGAACGACGTGTGGCCCCTACATCTGAGCGACTCCGGCAGCCGTCGCCACCGCAATCTTGAAAGGGGGGCATGGGCTATATTGCGTTCTTGAAACCCTCGCTCTGCTCCTCCTTCTATACCTCTTCCCACTTCTTCTGTCACTGCATTCCGCCTCTGCTCCACAAATAGGGAGATTCTCGACCTCCCCCTCTCTGCCAACCTCCGGGGTGGAAGAAACCATGTCGGAGGACATAAGCGGCCGGGTTCCGCCTTCGTCGAGGATAACAGCGGAGGCAGTAACGGGCATTCGTTGGGGGGCACCCTCCAGGACTTCCCGAAAGCTCCAGAGGGGACGCACTTGTGATGGAGCGCCCGAGATGGTAGGGATGGTGAGGACTTTCTTAGTGCCCGACCACCCGATGTCGACGCCCGGATCCGAGAAAAACCAGGAGGTAGATCGACCGCCCGTTTGGTGACCCGGATCCGATAAAGGACCCGAGAAACAGAACGTAGCATGCGAAAAGGCCATCAACGGAGACGGATCAACAAACCCTTCGTCCACGTCACACTGCAGATGGAATAAATCTGACGATAGACATACCGGCTAAGAGCACTTCTCGAAGCGTTGTGTATCATCGAACTTGTGTGCACTTCCTTCGAGGGGTTGCCTCGGAAATCTAACCGCCAGCGACGAACCCAACGCGCCCCTTGGTCTTTCGCCTACCGCCGCCTCTGACGCCATCACCGGCCACGAAACCACTGGAGGGGGCGGAGGTTCGTCGATGGAAAGCTCGATCGCGAAGGAATATCTCCCCACGATCAACTCCGCGAACTCACTGCGCCCACCTATCTTGTCAAGGAAAGACTTTGTGCATTCGAACAGAATCTTGGTCTCCTCCACCGGCGCGCCTGGCCGAAGGCCATCCTCGAGGACTTCCCGCACAACGCCCCAGCGACTTAACGCTCTCTGCAAACAACCAGTCGACCGAGAAAGGAAGGGGACTCCCCTAACCGTAGCCACGCAAACATCCACCTCCTTGCTACATTCATCTGCGAAGCGCAATCTTCTCCACATCACATTCCCGACATCCCCATCGTGAACCAGCCTGCCCACCTGAGCTTCTGAGAGGCCTCGAAAACAGCATCGCCTACTATCCAGCATGAACAAGTCCCCCGCGAATTGTGGCCCGAGGAAACCATGTAAATGCAACGAGACACCTTCCATGTCGAAACATCTCTAACCGCGATGCCGATAACCGCATGCATCTTTGTAGCATGCACCTTTGAAACATGCATGTTACGGTTTCCTTTGTAGGCGTGTCTCCCTCCTCCTGAATCAACGTTAACAGGACCACTACCCTCAGCGTTAAGCTTCGCGCCCGCCGATGCTGACCTCCCGACCACTTCCGCATAACTAGGTCCCCCTTGATGCACAGTTGCAGAGGACCCTCACGTGCATCCATTTTGGTAGGCCGCTTGCCTTCTGACTGGATTCTTTACAGTGAACGACGAGGCCGCCATGCAAGAGGCTTGCCAATGGCCCACCTTCCCGCATGAGAAACACCGTGGTGGTAACCGACAAACCGTTGCGCCATGGCCGCATTCCCCACAGCGGAAGCACCGGCGCCCCGGTTTCCTGTGAGAGACGACCGTCCATTCTCCACCGCCTCCGATACCGCACTCCCCTTTCGCTGCACTCCCCTTTCTGCGCTCCATCCCCCTCTCGCAGCTAGGGTTGATTGGATGGGCTGCCAAAAACCATTACCAGTATAAGAGTCTTCAAATGTCATCTTCCAAGTGTTGTTAGTTCTTCCTCTCTTGTTGTAAGCATTGTGGCCATCTTCTTTTTTTTTACTAGTAGTAGGATTCGAACCCTGGTCCTTTAAAGTGGGAGCCACTGCTTCTACCACCAGACCATTAGAGGGGTTCATATAGGGAACATGCGTATAGGTTATGGTATTATTGCAAATGATCATCTACAAACTACTAATATAAGGTTAAATAGAAAACTTAGATCTCAACTAAATAAAGAACTCTCCAAAGAATAAATAAAGATATGACAAAATAAGGGAAACTTGTGCCGATATCCCAAGAGATCTTCGAGTATTCACATTTCACAAAAACTTCATCTATGTTTGGCCTATATCGAATGATATCTCGGTGAAATTCCTACAAATGGAAAGCATTGAGGATATCAATATGGATGAGCTGGACAAACAATATTTCAAGGAAATTTCATGAGATTTAAGGTCATGTTTGCCAATATGCCTCTTTCACCATATTTGATAGCTTGAACATATCTCTTATACTTTTCATCAAACCGAGTTCAATATACATATGCTCCCAACCCAAATTATTGACTTCACTGCACTAATTGCTTTTTGCTTCTTTTGCCGTCGTATACTGTCATATCTTAAAGTCACAAAACTGACTTCTAAAATTTGAAATGAATGACGTACACATAAAATCAAAATTTCAGCTCTGTGTAAAAGACTAAAGAGCAGACTACATGCAAAATAAAAATATAGGCCCTAAAGAAATAGAGCACAGAGGTCATATGCAGTACAACAATCGTAGTTTCAGCCTGCCTGAATCAGGGGATAGTCATATAGCATCAGTTTACTCTAGACCTTTGTAATATATCCTAAAATAATTCGAAGATTCAAAATATTTGTACCCAAGCAAGAGAACACAAAAAACTATCATGTTTTCGAAGTATTGGGTGGGCATTTTTTTCTAATAGAGCAGAATAAATCGACTACCAAGCAAAATTATATTTGACGACGAGTAGATCACTTTTAGGAATTTTTCGATACACCAATGACTTCACTTGTGAACTTTAAAATAAAAATATTACAAACTTACGAAGATGCAGCTTGTGGCCTATCATCTACACCCCACTGTTGTGTGGAATCCCAATTTGCAACCCCAGCATCCCCAGTCTTCGGTTTTGATGACGTAAATTGACCCTTGTTCCTGTGCATCCTGCAGTCACATACAGGAACGCTTCACATATTACAGCAATAACCATCTATAATCGCGGACCTGACACGCAAAAATGGTAACAAAACAATGACAAAATAGTTGGAATGACAAATCACGCACATCCATCATAAAAAAGCCTTCTTTGGTGAAGAGGATTACTGATTTCATTGTTTCAAATTCAGCTCGTGCAGAGACAGCAAGTCCCTTTACATGTCCCTTTGCATATTACAACAACGTTCCTCTTTCTTAAAGTTAAATCGATATGAAGTGCTAAGTGTCTTGAAACAATAGTGTTGCCCGACTAGATCAATAATTGATCCACCTACGCTATTAAGTGGTGGTGACCAAATAGAATAATTATGGCCAACATGTCAGTCGACTAATGAAAAGTGACATTTTTATAGATTTTTTTATTTTCCATATTTGTCTTCGATCTAAATCAAGTTAGATATATACAACTTGATTGTAACTCATTCTAATTCAAATAATAGTTTTTATCTTGTTAATCAATGGTCAAACTATATAAACCTAACCAAATATTTCCTATTAGACAACCATATATCGCATATTCTTTCTGGCCGAATATCGAATATCAATTTTGCAATATTAGAAATTGTGGAAGGGAAAGAATATTCAATTGTAATCGATTGAGACCCTAGAGCTCTCTTATATAGGAGAAAAACCCAAAGGAAAATTTGCATAAAGTAGACAGCATAATAAGTAAATATAAATAAAGAACAAACAAAAACATCCTCAAGCTGGAGGATATATGCTCAGCTTGGAACAACAACGATGGAATAGACCTCTTGCAAGTGCCTTGGTGAACATATCTGCAGTCTGATCTCCTGAAGTAACATGAAAAGTGGGGATAAATCCCTTATGAATCATATCTCAAAAGTATTGACAACCTACCTCGATGTTCTTGGTTCTTTCACGGAAGGTTGGATTATTGGTTATGAAAAGGGTGGCTTGATTGTCGCATTTGAGGTGCATAGGAAGTGGCACCTCAATAGTCAGGTCAGTCAGGACAGATCTGACCCACATCATCTATGTGTTCCCTTGTGTCATAGCTCTATATTCTGATTCGGCACTAGGTCAGTCAGGACAGATCTGACCCACATCATCTATGTGTTTCCTTGTGCCATGGCTCTATATTCTGATTCGGCACTAGATCTAGAAACAATCTTTTGTTTCTTGCTCTTCCATGAAACAAGTGAACTCCCTACAAAGACAACGAAGCCTAAGGTAGACTTTCTGTCTTTGAGGCAACATGTGTAATCTGCATCAACACATGTTATAATTGCAAGGGATGTACCTCTATTGAACTAGAGTCATACACTTGGAGAAGTCTTCAAATATCTCGAAATCATGTAAACTGCATCCATATGTATCTGTCTGGGTTGCTCCATAAGCTGATTAACTCTGCTCACTACAGAGGATATATCTGGTCTGGTAATGGTCACATATAAAAGCCTCCCCACAAGCTCTCTATATCATCTCTTATCAATCTCTTCAGTGTCATCACCATAGAGTTTCATACTCGGATCCACAGGAGGAGTAGCAGGCCTACATCATGTCATTTACGTCTCAGCTAGGAGATCAGTAACATACTTCCTTTGCGGCATCACCGTGCACTATGATTCCTTGCAAATTCGAGGCCAAGAAAGCATGGCCTCAAATTTCAGCGAAATTCGGTCGAATTTATGTCGAATATCGATTTCCAGTCGAAATCGAAATTCGACCGAAATGATCGAAATATGGGGGTCCTAGTACAAAAAATGACCGAAACGACCGAAATTTCGGTCGAAATTCCACCGAAATTCCATCGAAATTCTATTTTGGTTGATACCGAAATAGTGACTGAAACCGACATTTAAGGCCTTGCAAGAAAGTAACGAAGATTGCTAAAGTCCTTGGTCACAATCTGCAGTCCAAGAAAATCCTTAGTTACCCGAATACACTGTCCATCATCCCATGTAACAATGATGCCATCCACATAAACCAAATAGCAACAATACCTATCCGAGTTCTATGAACAAAAAGTGAGTGATATGCAATCGATCTGATAAAAGTTAAAACCATGTCACTCAATCAACTCAGAGAGCTTCTGGAACAAAGTCCTCGAACTCTCCTGAAGGCCATAAATAGCCTTATGAAGTCTACAAACCATATGAAACCCCCCCTAGCGGCAAAACCCGATGGTTGATGCTTGTAGACTTCCTCATGCAAGTCATTGTATAAGAAATGGACAATTCTAAATTTTATTAAGGATTGAGAAGTATACATAGTGAACTCAATCTCCATCCAAAAAGGGTAGAACTCGGGAAAAGAGTTTCCTGGTCTGAGGGAGGTAGAAGAAGTGGGGAGTCCTGACGATGGTTCGTGGAGTCTGGACCATGTACTTGGGAATCGACCCGAATTATTGGAGATGTCGAACTCAAGGACTCGATGTGGGTGTCGACGGAGTCCCGACCCAACCGTCTTGAAGTGGACATCTTGAAGGAAAAAGGGCATAGATGATGGATGAAAGATATGGTGAACATGAAATAAAAAGGAATGTAAAACAGTAGATCTCAAAGGGTAGAGACCAATCGGGTGGCTGGAGAACAGGAGCATGTGTGATTAAATCTTTAAAGAGATTGAAGGATTGGAGGACCCCGTCATCGACCACAAGTATCTTCTCACTCTCATCTGACATGGATTCTACGAGTTTCAGTACCTAGATCGTTTCAATGAGGACCTTATCATTGCTTGAACGAAAGATGATTTTTCTGATGCCATAATCAACCACTGCTTCAGTCGTTTGAAGGAACAGTCGTCCCAATATGATCGAGGTATGCAGAAGGAGTGTTGAGGTGTCCATATCGAGCACAATGAAATCCGCAAGGAACTGCATCCCTTGGATTGTAACAATGATATCCTCCAAAATTCCCCTTGGCCGCTTCACTGAGGTATCTGCGAATTACAGAATCATTCTTGTAGATTTGAGCAGTCCTAACCCATACTCTTTGAGCAGTGATGTAGACATCAGATTAATGGATGATCCACTGTAAGGACTGTCCTTTCAAACTCCTGGTAGTACATGTCGCATTTTATGAGAGGTGATCCCGCGTCCTTACATGGGAGGTTGTTGATTGCATTGAAAGTTACCATGATTAGAGTATATTTTCCTGATCTTAGACGTCTATTTTGTGGGGATGACACTTTGCGGTGCATGCCCCCTTCACTCCTTTCTTCATTACAGACATGTACTATTGGACTTGTAAGCCCTCGGTAACCCATTACTACAATAAAGGTTATTATTGTATCATGTCCATCTGAAATTAAATGAATGAATGTGAATGCACTTTACTGTTAAGGTCCCTTCGTACAATTAGGGTTATGTACCATGGTTATTGTTATGAATATATGTAGCGATTATAAGCCATTACTCATTGTAACCCTTGTAAGGGTATTTATGTATTTTCTCCATCATGTACTCTCTAGGATTTCTAGCGGTTTGGCCTATATAAGGACCCCTAGACCCATTAGAATAAGACAAGCTATTACATTTCCTCTGACATGGTATCAGAGCCCCCACGGTCGCCCTAACCCTAGGTTGCCTCCCGCATCTTCACACGCACGCCTCCTCCCATGCCCGCCTCCTCCCCATCGCCTCTCACGCACGCGCTCACGCCTCCTCCCACGCCCGCCTCCTCCTCATCGCCTCCCAAACCCCCGCTGCCGCCCCAGGCTACCGCCCCACCCCCATGCTGTCGCCCCCAGGCTACTGCCCCTCTTCCCAGGCCGCCGCCTCTCTTCCCAGGCTACCCCTCCTCTTCCTAGGTCGCATATTCGACCTCTGAAGCCCCCGCCATTGATGCAGCGTGACCCCAAATTATGGGGCCACATTTATTTAATTAAATAATTATTAATTTTATTTACGTTTTTAGCGGTCGTAGTGGTCTAATTTAATAATTGAGATCGCCTGTGATCTCAACGTTGATTTCGTAGAGTTTAATTATAATTGTTGGTCAATTAAATCATTAGAGTCCAATTAAGTTAGTTAGAGGTCAATTAGGATCAAATTAGTTGTAATTTGATTTTTTACTATTTTTGTAAAACCCTCTCTCCTATATAAAGAGAGGGTAGTCCATCAGTTGTAGGAGGTCGAGTATTATGATAAATTGAGATTGTTATCTCCCTCTCTATTTTCTCTCCTCCCTCCACGCGATCTCCGCGATTCTTCTTCTTCCATCCCTCGTTACCGTCGAGTATTTCTCTTCTCAACCCCTCTCTCTCTTCTACCAAAAAAATCCACCAAAAATATATTATTATTTTATCAACGACGCCGCGCGATTTCATCCGCATCAATTGGTATCAGAGCATGGATTTCGAATCGTACCTACGATTCGACGATCCGATCGACTATTGGTGTGCAAAATTCGGTCTACGCCGCCCATCTCGTGGTTCGCGTCGTTCAAAGAAGTTCCATCAACGTCTTATCGCATGCATTAAGGTGCACGAATGGTTGGGCACACAAATCGACGACGATCCCGCCGCCAACGATCAAAATCAGATCTATGGCACCTCTGTTCAGCCCGATCTCCAGGCCAAAGACGAAGTTATCTCTAGCCCCGAAGAACATTTTATTGGCGCCACTCCGGAGGAGCAAAACGATGAAGATGTCGGGCCCATCTTTGACGTCGACGGTGGAGATAGCAAGGTCGAACATGTTGATCTATTCCTGGATGAAGTCCCTGTGCGGGAGCTCTTCGCAACAGGGCCCTCCTCCGTTGTACCTTCTTCCCCGACGCCACCAACCCCACCCGCGGCACCTGCACTCCCTCCCACAGCCCCGGTACTGTCCCACCGCAGCCCCGCCAAGACCCCGCCTCCCGCGAGCCCTCCCCCTCGGCCTCAAAGGCCCCCGCAGCACCCCAGTCCCCGGCCTCTTCCTCCCTCTCTCGCCACCTTCCCAGCCTCTTTCTCCCCTTCTCCCCTTCGAGCCCTCCCTCTCTCCCGATACCCCTTCTCTTCCCGAGTTTCCCCCACACCCTCCGAGTCTACCCGCCGCCCCTTCTTCCCCACGCACCTCGCCGCCCCCTCTCTTCTCCCCGCCCACCTGCCAGCGACCCCGCGCCGCCACCTGCCAGCGACCCAAGCGTTTGCAGCAACCGGCGCCGCCACCTGCGCCCTTGCCGCACTCCCTCCCTCACTCCAAAGCCCAGCGACACCCCCCCTTCCCCACACCGCGCGTCGCGCGCACCAAACCCTCGCCCCGAGGACGCGCACACCGCCTTCCCACTATCGCGCGCCCCCACGAGCACGGCGCTCGCTCCGCCCAGGCCGAACCCTTGCCGCCGCGCCGCCCGTGCAACCGCCAGGTCCCCAACACCGCGCGCATATAACTCGAAGGAGAATCCGTGCCCTAACAGTCCATCCGAGTTCAAGGGAACCCAAATCCCTGGAAAAAGGGGATTGGGATTTTAGTGGGAAAATTTGCAGAAGTTTTTTTCCCAAATCCTCTATTTACAAAAAGATCCAGAGCCATATGGGAAGAGAAGAGGCCAAAGGGGTACGAAATTTGCATCCCTACCCCTGGTGGCGAATTTTTTTAAAGAAGAGGGCTGAGAATCAGGATTATGGGGATTTTCCTAATCCAAATAGGACTAGGGCTTTGATTTTTTCCTATATAAGAACCCCATAGCTCCAATTCTTAGACACATCTCCCCTTCTCCTCTCTTTGTGCTATTATTTCATCATGGATTATTCAAGGGCCATCTTCTCCATGCCCCACCAATTTTTTGAGCATCATGGGAAGCAGTCAACAGTCGAGACGCCGCCGCCGTACGCACCGCACCTGTTCTTCAACCACGGCAGCCGCGCCCCTCCCGCCCGCGCATGGACTCCACCGTTCGCGCCCCACATGTTCTTCCAGAAGACCCTTGACGCCGCCGAGTCATCCTCCAGGCTTGCAGTTCACGCAATTCGTCAGGAGCCGAATTTTTAAAGCGGTGGAGAGTTGATGCAGCGTGACCCCAAATTATGGGGCCACATTTATTTAATTAAATAATTATTAATTTTATTTACGTTTTTAGCGGTCGTAGTGGTCTAATTTAATAATTGAGATCGCCTGTGATCTCAACGTTGATTTCGTAGAGTTTAATTATAATTGTTGGTCAATTAAATCATTAGAGTCCAATTAAGTTAGTTAGAGGTCAATTAGGATCAAATTAGTTGTAATTTGATTTTTTACTATTTTTGTAAAACCCTCTCTCCTATATAAAGAGAGGGTAGTCCATCAGTTGTAGGAGGTCGAGTATTATGATAAATTGAGATTGTTATCTCCCTCTCTATTTTCTCTCCTCCCTCCACGCGATCTCCGCGATTCTTCTTCTTCCATCCCTCGTTACCGTCGAGTATTTCTCTTCTCAACCCCTCTCTCTCTTCTACCAAAAAAATCCACCAAAAATATATTATTATTTTATCAACGACGCCGCGCGATTTCATCCGCATCAGCCATCCACCGCCCTCTGGAGCTCTACGCTATCCGACAATCTCGTGGCCTCCCTCCCACAGGACGTTGCACGTACGCCCCCCAGGCTGCTGCTACCCCAGGCCACGTGGTCACCCCGGCGACGCCACATCAGTCCACGTGCGCCCGTACGCCGTCATCCCAGGCCGCCCATCACGCATCTACGCGCCTACTGCAACTCCATCTGGTGATGCTCTACTAAGTCTTCATGTTCTCTGAGATTATCAATATTATCTAGTTCTTTCCTACTTGCTCTGTGTGGCCGCCATGGCATCTACTCCCACATCTATGGACTCCAAGTCCCTGCACCAAACTACATCTATGCTGGTTCAGGGCACTACTATAAAACTCAAAGGATCTGAGAACTATGTTCTATGGTCTCGATCCTTTAAAGTGTTTTTTGGCGGCCAACGTAAGACCTATGTCCTTACCAAAGTTCCGCCCACAGAGACGGACAAAGATTATGATACCTGGTACGTTGATAACTGTCAGATCATCACTTGGCTGACAAATAGTGTTGATCCATCTATTGCATCCAATCTCCTATACAAGGAGACTGTGAAAGCAATATGGGAGAGTCTTGAGAATACCTATTCGCAGAAAACCACCAAATCCAGGCTTTCAGACATATATACTAAGATTTGGTCTACAAATCAAGGAGATGCATCCTTGATTGAGTATTACAGGCTGCTAACAGGTCTATTTGAGGAGCTTCTTATTTTTCAACCGGCATGTTGTGATAAACAGGTGGGGGAGCGAGCAGAGTGGCAAGTATATCGATTCTTATCAGGTTTACACCCTCGGTATAAACCTGTGAAGGACCAGTTTCTGACCGATGTTGCATTACCTACTCTTGAGACCATCTTTGGTCGACTTCAGGAACTTGAGTCTCCTCAACCTCCTCCATCTGCTGAGATATCGGCTTATTTTACGAGAGGATGATCCATCAACTACGGGGGACATGGACGTGAATCTGGCCGGGGACGTGGCCGTGCCTTTGGACGAGGACGAGACTCATCACGTGGTCAAGGGCGTGATCATCCTACTGCACGTTTTCCCCCGTGTATTCATTGTGGTCGTCTGAATCATCCATCGGAACGTTGCTGGGCCAAATTTGGCATGCCTTCTAATGCCAACAGTGCGTATGAGATGACCCCCTCTGATACTGATTATGAGGCCACTGTCTCTAACCAAGAACAACCTGTCAGTGATAGTCAGCCTTCTTTTACTGCCTCTGAATATGCTAGTCTCCGTCAACTACTACAGAACTCTCATAATAATGCCATTACCTCTGCTTCAACTACCAGTCTTGCCACAACCTTTGGTACAGTCGCCAGCACAGCTACTACATCCTACATGGATCATCGACTCTGGAGCCTCGACGCATCTAACAAGGGAAGGTAATCTTCTCACTTATTCCCGTCCGTCTTCGGTTTTGAAAACTATACGTGTTGCCAATGGAGCTCATTCTCCTATTACTAGTGTGGGCACTATGGAGTTTTCCCCCAAACTCAGACTCACAGGAGTGCACTGCGCTCCTGCCTTTCCTCTTAGCTTATTATCTGTTCATAAACTGTGCATTGAGCTTAACTGTCAGGTGATATTTGATAAATTCTGCTGCTATTTTCAGGACATCCGGACGAGGCAGAATTTTGGTGGGAGATATGAGAAGAATGGGTTGTATTATCTTGACATCCCTGTTGATTCTGATTTTGCAGGTGTTGCGTCCATTTCCATTGATTCTCTGCTATGGCATCTTCGTCTTGGTCATCCATCTGCCAAAGCTCTCTCCATGATGTTTCATGAACTTTCATCGCTCAAACCCTTTGAGTGTGAGGCATGTCAATTTGGGAAACATCATCGAGCATCCTTTCCTGCTCGAACTGAGCCTCGTCGTTCTGTCCCTTTCTCCTTAGTCCACTATGATGTTTGGGGACCTTGTCCGATCCGAACACTCAGTGGCCATAAGTATTTTGTTGTTTTTATTAATGATTTTCAGCAGGTTGTCCTAGGTCTATCTACTAAAAGAACGTTCGGAGATTAATATTATGATCAAAAATTTCTTTCATTACGTCAAAAATATTTTCTCCACTACTGTACAAAATTTTTCGTTCTGATAATGCTTTGGAATTCACCCAAAATGACCTTGCCACCTTTTTCGCATCTTAAGGGACCATACATCAAACCTCTTGTCCCTATACATCCCAACAAAATGGGATAGCGGAAAGAAAATTACGACATCTTCTAAACATTGCCTGGTCTCTTCTCTCTCAGATGAAAGTTCCCAAAACCTACTGGGGTGATGCTATATTAACTGCCATCCATCTTACCAACAGGGTCCCTTCGCCTTCTCTAAATGGGTCTACTCCATTCTCTCTACCCTACCCCCACAGAGTCCCCTTTCCCTCTGCCTCTACGGGCCTTTGGTTATGTGTCCTTTGTTCATAAATTTCAAAATGCAGATAAACTCTCACCATATGCGATCAAATGTGTTTTTCTGGGGTACTCTCGCACTCAAAAAGGTTACAGGTGCTATGACCCTCATGGTCATCGCTATTACATCTCGGCAGATGTCACATTTTTTGAGCAAACAAGCTTCTTCTCTCTCATACTATCACTGATATTCCTCTTGATCTTCCACCTCCATCCATTGTCTACAAACGAAGAAACATACCTACACCACCAGAAGTCCCTTTACCTGCCTCACTTTTGCAGGATGATATGCCCTCTCCAAGTATCCCCCCCAATATTGTCTCGGATGATCCTCTAGAGCTTCCCATTGCTCTACGGAAAAGTAAGAGACACTGTACTTCTTATCCGATGTCTCACACCTCTACTGCTAGTTTATCTGCCTATGACAGATGGTACACAGATGCTCTCATGTCTATCTCTATACCACGAGATCACAACAGTGCGTTACAGGACTCTGGTTGGCGACATGCAATGAATGAAGAAATGGATGCGCTCATCTCCAGAGGGACATGGAATCTTGTTCAATGTCCGAAAGGGACTCGACATGTGGCATGCAAATGGGTTTTTACGACCAAACAATCGCCTGACAGCTCAATTGACAGGTTAAAAGCTCGCCTTGTGGCCAAAGGTTTTATACAAACCTATGGCGTAGACTATTTTGAGACGTTCTCACCTGTTGCACGAATGGGGTCTACCATGACTATTCTTTCATTAGCAGCAAATAAATCTTAGCCTATCTTTCAGTTAGATGTGAAAAATGCTTTTCTCTATGGCAACCTTGATGAGGAGGTATACATGATACAGCCTCCATGTTATGAAGTCGAGGGGGAGTATGTATGTCGACTTCGCAAAGCAATATATGGTCTCAAGTAAAGCCCAAGGGCATGGTTTGACAGGCTTAGCACAGAAATAAGCACTCTTGGATTTCAGAGAACAACATCTGATTACTCAGTATTTGTCAGAAAACGAACAACAGGTACTGTTATACTTGCCGTCTATGTTGATGATATGGTTGTCACAGGTGATGATTACAATGGATATCAGAAACCAAGGCCTTTCTTCAAAAGGTACTTGTTACTAAGGACCTTGGTCATCTACGCTACTTCTTGGGCATAGAAGTACTTCGCACTACAGAAGGACTTCCCTTCTCACAGAGGAAATACTGTCTGGACATTCTTACTGAAGCAGGAGTCATCGGATGCAAGCCCTCTGGTATTCCTGCAGATCCAAAGAAGCACGTCACCTTGTCTGATTCTACCTTTGACGATGTCACTCGATACAGAAGCCTTGTTGGTAAACTCCTCTACCTTACTGTCACCAGACCAGATATCTCCTATGCAGTTAGCAGAGCTAGCCAACACATGGAACGGCCGTGTTACAGCCACTGGCAGGATGTCCTACAAATTCTACGACACTTGAAGGAATCTCCAGGGCGTGGTCTCTTTTATGGGGCAAATGGGCATACGGATGTTATTGCATATGTTGATACCGATTATGCAAGTTCTCCAGAAGATCGACGCTCTACTACAAGCTATGCTATGATGGTTGGAGGAAATATTGTTACATGGAGGAGCAAGAAACAGACCGTAGTGTCCAGATCCAGTGCAGAGGCAGAGTATAGGGCAATGGCTCAAGCTACATGTGAGATCACATGGTTATTGGCTTTTCTTCGAGAACTTGGCATTAATGTCACTACTCCTATTCCTCTATATTGTGACAACAAATCTGCAACTTACATTGCCACGAATCCAGTGTTCCATGAACGAACCAAGCACATAGAGATAGACTGCCACTTCGTACGGGATGCTGTCAAAACTGGAAGAATTACTACTCCGCATATCAGCACTGATCTTCAGCTTGCAGATATCTTCACAAAAGCCTTACCCAAGAAACGCCTGTCGTGGATTATTTCCAAGTTGGGCTTGATTGATAAATATGCTCCAACTTGAGGGGGAGTGTTATGAATATATGTAGCGGCTATAAGCCATTACTCATTGTAACCCTTGTAAGGGTATTTCTGTATTTTCTCCATCCTGTACTCTCTAGGGTTTCTAGGGGTGTCCTATATAAGGACCCCTAGACCCATTAGAATAAGACACGCTATTACATTTCCTCTGACAGTTATATTGAATACCATGCAGCTGGGAGGACAGCTGACTTCAAACATGTTATATTCAATAAAAATCTCCAGACTGAGAAAGAGATAGCAATCTTTGTCCACATCCAGTTGAAAGAGAGACCAACCACGTATCATAGAAATAGAAAGAAGAATCCTCAATGTAGAATGGCGGACAACAAGAGCAAACGTATCCTGACAGTCCACCCCATAGGTCGGGGTGAACCCACGAGCGACAAGCATGGTCTTTTATCGATCCATACTATCATATGCACAGTGTTTCATTGTAAAAACCCACTTGCTCCTCACAACAGATAAACCCGGTGGAGCAAATGTTGTAAAAAGCCCTCCGGATGCTCGCCTAGGTTCCCAAGCGAGGCGAGGCCATATTTTTTTGCCTCCCTCCAGGAGAGGTGTTTTGCCTCAGGCGTCGCTCAAGCGAGCGCCTGGCTTGAGGCTCTAGGCGCTCAAGGTAAGTGTCTAATGCTAAAGTAGGACTTTTGCCGAATTTGTGTGATTTTTATCTATGTTAAGGTTTTTATATTAGATATATTAGTTCTAAGTATCATTAACATATTAGTTCTAAGTATCATTAACACACACACTTATAAATATGCACACACATGTATATGTAATTTATACACATGTCTATTACATATACGTATACATGTACGTTCATGTTTTAGTTCTAAATATTACATATGCTTTTGACTAAAAAGTATATATTCTTCTATATATATATATATTAGTTTGAAGCAAGGCCTTAAATGTCGGTTTCGGTCACCATTTCGGTACCGACCAAAATAGAATTTCGATGGAATTTCGGTGGAATTTCGACCGAAATTTCGGTCATTTCGGTCATTTTTTGTACTAGGACCCCCATATTTCGGTCATTTCGGTCATTTTGGTCGAATTTCGATTTCGACTGGATATCGATATTAGACAGAAATTCGACCGAATTTCGCTGAAATTTGAGGCTATGGTTTGAAGTATTATAAATACATATATATACACACATAAATAGACAAAACACACACGTATACATAGGCATGCACACACACTTATACATAAACACACACACTTATACATAAACAGATACACATGTACGCAAATATATACGCATATAGATACACATACATGTGAATACACACATAAACACAAATATTCAATACATATAAATACATACGTAAGTACACGCATATATTATACATACACATATTAATAAATAGTGGATTGATCATAAAATATAATTCAGTGATAGCATATACATATACATATACATATCATGTACATGCACACATTTATATACACGCTTGTAAACACAACCACAAATATATCGGATTGATTTTATAATGAAATATAAGTTATACATACATATACTTACAACTATACATACATATATACACACACATGTACACGTACAATTTATATGCGCGCATGTAAACACACCCACAAATATATTAGATTGATCTTAGATTGAAATATAAGTTATACATATATATTTACAATTACACATACATACAGATGTGTGTATGTGCATATATTATATAGACTCACGCATAATTTATTTATTTTTATATATGACGCCTTGTTTTTCTCACGCGAGCGCCTAGGTGAGCGCCTAGCGCCTCGAGCGTTTTGCACCCCCTAGCTCCTTGGAGCGCCTCTCATTTTTAACAACACTTCATGTGCCAGAGACTGTAACGCAGCCATCTCTTCCTCCATAGCAAGGCACCACTGACTAATTTGTAACGCATCCTGATATGTCAGCGATAAATCCATGGCAGATAGTCCGACAACAAACATCCAAAACTCCTTTGAGAGGCATGCAAGAGAAACATTGGAAGCAAGAGGACATGTACCCAAGGTTCGAAAAAACGAAAGGCGGAACGAGGCGTTTTCCCTGGAAGCGAGGCGAGGCGTAGCCTCGAGGCGGTCGAGGCGTAAGCCTCAGTTTTGTATAGAAAAATAATTATAAAATATATAATAAATATATTTATTGGTGAAATAATATAATCTGACAAATATATAGTATATAACAATGTAATATATGATGATATTATGAAGATAAGAACATGAAAAAAGGATATGTCAATGACTCAATGCCATAAGCCTTTCTAAATTTCTACCTAATCAAAAGGAAATCATTGGTTATAACTTATAACTATCACGAAAAAATATCCAAGTTGTCATAAATATCCAAGTTGTTGATATGAATCATATGATTTGAATCCTAACTATATGTTCTACTATACTCAGGCGAAGAACGGTTGTATGCATCCCCCCTGTTGCACCATACCCTACCAGAACGGGGGTCTCGCTGTTGCACTATATGAAGGAAGTCAAATTTAAGCATTCATTTTGCATAAATTAATAGTTAGACATAATTAATAGTAAATATGAAGTAGTTTGCTGAAATAGTTACACATAATTAACAGTAAATATGGAGTTAGGGGTACGAAAGAAGCATCAGATTTAGACATTTAACTTGTATAATCATTATCCTAAACAAGTATATATTTATAAGCTTCTCAAACCACCATGTGAACTATTAAAATCATAAAAAAATCTTAAAAAACATAAAAACGCCTCGGAAAACGCCTCGACCGCCTTGAGACGGAACGCCTCGAGGCTACGCCTCAGCCACTCGAGGCGCACGCCTCACTGGACAAGGCCGAGGCGTACGCCTCGAGGATAAAAAGGCCCGCCTCGTCTCGAGGCGTACGCCTCGACCGCCTCGAGGCGTGCCTTTTAATACCATGCATGTAGCACATGTACGCATTTGCTTTCATAAAGAAATAGGCACGTCAAGGTCCTCAGCCTCCTCAGTAACCGAGGAAAGACCATCTGTAGCCACCAACTCATCATGTGGTAAATGCAAATCATTAATGCCATCAGTAGAAATCAAATGCTCAGAACATACCGGGGGCATGCTGGATGATGAAGGCCTATGAGCACGAGGTCGGTGAGTGTGGACATGTGGGGAAAAGATGGAAGCGACCGGTGGAGGTGGTAGAGGAGGAGATGGCGGTGATGACGGGACATATGGAACTGGGGATGTAGTAGGAAGTGTAGTAGTCGTAGGCGTTATAGAAGAAATCGAAGGTATAAGCATGTACACCTCTTCTCAAGAATCCAAAGGAGACAACTTATCACCGGTAGGAGAGAAAAACATAATAGACTCAAAGAAAGTGGCATCCTCACTAATATAATATTTTCGTCGAACAGGACCAAAACAACGATATCTTTGTTGAGTTTTCGAATACCCCACAAAGACACACTTGACAGCTCTAAGAGAGCTTGTCATGACAAGGAGACGTATGATGAATAAAGGCAAAAGACCCAAATACACGAGGAGTGAGGGAGAAAAGATCCTTCTCGGAAAATGTAATCAAGCATGGAATATTTTCTCCCAACACAGATAAGGGCATACAATTCACTAGGTAACAAGTAGTTAGAACTGCATCTCCCCAATAGGAATGAGAAGCACAATCTGAATCACGAGGGTTCTGGTGACATCCAAAAGGTGACGATGTTTGTGTTTGGCCCATGGAAGGCCGTATCCCGATATATCGGCGATATATCGGTGATATATCGGTATCGAGAGGTCACCGATATATCGCTAATATGTCCGATATCGAGTATCGACAGGCAAAAAAGGCAAGTCGAATCCCGATGTCGGCGATATGTCATCGATATATCGCCGATATATCGGCGATATATCGGTATCGACATGGTACCGATATCGATACCGATATCGATATGTCCTTCCATGGTTTGGCCGCCCTGATGTGTTGGGATGTATAGGCACATGAAATCTGATGTACAATACAAAGGGTCTTGAAGAGCCGTGAGAGTTGCAGATAACTGAATTCTAATGCATTGTCAAAATGAATGTACTTAATATTTGCAGAAAAATCGTTCTTTATTTCTTTAATAAACGATTGAATGACAAGACCAGCATCAGACTTGTTTTTAAGTAGAAACACCCAAGACAACATGGAAAAATCATCAACAGTAATAAGATAAAATATGCGTACCTAATGGTCGGGGATACGAATCGAACCCCAAATATAAAGATGAGTCGACTAAAAAATACTACGACTACGATGACTTTGACGACTCTGAAATGGAGACCAGTAGTACTTCCCAAGCTAGCAAGCCTCTCACTAGTGGGTAGAGCTAGGAGAAATCTGAGGAAGCATGTGATAAAGCCTCTGCAGATGAAGGTGACCAAATCGAAGGTGCCACACAAAAGGAGAGATTGATCCAGTGCGAATAAACGAAGCACCAGCATAGAAGACTGGACCAGTCTATAGAGACCACCTAACTCACGGCCAGATCCAATCACCATGCCCGTAAGAATGTCCGGAAACACAAGGGAAGACGTATCGAATATGGCACGACAATGTAAGTCTTTGGTGATTTGACTAATAGACAATAAATTCATAGAAAATCATGAGCATGAAGAATATTCTATAGGCGCATAGCCAAATTCAACTGCACCTCCCCCTGTCCCAGTGATGGGAGAGTGGGTCTCATATGTTATAACTATCTATTTGCCCGGTCGAATCGATCTGTATGCACTAAACTGCCCTTTATCACCACATAGGTGGTGTGAAGCTCCTTAATCCATAGTATAATCCATTCCGGCAAATCTGCTCTGTAACAGATAGTAAAAGCATATCCAGTATCAGATGTGGTGGCAGATAATGCTGCATCTACCTCTGAAGATCCTGATGGAGCAGTAGATAACCCAGGTGCAAGCATGATCTCTCTTAGTCTTGCCACCAACTCATCGAAACTCTGATCAGATGTCGGAGGAGCACCAGATGGTTGATTATGTTCTGCAACACGAGTTGAAACAGGAAAATCATGCTTAGAGTAGCATGTATCCTCAGAATGACCGTGTTTATGGCAGTAGGTGCACGGCTGATGAGGTTGACTACCCTCTCCTCTGCCACGGGTATTGCACCCTTTGAATAGTGTAAAACCCCCTCTACCATGAGATGCAGCCAAGATGATGAGGTATGTGACTGCTGAGTAGCATCACCATGTCCTATAGAAAGCCTATGGTATGACTCCTCCATTTGATGTATAGTGGTTTTCATAAGAATCTGTGACCAAGCTGCATCATTTTCAGGATCAAGGGCAGCTAGAAAAACTCTAGTCATCACCAAATCTCTGTAAGCCTTGAGCTGTTCTGGCGAAGCAGTCAAGGGAATGAAACCATGAGGCTTCTCAAGCATACCCCTGAGAGAACTGTAAAGGGTATGAAGAGGACGTCTATTCTGCTTTGATGTGAAGATATCAAGTTGTAGTTGCAGTATCTTCGATTCATTCTTCGCATGCGAGTAAGTAGTATCGAGAATGTCCCACATCATCTTTACGGTGGGATGACTCAGAATATCATTGACTATCTCCACAGACACCTTCCCAGACAGCCAGACATGTGCATAGGTGTCATCTGCCTCCCACGAGGCATTAATCCCAGTCTTATCGATTGGTTCGTCATGTGTCAGAATGTGCTTCTTACCGTTGCACTACATTAGGCTCATGAATTGCATAGCTCATAACTCATAATTAGTCCCATCTATCTTGACAATGGGTGTTGGACCTTTGACGGCACCCGAGGATGGGACATCGACCTTGGAGTCGACCATGTTGTCTAACATGATGACGACGACTGCTACGAAGACAAGGGCTCTAGACAAGGATGAATGCATCTACACAAACATACGGGAAAATGGTTGCGGGTGTAGACTCATAAAACATCTTCCATCCATTAGAGGCTTCTTCAGGTAGCTAGGGTGGTTTAGACGATCAAAACCACCCTAAAAACATCAAAAATCAGACTGAACCATTAATCAAATAGCTCTTGGCAGTGATTTCTAAGCCTCAACGAACGACGATGATGACATCTAGGACGCCATAAGAGTTGGAGATAACCCCTAACTCCTAAGATGGCGGAGAGTCGCAGCTAAACAACGAAAAGCAAGGAGGTGTGGCGGCGGCGACTAGTAGCTGTTGCTGCCATGTCGGCTACAGCTGCGGCAGATGACTGCTACTACTTCTACTTCGTAGCGGTAGCTTTGGTAGCGATGGCCTACGGCTATTGCGGCCGAGATGGGAGACGTCCCCTAGGGCTTAGGTAGGGAAGGAGCGACTAGGGCACAGGCTCCGATCTAGGACAGACGTTCTAATACCATGTGGAAGGAAAAGAAGATTCAATTGTATTCCATTGAGACCCTAGGGCTCTCTTATATAAGAGAAAAACCCTAGGAGAAAATTACATAAAGAAGATAAAAGAATAAGTAAATATAAATAAAGAACAAACAAAAACATCCATCTCATCAGAAATAACATATTCACTTCCCCAAATTGAATAAATATAAGGCAACAAGAAAAGCAAATATTACACACACATCAACTTTGCTTAAAAGATATTTTTTTCAGGTAAAGGATGATAAAAGGAAAATACTGTCCCATGCCCAGATAAAACTTCAATTAGATGCATGGTTTAAAGTACCGGTGTCACATCTCCAATATCAAAAAGAGGCATGTCAACATGTCGTCGGCCTAAAGATAAAATTCCATAATCAATTCAAAAGATGTTTTTACTGGTTCCTAAATGAAAAAGTATTGCTATTCTCCTCATCTTACATTAAGGGGTTTAAGGTGCTTGATATGTAAAACCTTGTACATTTATTATATCTAAAACCTAAACTCATTATATAAACACATTATATAAAATATTCTATTTAAATTCTATCTCACTATAACGTTGAAAGTGAAAGAAGCAGAAAGAGTATATCACATTAGGATATGACCGATGGATCAAAAATAGGAATAGAGGCAGAACAATTGACTAGATTGGAGGGGCACGTTAATATATATATATATACACACACACACACACATCAACTTTGCTTAAAAGACACACACACATCAACTTTGCTTAAAAGATATTTTTTTCAGGTAAAGGATGATAAAAGGAAAATACTGTCCCATGCCCAGATAAAACTTCAATTAGATGCATGGTTTAAAGTGCCGGTGTCACATCTCCAATATCAAAAAGAGGCATGTCAACATGTCGTCGGCCTAAAGATAAAATTCCCTAATCAATTCAAAAGATGTTTTTACTGGTTCCTAAATGAAAAAGTATTGCTATTCTCCTCATCTTACATTAAGGGGTTTAAGGTGCTTGATATGTAAAACCTTGTACATTTATTATATCTAAAACCTAAACTCATTATATAAACACATTATATAAAATATTCTATTTTAAATACATGGCATTAAATCATTACATTATTTAAGAAGAAATGAAGAGTAATAAAAGTAAAAAAAATTAGACCAAGTAAGAAAACAAACCTAATATAGATCTACAAATGGAAGATAAAAGTAAAAAAACAAGGAAGCAATAGCAACAACACAAAAATCATTCTTACATAGATGTGTAGCTCTCAACATCTTTAAATCTTATGCATGCCGGAAATAGTGGCATGCCCCCACATATTTGCCCATATTGATCTATATTTCAATGTTTTTAAGCAGATGCTCCCCTCATTTCACTTATATCTTTGAAGTAACCAGCATGTCGTTAGATGTGCTCTCGGTATTTGGGAGGACATTCTACTGGGGAAATGGCAGGTACACTGGCATGTCACGGTGTCTGAATTCAAGATTAAATGTATTTAAAGGTGAGCCATCTAGAAAGTTTATTGAGGAAAACGAGGGTGAGACGTCAACGAGATGCCTACCTATATATTCACAATATAAAATAGATACAAAGACCAAAAGGTCCTTCAGGTTCTTGCATGTTCAATTATATTTTCCATGTATATTCATTGACCCGAAATATAGAACCATTCTGTACAAGCCAAATACACCATAGGATACCTGCCACCCAAATCTTGGTGGGGCTAATCCCATGTCCCAAAGCATCCAGGGATGCCCAGAAGCCAATCCAGAAGGTAGAGATCGTCTCAGTTAGCGTTGCGGCCCACACCTCCTTTGCAGCATACCAACCGAAGAATAAGTGCTCAACATTCTCCTTTTTCACCAAACAACGTTAACAAATGTTACACTCCCAGTAGAAACCCTAGCTTGTCACTCTCCCGTCATCAGACGATCTCTTCTCAAGAACCAAATAAAGAATTAGTTCTACAACAAAATCTTTCACCTCCATATGTCTATGAACTGGTCAGAGGCATTCCCTGAATCAAAACCACTGCCAAGTAAAAGGCCTCGTATGCTTTCTGCATCGTGAAGCGCCCATCAGTCCAACACCAATGATCCATAGTATTATACAATCCTTCGCAAGATGGTAAATTCTCCAAAAGCTATAAAAAACTCCACAATGCATTGATCCAATAAGTCAGTATGAAAAGGAGGGGTCCAGCTTCCATCCTCCCACCAGTCTCCTACTGAACATTCTGTATCAACTGCCAAAGCGAAAAAATGAGAAACAAATATGCAATGTCCCTTGGCCGATCCAACTATTAATATAGAAACGGAAACCGTAACCATCACTTATGACAGGACTCATGAGAGGAACCATGTGAGGGAACCTCAAGCACACCTCCTTCTAGAAACCAGAGGACACAAGTATAGCAACTTGTGAAGATGGATCCAAACAAACCCCATAAATCGAGCGCAAAGTCCTGCATAGCAGATCGGATCCTCCTCCCTATATTCAGCTCATCGATAATAAAACAGTATTCATCGCCTCCATGTTTCGAAACCCCAACCAACCATCCCCCTTCAACACCAAGGTTTTCCACCAAAGGCATCATCCTCTGTGACTCCCCTAACGAGGCTCAAAGAAACATCTCATACTCCAACTCCCCTTTCACTCCAACAGATAGCAGGCATGTAGATAAAAGAACACCAAGATAGCCAAGAGAACCGCCTTCAACAGCAGTAGGCAACCACCTCAGGATCGTGGCAGCTTGCCAACTTCTACATTCTCTCAATAACAGATATCTGATTGGATTGTCGTAGTTTTGCCTCCTACTATTGACAGTCCAGGATAGAGGATAGGGAGGACCCCTCGTTGCGTTGATAAAGCAGTTTTACAAATCCCCATCTCCTCCTCGTCCATCCCAAAGGGAAACAAAAATTTTCATAAGATTATTTGCAGGCTCGAGATCAAACCAAACATCTCTAGAACAATGGTCATCCATCTGCAAAAGTAACCTCATCCTCCACAAACAAAATGGTATCATCAATGTACTGGAGAATGGGAACAGAAATTTATCCCATATGAAAACCACTCAGGAAACCTCCTTCCTTTGTCTTCGTCGCCATTATTGCTAGATTATTTTCAGGCTCAAGATCAAACCAAACATCTCAAGAACAATGGCCACCCTTCTGCAGAAGTAGCCTCTCCCTCCATGAACAAAACGGTATCATCAGCATACTGGAGAATGGGAATGGAAATCTCTCCCATATGGAAACCAACTAAGAAAGATCTTCCTTTGCTTTCGTCGCCATTATTGCTAGATTATTTTCAGGCTCGACATCAAACCAAACATCTCAAGAACAATGGCCATCCTTCTGCAGAAGTAGCCTCTCCCTCCACAAACAAATGGTATCATCAGCGTACTGGAGAATGGGAACATAAATCTCTCCCATATGGAAACCAGCCAGGAAACCTCCTTCCTTTGCCTTCATCACCATTCTTGCTAAAGCATCAGCCACCACAACAAAGAACAGTGGTGTCAGTGGATAACCATGCCTAACATGGCTGAAAGAAATCACCCTCCTACCTACCATTCACCAAAACTGCATAGGAAGCAATCATCGGACATCTCTTCATCCAGCCAATCCAACCTATGGTGCAGGGGTGTCCAAATGAATCGCCAATCGATACAATCGTAAGACATCACAAAATCCACATTCCACAAGAACCCTTAGTTTAGTCCTTCGGCATTCAGCAATAATCTCATATTCCAGCACAAGTCTATCCATCATGCAATGGCCCAGGATGAAGGTCGTCTGGACTGCGTCAATAATAAAGCGAAGCACCTCTTGCAACATGTTTGCCAGCACATTAGCCATTATTATGTAAACAATATTAAATAAGGCAATATGTCGCAAGTCCTCCATGCATTTCACCACATCCTTCTTAGGCAGAAGCCAAAAAATGATCAATTCAACCACTCAAAAACAGTCCTCCATGCATTTCACCACATCCTTCTTAGGCAGAAGCCAAAAAATGATCAATTCAACCACTCAAAAACATCATTTGTCAGACTTTTTTTTGAAAGAATATCATTTGCCAGACATAACTTCTCTACCACATCCAAAGTCTCCTGCCCAATAAGATCCAAAAAATCCCTGATGAAGAAAATCGACAAACCATCCGAACAGAGAGAGACAAGTATTCAGATCAAAATTCAACCGCTTGAACTCCAAATGCAAGAAACGGTTTATCAACTCCTCAGATTACAGGTCAGACAACTGTGGGACATCTCTTCTCATACATCTAGCACCACCAACAGGTACACATCTGCTGAGCTCAAGATAATGTCATCTCAAAGTGTCAAATGGTATGGTCACCAACCAACTCTCCCCATCCACCACCAAAATGAGCCATCAGGTTCCTCATAGAGGTGAAGATGGCAAGGATAAGGAGTTTCTGCATTTTCAGTTGAACAGGAGAGTAAACGTGTAAAAAAACTTTTCGATTGATGAGGTCCATTCTGTGATATAGGATCGGAATGCGAATGGGGGACCTGGTCCTAGAGGTTTTCGGTTCTTTTTTATATTTTTAAGGAATTTTGGTGCTTGGTCAGCACAGATACTTTGAATATGATGAAGGAATTTGCTACAGAAAATCATGGCTTTGAAAGGTTGATCGCGTGCACTCATCTTCCAGTACCGAAGGAGGAGGTTTTCAAAAGAGTGGAGAATTTCCGACCAGTTGCTCTTTCCATAGTCGTGTATTTAGTTGTAGCCAAGATGTTAGCTAACTGGTTGCAAAATGTTCTGAACAAGCTTATCGATGAGGTTCAAATTGCCTTTATCCCAGACAACTTAATGATGACAGTGTTGTTACAGGCTCAGAGATTGTGTAATTGGAAACAAAGAGAGGTTTGAGAAATCCTATAAAAATTGATTTCTCGAAGGCATATGATTGTATTGATTAGTGTTTTATTGATGCAGCCTTGGCAAAGTGAGGCTTCCCAAATTATGGATATTATGGATGAAGAGATGCATCACTACCACGTCTCAATTGGTCTTTATTAACGGGAAGCAAAAGGGGGTTCTTTTTAGCCATAGCAGAGGATCGGCTAAGGTTGTCAACTCGCCCCACTACTTTTTGTGCTTGCAGTTGATGCCTTTGCATTTTTTATGCCCTTGCAACTATGGAGAGGCAAGTAATGCAGAGAGGTGGTAACTTGGGGTACAGTCGAAATGATATCTCTATCGCGTTGTTATAATACATTGATGACACCATTTTTACTGAGGGAGTGTCAGAGGTCGAAGGCATGTGTATTGTGCTTGATATTTTCAGGGAGCTCTCAAGGCTACTGATCCACTTTTTCGAGTTTAGTTTGCCAGAGACCGAGACTGATTATTGCATGGTGTTCATCTCAACCCCATGTGGTTGCCTTCCTCTCAGTTACTTAGGATTGCTTCTCTCCAATGGCATGTAGGGTCAGTCGGATTGGTTGCCGATAGTTTAGAGAATGGAGCGGAAACAAGTGGGATGGAAGGCCTATTAAATCTCAATAGGTGGTTGTGCTCCTAGTGTTGGCAACAATCCATGTTTTCTTCATGTCCACATGATCCTTCATGTGGGGATCCGTCATCGCCTTGAGTCATGTATGGGTTGACTTCTCTGGTGCTCTTAACATAGCAATTCCAAAGGGTTGCACCTGTATGTGGGCTTTGTGGCTAGCTAGGAACCATGAGGTTTTCAGGCAAGATAGATTTTATGTTGAGAATGGGGTAGAGCATGCAAATTTTTTGGCCATAGCCCGATCTATGTAATATTCGACGAATAACCTTATACTTGTACCCTTGTGAATTAATAAAGAAGTTCTTGAGTGTACACCTTAAGGTATTTTGCCCATTTTCCTTTCGAAAAAAAAAAAGAATGACATATTTTGAACATCAGACCTATGTGTTTTGATTAAATGACGAAGCAATTTGATGCTAGACTTGTAAATCTAAATATATGTGCTTAGATCCATACAACTTCGATGAGATCCAACAGTTTTATGATTGTTTTATGTGGATTTGACTAGATCATAATGGATCTCAATACGTTAAGATATATCCAAGTTTTAATAAACAAAATCAATCAAGTTTTAGATGATTTAAGCTAGGATGTGCGGTTCTATATAGATCTTTTTGCCTCTAGTTTATATTCTCCGTGTTAGTTTAACCAAGGCCCTAAATGTCGGTTTCGGTCACCATTTCGGTATCGACCAAAATAGAATTTCGATGGAATTTCGGTGGAATTTCGACCGAAATTTCGGTCATTTCGGTCATTTTTTGCACTAGGACCCCCATATTTCGGTCATTTCGACCATTTCGGTCGAATTTCGATTTCGAGGCCATGAGTTTAACTAATAGATCCAATGGCATGAAAATCCAGGTAATTTCCGTCAGCTCACTGCTGCTCTATACATCTACTGGTAAGTTAAAAACTCACAGCAAAAGATGACTAGAGGGGTAGTAGATCCATGTCCACATTAAAATGAGTGACTTGTACACGGTGAGAAAAGGGTAGTAGTTGCCTAGAGGTGCACTCTGCAGCATGCAGGTGAGCGTGTTGGGCCAAGGTGGATGAATGATACATTGATACATGAGCACGCATTTCCAAATTTTATCACAGATTAGCACTGAGATGTACTGTCGTAAATTGTGGAAGCTTGCAATGATCGTGGGCACGTGCGCTTAAGCCCAGGAAGTGTTGGTCTCCGACCACGGATGCATGTTTCCAATGCATGGCGGAGAGGCAGTAGGGCGCTTTTTCAGGATACTGTGCACATGAATGCATGTGTTGTTTGTTTGCGCTCGAGCTGCAAAATGGCGATATGTGTACACGCAATTCAGCGAGATTGTGCATGTGAGCACGTAAAAGCATGTAAAGGCTTGTGAGTGAGTGAGTTGTTGGGCATATGTGCATGCATTTGAAAGTGAAAGGTGGCTTTTGAGCTCAGGTCTGCACTCATCAATAACTTGACGTGTTTTTGAGAGATTTTGGTCGAATCCAGTACTGATGTTATGTTTTAATCTCAAATGATATGCATAAATATCCAAAACACATGCTCTTGGATTTTTAAATAATATCGAGGGAATTTTTTACTTATAAATGGGTGAATTGCATAGTTGTGACACAATGTAAGTGCAAACTACATTTATGCCCCGCAAAGGAAGTTGAACAAAAATGTGAAAATTATCAAAAATATTCCTGGACTCGTCTTGAACTATTTTATGTATGAAAGAACATAGAATGTGTATATACGCCTGTTTAAAGTCCAAATGCGTGTTACAATATCGCATGACTGAAAATGGATTTAAATGCACAAAATGGACATGTTATTATATTTTTCAGTAAAGATAGGATGAACATTCAGATATCCATAAAGAATATATATTTAAAATACAACAACAAAGCCTTTTCTCACATTAAGTAAGATAGGCAACATGGATTCTTTGCTTCCATCCATAGCTATCTTGGGTCAATTTCGAACATAGATCCAAAAAACTAAGATCACTTCGTATAGTCTCATTCCAACACTTCTTGGGCTTTCATCGCCCTCTCTTAGCTGGCTCAATATCCCAAAACTCGTCTCTCCTAATTGGTGCATCAGCCGACCTCCTTTTCAAATGGTTAAACTACCTTAAGCAGTTTTCTTACATCTTATCATCAATCGGGGCTACACCAACTTTCCTTGTGATTGCATCATTATGAATCCAATCTTTACATGTGTCCACACATCCACTTTAGCATTTTCATTTATGATATTGCCATTCTCTGCATATGTCTATTGTTCACATACTAACAATCAGATCCATAGAGCATAGCAGGTCTCACGGCTGCTTTGTAAAATTTTCCTTTGATTTTCAAAGGAATTTTCCTATCACGGAGAATAAAAGAGGCTCATATCCACTTTAGCCAACTTGCATTTATTCGTATTAGCAACATCTCCATCAATTTCCCCACATGTTGCAAAATAGATCCCAAGTATATAAAAGAATCTATCGTCTGAATGTTATCGTCGCCAATCTTCACCTTGATTCATTCGCATTTGCTTCCATCAAAAGTACACTCCATATATTCGATAGTAGCCCTACTTATATGAAATCCTTTAGTCACCAATGCATGTCTCCAAACCTCAAGATTATCATTTACTCCATCTCTAGTCTCATCAATCACAAGGTTCAGGAAAGCGGTATGCGTATACGTTCGGACAGGTCACTGAATAGTGCTTAAGCGGTATGCGGGGGCATATACGGGGTATAAGTGGTTCGACATGGTTTCCTAGTTTTTTATTTAAAAATAAATAAATAAATACAAAAGTGACTACAACAGAACTAAATTTATGCATAATTTTGGTCCAACAGAAGATCTAAGAAAAATAACTTTCATATAAAGGTCAATACTTCAATAGAAAAGTTGGCAAACATGATAATTAACAACAATAACCAAAATATGTATCTGAAAGAAAATTGAAATTCAAAACAAATAACATTAGCAAAAGTACTAATTAAGATAGCATAAATGAAATGTTCAAGCGACAATATTCTACTAAGTACAAAGCAATTCTAAGATAGTCATCCTCAAATTCCACTGCGATGTTGTCTTCATCTTCACTCTCTTCATCGGACAGGAGTTCTTCCTCATTCAAACTCGGCAATGAGGTTGAACTAGTAGCATGCTTTTGGCTTCTTCTGTATTGAACCAAATCTTCAGCGCCAGTTGCATCAGCCACTAAGTTCCATGTCAGCCCCGATCCTTGGAAAACTTCATCATCTCCTTCATCTTCTTCACCAATCCAATCTCGCAAATGGGTTCTATCATTTGTGGCAAATGGATCATTTCATTTTTTCAGATGGTGATCCCTCAACTTGGTGTTGAATCTGACATACACCAAATCATTTAATCACTTGAATTAAAGCTTGTTCCTTTTCTTCGTATGGATCTACAAAATCACCATAAATATATCATTAACCGCCCCATTAATGATGTGTAGCATGTGAGATGTGTGGCACCATTTTTTTAACTTTACCACCTCAAAAGTGCTCCAATTCCTTTCACAACCCGAGGAAGAAGCTGTCAACTTTAAAACTTTCATTGCCATTTCCTTCAATTGTGGCGTTTCCATGCCATGTAATTCCCACCAACAGGTTATTTTCAAGAAAAAATAGTTAATAATTGTTAAACATATAATACATGGATTGAAATCATCATCAATAATTGACCTCTGTCTAAAAGCCAAAGGATTGCCAAAAGATCCTTCCGCCCCTTCATATAAAGGCAACTCCTTCCTGGTGATGATATCTTAGATCTCTAGATCAGGATAGAAAGTATCCATACAATCCAAGAATCCCTTCAGGGCAAGGCCTTCCCTCTGGATTTGAGCATTGCCCCTATAGAAGAAGTAGGGATTCAAATAATATGCAGCAAGGTGGAGGGGGCTATCCAGTCTTCCTTTTGATTTTGAGTCAATGGCATCAACAAATTGTTTGTAAGATGCTTCGACATCTTTGAAAATGCTCATGATCTCTTTTCTAGCATCTTGCAACTCACCATATACAAACCCCATGGTCGGCCTCCTATCTCCATCAACAATCCACAAAGCATGTACCAACAGAGAAAAGACCTTCAATATTAAAGACACTTGAGTCCAAAATGAAGGACTCAAAACTATGGAGCCATTTCCCCCTTCTTTGTCTTGTACCATTTACAAGCTCTCCATTCATCAGAAGAAAACATAGGTCTCAACTTATCCTTCTTCTCCATCACAGATTGCAAAGTGAGATATGTGGTATCAAACCTTATTGTTCCTGGCCTCACTATCTTGCCCTTTAGCGATAAATTGTCTCATCAGGCTCAATGTTTTTGCATGAATGTATATGAAGACAGTCAATGTACTTGCCTTTGTGATGGCAGATTTCACTTTCGATTCTTTGTTGATCTCTTCTAGCATAAGATCGATGCAATGTGCTGCACAAGAACTCTACAATATCGCGGGTACTTTGTTCTCAAAATTCTGCCAGCAGCTATATTGGCAGATGCATTGTCTGTCACTACTTGGACTACATTGTCAGGCCCAACTTCCTCAATGGACTTATCCACTAAGGAAGCACTGTACTCTGCGGTATAAGAATCTGCAGACGAGTCGGTAGAATTCAGAAAACTAGTTCCAAGCATGCAATTGACATAAATATTCATTATGCTCCTTCCTTTCCAATCAGTCCATGCATCCGTCATAATGGAACATCCAAGAGTCTTCCAACTATCACGATGTGCTTGCAAGAACTATGTTGTTTCCTTAACTTGTTCCTTCAAAAGAGTTTCTGATAGCTCATAGTACGTTGGAGGCTTTTACGACCTCACATATTGTCCAATTGCTTCGCACATTCGAAGAAATGAGTCACTTTTGACCAAAAAAATGTCATTGTCATAGAAGTACTTTGCCACGAATGAATTCATGTGCACGTTCCTCATTGGCAAAGGTATCTTTGACTGTGGATGGGTGAAGACTCTTCGCTGGCACATCTTCTGCTGAAGTTTGCAGCCTTTTCCCAACCCTCTCTTCGTCAGTCAAGGGTTGATTAATCTTGATGGAGACTTGCCCTTGAATTTCTTTCATCCTCGAGGTCTTCTCATTCCGTTTCACTTCAATTCCTTCCATGTTGTCCATAATTTCTTTCTTCACCTCAGGAGACACATTGGGACAAGATGTTGTATTACCTTTAATGTGAGCCAAATGTTGCGTCATGCGATTGATCCCTCCTTTCACAACCTTATGGCACAATCAACAAGTGGCCATGCTGGGGCTACTCGGAATCGCTAAAAAAGCATACTTCCATCCAAGATCATAGGAACCATAAGGAATAAAAAACTACGATGTTTCGCTTCTCTGAATAGGAGGCTCACTTTCAGTTCCAGGTGTAGGAGAAGAACTGCTGTCAGATGGTAGTCTATAGGCCATAGTTCTCTGGCATTCAATCATAATTATAAAATACAAAATATCAACGAAAAAATTAATATGCATGTACAACTAAGAGTTTTAGCCTTTTGAACAAACAATTGTTTAAAGAATTATGCATGAACAAAAAAAGTTTAATATGCATTGCATACTATCCTTACTCTCCTATATATTGATATTCGAGCTAATCTTTTCTTCCAACTAATATATTAGAGTAATAGGAAGTTTGCCTCATCTCATATTATTCAATACTAACATGCAAGAGAAGAACTAATCTTGTCTTTTACGTTAAATTTGCTACATCTCATATTAATCAAGAATTATATGCAAATTTAAACAAAAAATATTCAAAAATAAAATAAAAATTAAAATCATTGAAATCGAAAATAAAAAAATAAACCTTTGGACAGTGACGACGGAGGTGGGAGGTGGTGGAGGCACAGCTGGCGGAGGAGCTAGAGGAGGCAAAGGTGCTGGGAAGGGGCGAAGGTTGGGAGGAGGCGGAGGAGCAAGGAGGAGCCGGAGGCGCTGGGAGGGGGCGGAGGCGCTGGGAGGAGGCGGAGGAGAAAGGCGGAGGCGGAGGCTCTAGGAGGGGGTGGAGGCACTGGGAGGGGGTGGAGGCGCTGGGAGGGGGCGATCGAAGCTGGAAGGTTGTAATCGATTGGAAACCTAGCCGATAACGGGTAATCGAAGATGGGAGGGTTTAATCGCGTTATCGGATCCGATACAGGTGAGTCTCTGAGCGGTCGCACGGTCCGCATATGCGACCGTATAGCCCGCATATGCGGTCTGCGCATGCGCAAGGGGCACTTAGGGCCCCGATTCATGAGTGTGGCATGCTTGAGGGACCACACGCATATGCGACCGCTCCGAGCGCTTTCGTAAACATTGATCAATCAACACAATATCATTAGCGAATAACATACACCAAGGTATCTCATCTTGAATGTGACTTGTCAACTCGTCCATAATCAAAGTAAAAAGGAATGGACTTAAAGATGAACCTCGATGCAAACTGATGTTGATGTCAAGGTTCGAACTCTCGATTTTGATTTCGATTCGGTCCCCTCCAAAATCAAAATTTCGGTGAAATTTCAGGAACTTCGACTGTTTCGGTGGAAATGGCGAAAATGGCTCAAAAAAGCCATTTTTCGATCATTTTTCGCAAATTAAGATCTTCTAATTTATTACAACAATAAATAACTTACAAATACACACTTATATCACGCATATTGCTTACATATGCCTCTTATATTGGTCATATCGGGCATATTGGCCAAATCGATGTTAATGTTGCTTCTTGGTTGATATATACTGCAAATTGATATCATCCCCGAAAAATCCTAAAATAACAATAGCTTACAAATGCACAATTATATCACACACATCTCTCATTTGTATGCCTTATATCACACAATATCGGTCATATCAGACATATTGTTGAGCAGATTGATGGATACTGGAAATGGAAATCAAAACAACTAAGTTAACAACACTTAGAAGACGTCTTTTGTTAATAAAAATTGATGAGCATTTTCATTTAAAATGTAGATAATGATTAATTAAACAATATTTTGTTCACAGAAATAATTATCGTGGAAAATGTCTAATGAATTACAGTACAATTAATTACAGACTTACAATAAAATGCATCTATTTACGAAGATAAATGACAAACGAATGAAACGAACAAGTTATATTAGATATATAGAAGCTATAGAGTTGTTTCATCTCCATTGCTTAAACCCAAAGGGAAGGAAGCTCCCCAAGTTGAATAATCGTCGTATGTACCCCCCTGTCGCACCGTACGCTATCAGACGGGGGTCTCGTTGTCGTATGGTGAGGGGGCAGCACCCTTGACACAAAACAAGATATATAAATAATTATTTATTTTAATATTGGGAATAGGTAAATAAGTAGTAAAATCAAGTTCACATAGATAATATCGTTGATATACATAGATATCGACGAAATTTAATCGATATCGGTCGCAATCCAAGAAATTTTGTACTAAAACCCATGAATTTCAACAGAAATGAGTCGATATGTCGAAATATCACCGAAATTTCGGTCGAAATCCGAGAAATCGATATATATATATATAGGAGTTTCGATACCCATAACCTCTCCGAGCTGAAATTTCAGAAAAATTACGCCGACATTTCATGAAATTTCAATCCATGGTTGATGTTCAAATAGTCAATCTTCCCAATCTGGATACTTACACAAGACAAAGCCCTATCATACACATCCTTTATGAGGTTAATGTATATGGCAGGTACTTGTCTTTTCTCCAAAACTCCCTACAATATCTCCAATGAGACATAATCATAAGCCTTCTTCACATCAATAAAATTCATATGGAAGTTCTTCCTTTTAGCTCTATAAATCTCCATTGTTCTCATCAGCAAGTGGATGGCTTCAATAGTTGAGCGACCTAGCACGAATCCGAATTGGTTTTCTTTTACTTTGGAAACTTGCATCAACCTTCTTTCGATCACACGTTCCTGAATTTCCATAGTGTGACTCATCAGCTTAATACCTCGGTAATTTGAACAATTTTGAATGTCTCCTTTGTTCTTATAAAGAGATAACACGATGCTTCTCCCCCAATCTTTAGGCATTTTCTTGTTTCGCCAAATAACATTGAATAAATTTGTTAACCAAGTCAAACCACGCTCACCTAAAATTCTCCATACTTATATTGGAATGTCATCAAGTCCTACACATTTCCCATGTCTTGTAACCTTCAAATCCTCCTCTACTTCCTTTGTATTAATCTATAGCTTTCATGATTCAAGTAACTTTCACTACTAGCAAGATCACTCAAAGTGACGTCTCTATTTCCTTCCCCAATGAAAAGCTTATGGAAATACTACTTCTATCTAGTATCCACATCCTTCTGAGTAACATGCGCGTGACCTTCCTCGTCCTTAACATCTCACATGAGAAAGGTCTTTGGTCTTTTTTTCTCTTACTTTGGCCAACCTGAATATATCCTTCTGGTCCTCCTTAGAATCAAGATTTTTGTACAAAACTTCATAAGCTTTTGACTTTGCTTCACTTACAGCCTTCTTTCCTTCCTTCTTCGCTATTTTGTAATTTCTGACAGTTTCCTATGCTCTATCCTTAAACATAGCTTCAAAGCACTTGCACCCCTCCACTCCACTACCAAGTCTCCTTTTGGCATGGAGCTTCTCTCTTTGACTCGCCAAACATCTCTTTGGCTACCCTTCAGATACAAGATGCCACTGATTCCCACATCTCGTTTACACTTCAGTTACAATTCCAAGATAAGTCTTCTAAAACCTTCTCCCTGAAGCTTGATTGCTTCAATTGAATATTCCACCTAATGATCTTTGGAAACCCTTATTTTTTTTACCAATCCTTTTATTTGTATACCCATGACTAACAAGCGATGTTGGGTCGTCAAACTCTCTCCAGAGATTACTTTGCAGTCTTTGCAACACAACCGATCCCTTCTCCTTAAGGCAAAGTAATCTATTTGTATTCTATCGGGTCACTCTTATAAGTAATTAAACGATCCTCCCTCTTCTTGAAGAGAGTGTTTACTATGAAAAGATTATAAGCCATTACAAAATCTAAATTGACTTTTCCCTCTTCATTTCTATCCCTAAAGTCATGGCATCCATGAACACTAACATACCCTGAAGCACCATTTCTCACATGTCCATTAAGATCTCCACCTATGCAAATCATCCCTCTTTGTGGGATTCCTTACATAATCTTATCCAAATCCTCCCAAAAAGTGTGCTTACTGATATGATATTCAAAATTTCTTCCCCAAGCATCAATTTTAGCAAAATAATCCGATCTCTGAAGCTTTGCACATCAACCACGCAATCCTTCAAATCTTTATGAACAACCACTCTAACACCATTTTTGTTCTTATCTTTACCTGAATACCAAAGTTTAAAGCATGTCTTCTCGATCTCCCTTGCTTTCTCTCCAAGCCATTTTGTCTCTTGGAGACATAGTATCTGAATTCTTCCTTCTTTCCATCGTATCTACAATCTCAATCGATTTGCCAGTCAAAATGCCAATATTCCAACTACATATCCGCAACTTCCTTTGCAATCTCTTTTGGACTTACTACTTTACTCGCATGCGTCTATCATGCGAGAACCTTTGCAAAATTTAGACTGCATCCGGGCAAAAAATATATTTAAAATAAACGTATAAAATAATTGCATGCGTCAAATATCAAACAAAGTTTTGGCATGCCCAAGTACACTCTCAAAGTAAAATCTCCCGCCCTTAAAAACAACACTATTTCTAGCTAGCCAAATAGCTCAGACGTGTGCGTAAACTTTCACCCTCCTTCGAAGGTCCCCGACCAATTCCTACCAATCAAAGCCCAAAATGAATCTTTACCACTCCACCGGACACCGGTAAGGTATGCACTTCTCCACAACTCCATTGATTCCGGGCAGCGAAAAAAAAGATTATCAATATTTTCTATTGGATCGCCGCATTTTCTATACCCGCATCAGTTCCAAGAAAAAGACTGGCTCGCCTAACACCTGGCACGACTCACTCTCTTCTCAACAACCACATGAACATATAGACCCTCGTAGCGATCTTCCATCCCCAGATCCTCGCACAGTCCGTAGACGTCTTTGTATCCATAAAAGCAGCAGGAGCAGAAATCACCTTGTACCCCTTTTTGATAATGAACACATGATGAATCCTACATTCATCAACATATTATTTAGATCTTAGCCATCTATTTAAACCAAAACCACAAATAAATCTATTAATTAGATTAATTTACCAATATACACTATTTATATAATTAGTGTTAAATATTGTAAATAAATAAAGACTCAAATCATGTTGTAAATATTGTTCATATTTGAATGAGTGTCCTCAAAATTTATGTATTTTCTACTTATCTACAAAATCCATAAAAAATATATTAATGTTGTAAATAATATAGTGCAACTATATTCGTATATAAAATACCAAAAAATAATAAGCAAAATAATTGAAAATACCTATATAAATACTCATATATGATGTATTTTAGCTCTCAGTTCTACGTGAAAGTTGTATATCTTAAAAAGATGCACAACTTTCATGTTGAACACTTTTTTATTTGACATCATTTGTTATTCTATTTTAATTTTTCTTTAATTTTACATTTTTCTTTTATTTCATAGGAGCGTGTGGCCGCCTCTAGACGTGCCACGTGACCCGACCCCTTTGTCCCGTCCTAGTCTCCTCTTAGCTATCTGATCAGATGGTCCTATATTATCCATCCCCACCTTATCAGAGATCGTCTGATATACACCATCAGACAATCTATCTTCTCCCAAACGCACATTGATCACAACCGTTGGATCACCAGATCCAATGACTCCCCTTCATCTTCAACATATGTCGGTTGCATCTCCGATTACCAAACTCCCTCACCGACAGTTCTTCTCCAATTAACCCCTCCTCTCCATGTGTCCTCTTTTCCTCATTCTGGTGCCGATCGATAGCCTTTCCATCATTCTTCTTCACCAACCCCTCAATTACAGCCTTCCACCTAAGCTCAGCAAACCACCGTTTGTTGAAACTACTACCTTACCAACTGATCCTCTGATCAAAACCGATGTGGAGGCGTCAGTTTCAGGGTTGTTTGCCTTCAAACGAGACATCTATGATCCCCATGCTTCCATTTGTGATATAGAGAGGAAGTTAGGAGGAGCGAAGACAGATCTTCGTCTCCGGCAAGATCCGAAAGGGTTGACCTTCGTCGCAGCCTCATTCAGGTGGTGCTCGAGCTTCACGCAACAGCCATGTGTGTCGACCGAAGACCAAGAGCACTCCAAGCTCCAGCCCAAGCCATTGTCCCATCCATGATCATCATCTTCAATCTCCAGACAATCCTTCATCCTCCCCCTTTCGTATTTTCTCCATTTTAATCCAGCACACATTTTCAATCAACCCTATACCATCGCCACACCTCTAGCATCTTCGAGGACGGCTCTATTATGTTCTCCTCCAAATCCCCATCCACACCGATCCATTCCTCTTCCTGCAGGAAAGAGAAACCCATTAGTGCTCCATCCCCATCGTCTCTATTAAGCCCTTCATTCCGTGTTAATTTCATCCCCAATCCACTTATGTGTTATGTATCTAACCCCTGCAAGTGTCCAAATACTTAAATGATCGGAGGCTTCAAAGCTTCTATGATCTCAAGCTCTGCCTCCGACGAAGCTTCATCGACTAACCATTCTAGCCATCTCCATCAAATCGTCAGCCATCCTCCGCCTTCATTGACACTCCAACGAGCTTCTCTGATCTTCAACGAGTCCAGAGGACGACAAAGGAGCATCAGAGCCCTCGCCAGAGCTCTACTGGTGCCCCACCTCTCGGGGAGGAGCAACCCCTTGAGGACGTACAATTATCATCAAATCGAACCTCATCGGCTTTGATCCTACGGTCCAGATCCATCCCAACCCTGCCAGCCATCGCAGCAGCCTTGGTGGATCCAAGACTCGCCAAAGGCTCCACTGCAACCCATGTGGCTTGAGCCACTCGCCACCCAAGACACTAGTCAAAGCTAGCCATCATGTGCAGCTCGCACGTGACTGGGCTAATTGCAGCAACCATGCCCAAGTTTTGGGCAACTGTAGATCAGTCTCCCACCAAGATTTGAAAAAACAAAAGGCAGAACAAGGCGTTTTCCCTGGAGGCGAGTCGAGGCGTAGCCTCGAAGCAGTCGATGCGTAAGCCTCGATTTGTATAGGAAAATTTTTTGAAGACCAAAAGAGGGGGTAGCACGCTATGGTGCCCTCCCTGATATATTAATTAAAGAAAAACAGAAAGAAAAATACAAGGGAGTCGCAGAAGTGACCAGGCTTCCACAAAAGCCTTGGATTGATACAACACATTCTCAGTATAAAATCTTTGACCCGAGAACACCATGGCATTTCTAGCCAGCCAAATACTCCATAGCAAAGAGACCGGACCCAAAATCTCAGTCCGCGGTCGGTGATGGATGGAGCGAAATGAATCCCAGAAGGCGTCGAAGGACGACGTGCTGACCCAACCAAGGCCCAGGTCACCCCAAGGACCGGACGTGCAAGTACAAGTGAAGAACAGATGGTCCACTGACTCAGTGCCCGCCCCGCACAGGTAGCAGGACTCGAAAGAAGATCCGAAGAACCTCGCGCACCGGTCCCGCGTCATTAAGCGCTTGCGCCTGAAGAGCCACAGGAAGAAACCAATCCGCTCAGGGAGGCGAAACTCCCAGATCATAGAACAATCCTTAACGAGATCCTCGGATGGAGCAGGCGGAGGCCTGCGAATGACCGCATACGCCTTCTTAACCGAGAACGATGAGTCCCTACAGACTCAGTGGTCCCTCCCCCCCCCCCCCCCGGGCCCTCGCAATTCGCTAAAGAATCGCACAGCCGAAGGAAATCCTCAAGCCGTTGGTCCGAAAAGTTTGTATAGGAAAAAATTATAAAAAGTATAATAAATATATTTATTGGTGAAATAATCTAATCTGACATACATATAATATATAACAATGTAATATATGATGATATTATGGAGATAAGAACATGAAAAAAAAGATGTGTCAATGCCATAAATTGTTCTGCTAAATTCCTACCCTATCAAAAGGAAATCATTGGCTATGACTATCACGAAAATATTTATCAAAAAGGGGTTGGTTATAATTGTCAATAAAGATATCTAAGTTGTTTTTTTAGAAGTTATTAAAGATGTCATTAAAGATATCCAAGTTGTTGATGTGAATCATACGATTAAAATCCTAATCGTATGTTACATTGAACCTAGATGAAGAATGACCTAATGTCCACATGTTCCACCATACCCTCCCAATAGTTTCTTAAATGTTTAAGGGTGTAATAGTAAGAGTTCACTAAAATAATTGGACATGTTAATCGTAATATGAATATGAAATATGTCAAATGTAAGCATTTATCTTGCATAAATATATACTCAACAACTAGGCCTTTATAAACATATGAAAATACAAATATGACTAATTATTTTTCTTTAAAAAATGCTTGAAAAAATCCATAACACCTCACTTAGCGCCCCGGCCTGCCTCACCGCCTCGCTTTGCCTCGACCGCCTAAGGCATCTGAGGCACACGCCTCAGCCAGGGAGTCCGAGGCGATCGCCTCAAAGCTTTTCTCACCGTCTCGTTTCACCTCGAGCGCCTTTGCGTCTCGAGGCGCGTTTTTTTTCAAACCATGTCTCCCATGCATCCAGTACGTGCCCGATCAAGGCAACTTGCACTCTGGCCCAGCCGATTCATTTTATTGTCGAATTAGTCCTTGTGTGTGTGTTTGGATATTTTTATATAAGCCCATGTGGCTTATTTTTATTGCAGATAAGTCCTTATTTGGACTTTTTAATTAGTTTTCGATGAAGTAGCCGTATGTTATTATTAAAGAAAAGATCCTTGGACTGATTGCTCAATCATTGTTCCATAAGAACTCCAAATTTAATGAAATTGGTATTTGTTTGATTAGTAATTTAATTTTGTACCTAATAATGCATTGATTGTTATGATATGATATTTATGCAATTATTAATTTATAGAATAAAGTCCCTATTTATTTCATATTATTTAATTTGCTATTAATTTATTTTAGCATAATACAACAACAAAGCCTTTTCCGCATTAAGTAGGGTCATCTACATGGATTTTTTGCCTCCGTTTAGATTTATCTTGGGCCAATCTCGGGCTTAGGTCCAAAAAACTAAGATCCCTTTGTATAGTCTCATTCCAACACTTCTTTGGCCTTCCTCGCCCTCTCTTAGATGGTTTAACATCCCAAAACTCGCATCTCCTAACTGGTGCATCAGCCGACCTCCTTTGCACATGACCAAACCACCTTAAGCGGTTTTCTCGCATCTTATCCTCGATTGGAGCTAGACCAACTTTCCTTCTGATTGCATCACTCCTAATCCAATCTTTACGTGTGTGTGTGTGTCCGCATTCATTTCTACTACCGCCATTCTTTGCACATGTCTATGGTTCACAGGCCAACAATCAGATCCATAGAGCATAGCAGATCTCACGACTGCTTTGTAAAACTTTCCTTTGATTTTCAAATGAATTTTCTTATCACATAGAACAGTAGAGGCTACACTCTACTTTAGCCAACTTGTATTTATTCTATTAGTAACATCTCCATCAATTTCTCCAGTATGTTGCAAAATATATCCAAAATATCTAAAAGAAACCATCTTATGAATGTTGTCACCAATCTTCACCACGGTTCCTTCATCGTTGCTTCCATCAAAAGTGCACTCCATATATTCAGTCTTATCTCTACTTATACGAAATCATTCAGTTTATATGCATGTCTCCAAACCTCAAGTTTCTCATTTACTCCATTTATAGTCTCATCAATCAACACAATATCATCGGCAAATAACATACATTAAGGTATATCATCTTGAATGTGACTTGTCAATTCGTCCATAATCAAAGTAAAAAGGAATGGACTCAAAGCTGAACCTTGATGCATATCAATGTTTATGTCAAAATAGTCAGTCTTCCCATACTAGATCCTTATACAAGATGAAGCCCTATCATGTATAGGACATGTACTTGTCTCTTCTCCAAAACTCTCCACAATATCTCACGTAGGACAGAATCATAAGCCGTCTCCAAATTAATAAAAATGATATGGAGGTTCTTCCTTTCAAGTGGATGGCTTCAATAGTTGAGCGACCTGGCATGAATCCGAATCGATTCTCTTTAACTTTAAAAAAATTGTCTCAACCGTCTTCCGATCAAACGTTCCCAAATTTTCATAGTGTGATTCACCAGCTTGATACCTATGTAATTTGAACAATTTTGAATGTCTCCTTTGTTCTTATAAAGAGGTACCATGATGCTTCTCCCTCAATCTGCAGGCATTTTCTTGCTTCGTCAAATAACATTGAATAAATATGTAAGTCAAGTAAAACCACACTCACCTAAAACCCTTCATACTTCAATAGGAATGTCATCAAGTCATACACCTTTCCCATGTCTCATAACCTTCAAAGCCTCCTCTACTTCCTTTGTATTCGTTTATAGCTTGCACGATTCAAGTAACTTTCACTACTAGCTAGATTTCTCAAAGTGATCTCTCTACTTCCTTCCCCAATGAAAAGCTTATGGAAATATTGCCTCCAACTAGTTTATATATCCTTCTGAGTAACAAGCATGTGGCCTTCCTCATCCTTAATGCATCTCATTTGAGAAAGGTCTTTGGTCTTTCTTTCTCTTGCTTTGGCCAACCTGAATATATCCTTTTGGCCCTCCTTAGAATCAAAATTTTTGTACAAAATCTCATAAGCTTTTGACTTAGCTTCGCTCACAGCCTCCTTTGCTACCTTTTCCACTATTTTGTAGTTGTGACAGTTTCCTCTGTTCTATCCCTAAACATAGCTTTAATGCATGATCTTTTAATTTTGAGCTTCTCTTGCACCCCTCCACTCCACCACCAAACTTCCTATCATGGAACTCCTCTCCCTTCAACTCATCCAACATCTCTTTGGCTACCCTTTGGATACAAGATGCTACCACCTTCCACGTCTCATTTGCACTTTCGTTACAATCCCAAGATACGTCTCCTAAAACCTTCTCGTTATTCTAGCTGAATAATGAGCATAAAAATACGCAAATTAATCCATGCCTAGTATACTTCATGTTTAACTGAGTTTTGGACTACTTTGAATTTTTTCTTTACTCTAATTAAATAAGAATTAGTGTTCATCTATTTAGGGACTTAGATGCCTTAACTATAGAATTAAACTTTGTAGACCAACTCAAGATATTTATGCAATTAATTCAGGAGCCTTTTTGTGTGTGTTTATTTATTTTGTAGTGCATAACATCCATTCTGTAGTATTACATTTCATATATAAAAAAATAAAAAAATATGCATGCATTGCATAGTCTTAATTTAGATCACACTATAATTTGTAAAATATATATTTTACCTGTAGATAGCTTAATTGTTTGTATCCTTGAGTACCTATAGATAGCTTAATTGTTTGTATCCTTGAGTGAGTTAGTTCCTGGACTTGCCCAGGTATAAATTAAGCCACGCTCTCTTCACCGAGATTATTTTAAGTGTGGTTCTGGTTATCTGCTCTTAGCTCGTACTACAATTTGACAACTTTAGAGTAGTTAAATAGTGATTTATCAACACCCCATCTCTCCAGCACCATGAATCCCTACCTTCGAACGGCCCCTCCATCCTCGTAAGCCTGCCAGAAAGGTCAAGAAACTCCTCCACCCTTTGACCCGACAGCTCGATCACAAAAGCAGACGTCCAAGAACCCACAATCCACATATTAGCAACAATTGCCTCCTTGTTTGTTGTTAGAGCGAATAGTCTAGTATACAAGTCACAAAGAGCACCCTCCTTATATCAATCATCTGTCCATAAACAACACCCTCGGTCATCCCCCAAAATAGGTCGCAACGAGCTTGTCAAGAGCAGCAAGACCGAACAAATACCCTGCCAGAAAGAGGTTGGCAAGACCACAGCATTACATGGGCATAAAGAATGGGCAACACAGCATAAATAAATCTTACCAGCATGGAAAGCAGGCCACTCCCATCTCCACATGTCCTCATCACCCACTTTACGAGCAACGCCTTGTTCGTATCTTCAATTTGCAGAACTCTGAGGCCTCCCTCCTTGATTAGTGTGGTTATCAAGGCCCAATCAACCAGTGCAATTCCCTTACCGTCATGTGCTAACAACCAAGAGAATCGTCTCATCAATGCCTCCAAGCGCTTACGGATGCCCACAGGTAACACTCTCATGGAAAGGAAAGAAACAAGAATTGTTGAGAGTACCACCTTTACTAGAACCAATTTCCCACCCTTTGAAACATAAAGATGTTTTCCATCCTCCCAACTTCCTCTCCAGTTACTTGACAACCGACAACCAGTCTACCTGCCTAAGTCTCCCACATATTAACGACAGACCAAGATAATTAATTGATAGATTTTTTTGTGTTGTTTCCAAGATCTCCACACTAGCCACCACCACATCTGGAGAAAAGATAAAGGAGACAAAGGCTAACTTTACCCCCGTTAACCATTAGCCTTGAAAATTCCCTAAAGATGTCAAGCATTGCCTTAACCGCTCTGCATTCCCCCACCTCACCCCATACGAAGAAAATAGTATCATCCACGTACGGCAAAATTGGGATCGAAAAATCATCTCTAGAATAGCTCCTGAAGAACCCTTCGTCCTCCACAAGTTCCATCGTAACTGCCAGAGTATCCGCAACCAGAACAAACAAAAGGGGGGGACAACGGACACCCCTATCTCATCCCCCTTTGTGGCTGAAAGAAAACCCCTCTTGTTTTTTATTAACCAGAACCGAAAGCATGAAGGTGGTAATGCATCTCTTCATCCAATCAATCCAGACTTCCGGGAAACCCCTCCGAATCAAAGAATTCCAGATGAACCGCTAGCTCATGCAAGCATACGCCTTAGAAAAATCTACCTTCCAGAGGAAGCCAACTACCCCTCTCTAGAGGTGACTTTGATGTTATTTTGCTTTCTTCTGATCACCCTCGACTACGAGGAGGTCAGGACCATGGGTGGGTCGATTTTACGGACCTTATTGATGAGTTGGAGCTTGAAGTGATCAATGCCATAGACACGAGATGCACTTGGAGAAATTATGGTTCTCGGTCCAGATTAGATCATCTTCTAGCTTCTACGGAGTGCCTTAAGGCATTCCCACTTTCGACCGCTTCGTCAAGGCCTAGTACGAGGTCTGATCACACACCGTTGATGTGGGTGTCTAGAGAAGCTTCTCCCATTAGGGGTTTCTTCATATTTGAGTCTGCTTGATTGCAGGAGGACAATTTCAGAGACCTGGTCTCAAACCATTGGATGTCCAATGTGATTTCTAGGTCCATGACGCCGCATCTAGCTGAAAAGTTGGTCTCCTTATGAGTGTGGATGTCCTCCTACAAGGCGATTAGAGAGACTAGACAAGCACGACGTTCGAAGGCAAAGGAAGAGATGAATAGATTGGATAAATTGGAAGATACCAGAGAGTTGCTGGCGAAAGAACTCGCTGTCTAGGTTGTGGCCTAAAGAGTTGTCTTGGCTGAAGACAACAAACGAATAGCGGAGCAGAAGCAGAGATCTCAACATTCTTGGCTCAAAGAAGGAAGCAAACACAGCTTTTAAGCAAACACAGCTTACTTCCGTAGAATTGCATGTGGGAGAAGCTGTCAAAACCTCTTAACATCGTTAGTGGTGAATGGAAGAAGGGTAGAGGGAGACGGGAGTTGGTCGTTGCAATTGCAGACCATTTTCATGATTTTACGAGAAAGAGTGGAGATAGGCCCTGGAGGTGGTCTGGGCAGGAGCCTCTCCGCTTTCTGAGCAACATGTGAATCACTTGAATCAAGATATAAAAATGGAAGAGATGAAGGTAGCAGTTTGGAATTTGAATGATGATGGTGCTCCGGGCCCTGATGGTTTCTCGATTTGCTTTTTTCGGAAATTCTGGACGGTGGTTGGGAATGATGTTGTGGACATGGTGGAAGAGTTTGCTAGTGAGCACGTAGGATTTGAGAGACTTAACAAGGCCCGTGTTCTTTTGATAATCAAGGAGGCATCCGAAAGAGTGGAAGATCTTAGATCGATTGCAATCTCAAATGTTATTTATCCGATTGTGTCCAAGGTCTTGGCAATTAGATTGAACTGGGTGTTGGTTCATATCATCTCACCCCTTCAATCAGCATTTGTAACATGGTGTTGGATCATATCATATCACTCCTTCAATCAGCATTTATCCCAGGAAGACAGACTGTGAATAGCTTAGCTATGGCAACAAAGATTATAGCATATTGGAAGAGGGAAAAAAACGAAGGGGTTCTGTGGAAGATGAACTCTTTTAAAGACCATGACACTGTGAATTGGCACTTTCTTTGGATGGTGATATCTCGTCGGTGGTTTACAGATACTCTACTTCCTAAGGAGTGGGATGAAACCACGGGAGAAGGCCTCAATGGGCCATATGTTGCATTGCACTTTCTCATCTGATACAGGAGGTTTGAGGCTTCTTATATAGCCTCCATAGACCCTCCAAGTCCCACTACTGGTAGATGTGAGACTAAACACTGGATGTAGTAAATGGATCTTGGAGGGATCCATTTACCCATCTATGCATATGACGCATATACTCCAACACTCCCCCTCAAGTTGGAGCATGCAATGCTCAGTTTAGACAAACAGAAAGAAATCTCAAACTCACTACAGGACACTACGGACAATATCAACTCAACGCAAACACAACTGTCGGATGTTGTCGAGGACGGTGCTTCTCATGTCGTGCAGGTGAGGATGAACAAACAGACTGGAGTGTGAGTCAAACTGAATCTCCTCGTCGGAGAGCATGTGCTCTGTATTGCGCATGTCGGGGTCACTGCAATTGAAAATGAGTTTTCACCAGGAGAACTCTGGGCCCACCATAATCATGTGGACAACTGCTCCATCTCTGAAAGGGCTGAACTGAAAAGTCGTGGAGACATCCCCGTCGGAGTCCACGATCGTTGGAGAATGGATTCTGAAAAGTCTCCTCGTCGGGTAACTGGGTCTCTCCCATACTAGCTCAGAGAATGGGATCTCTACTTTGGAGTCCCTATGAAACCACATGAAAACACTAGCCCACAATGGTATAGGGAATGGAATTTGTACTTTGGAGTCTCTATGGATCACATAAAAACTCTGAGATCAAAAACAAAAGATGTGGACCATACAAATAATGATCACAAACTTGTGCGAATTAAACTGAAGACTCGGAATCTGATCGTCGAGTCTGAAACATGGCCTCAAATTTCAACGAATTCCGGTCGAATTTCTGTCGAATATCGATATCCAATCGAAATCGAAATTCGACCGAAATGACCGACATATGGGGGTCATCGTATAAAAAATGACCGAAATGATCGAAATTTCGATCGAAATTTGACCGAAATTCCATCGAAATTCTGTTTTGGTCGTCACCGAAATGGTGATCGAAAGCGAAATTTAAGGCCTTGGTCTGAAATCTAAAGAACTGTAGAGTCTGAACAACTGGTTGGCCTGGATAATCTGAATCCGACCTGTAGAACTCTACACAATACTCCCGCTTCCTCCCATGCTTGTCGGAAAATAATGATATCGACAAAGTTGGGAGAAGACAAGAAAATGGGGAGGACCAAATAAACCAATAAATCACTTAGTCGTTCACATGGTTTGAAAAATCATGCCTCGAGGCACTCGAGGCGTACGCATCGAGGCGAGGCGCCCAAAATCCGTTTTGAGGCGAGCGCCTCAGCCTGCTTCTACGAGGCGAGCGCCTCATCTGGCGAGGCGTTATGAGGCGAGGCGAGGTGATCTTACGAGGCGGTCCTGGGATTAGTAGGTCACGTGCGAAGCACATGACCCACTTATATGTTTTTTTCTGCATCGATGAAACCCGATCATGTGTTTTCACGGTGAAAAACCCTAGCCACCGTCGAGCATCGTCGCCTCCAACTCCTACATCGCCGACTCGCCAGCACCACCAAGCCCCTTGCGGCTCTTTTCCGGTACTGCACTGCGCACAACCAACCACTACGTCGCCTCCTGCTCTGCCTCCGCCTTCAAAGCTGCTCTGCCTCTGCCCTTCAAACAAAAGTAAGATTTTTTCTTTTTAATTTTTTACTTAACTTTTATTATGCATGATACATATATTTATCTTGGTCAACTTCTTTTTATACAAAATCCCTATATAATGGAAGTATTGCATTACTTATGCAAAAAGATGAAAGTAATAAGCAGAAAATCATGATCAAGTGAAGCTCAAGAAACAAATGAGTCTATTAGATTAACATGCACATCATAGCTACTTTTTAATTTTAAATTTTTTCAATGAGAATTTGTTCGATGAAACTGCACTTTTTATATATTTTTTTTACTTAACATTTGTTGATACTTAATAGTATGCATCATTTGAACCAATACATGTGGTTGTAGCCTATGAATGACTCAATGAGCTTGAAACACAAATTTTTCGGATTTTGAAATTAATACATCATTTGAACTGACTCGCGTTTAATTTCTTAAATTAGTTTTATGCTTTATAATTTCCTTAAACAATTGAGACTAATTCCTTAAATTTTATTATTTGAGGAACGCATGCGGGTAATTAAGCTAGTTTCGCTGCATCACCGCCCGGATGCAGTCCAAAATTTACAAGGGTTCTTGCATAATGGACGCATGCGAGTAAAGAAGTTAGTCCAAAAGAGATTGCAAAGGAAGTTGCGGATTAGTAGTTAGAATGTTGGCACTTAACTGGAAAACTGATGGAGATAGTGGATACGATGGAAAGAAGGAAGATTCATATACTATGTCTTCAAGAGACTAAATGGGTTGGAGAGAAAGCAAGGGAGGTCGAGAAGACGGGCTTTAAACTTTGGTACTCAGGTAAAGATAACGGTAGAAACGGTGTTGGAATGGTTGTTCATAAGGATTTGAAGGATTGTGTGGTTGAGGTGCAAAGATTCAGGGATCGGATTATTTTGCTAAAATTGGTGCTTGAAGAAGAAATTCTGAATATCATCTCAGTTTATGCACCACAAATTGGTTTAGATGAAAGGACTAAACAAGCTTTTTGGGAGGACTTGGATAAGATTCTACAAGGAATCCCACAAAGAGATATAATTTGCATAGGTGGAGATCTTAATGGACATGTGGGAAAAGATGCTTCAGGGTATGCTAGTGTTCATGAAGGACATGGTTTTGGGGTTAGAAATGAAGAGGGAAAAGTCATTCTGGATTTTGTAATGGCATATGATCTTTTCATAGCAAACACACTCTTCAAGAAGAGGGATGAGCATTTAATTACTTGTAAGAGTGGACCAACTAGAACACAGATAGATTACTTTGCGTTGAGGAGAAGAGATCGGTTGTGTTGTAAAAGACTGCAAAGTAATCCCAGGAGAGAGTTCGACAACCCGACATCGCTTGTTAGTCTTGGATGTGCAAATGAAAGGGTTGGTAAAGAAAAGAAGAAGGTTTTAGAAGACTTGTCTTGGGATTGTAGCAGAAGTGCAAACGAGATGTGGGAGGCAGTAGCATCTTCTATCCGAAAGGTAGCTAAAGAGATGCTAGGCGAGTCGAAGGGAGGAGCTCAGTCAAAAGGAGGCTTAGTGGTGGAGTGAAGGGGTGCAAGAGACCAAGTTGGCCAAAGCAAGAGAAAGAGAGACCAAAGACCTTTCTCAAGTGAGATGCATTAAGGACGAGGAAGGTCGCGTGCTTGTTACTCAGAAGGACATAGAGACTAGATGGGAGCAGTTCTTCCATAAACTTTTCATTAGGGAAGGAAATATAGAGATCACTTTGGGTGATCTAGCTAGTAGTGAAAGTTATTTGAATCGTGCAAGCTATAGACGAATACAAAGAAAGGAAGTAGAGGAGGCTTTGAAGGTTATGAGACCTGAGAAAGGTGTAGGACCGGATGACATCCATGTAGAAGTATGGAGAGTTTTAGGTGAGCGCGGTTTGACTTGGCTTACGAATCTATTCAATGTTATTTGGCAAAGCAAGAAAATGCATGAAGATTAGAGGTGGAGTATCGTGGTGCCTCTTTATAAGAATAAAGGAGACATTCAAAAATTTTCAAATTACAGAGGTATTAATCTGATGAGTCACACTATGAAAATTTGGGAATATGTGATCGAAATAAGGTTGAGTAAAGTTTCCAACGTAAAAGAAAATCAATTCGGATTCATGCCAGGTCGCTCAACTATTGAAGCCATCCATTTGCTGAGGAGAACAATAGAGATTTATATAGATAAAAGGAAGAACCTCCATATGATATTTATTGATTTGGAGAAGGCTTATGATTCTGTCCCACGAGAGATATTGTGGAGAGTTTTGGAGAAGAGAGATATACATGCCCTATACATTAACCTCATAAAGGACATGTATGATAGGGCTTTATCTTGTGTAAGAACCCCGTCTGAGAAGACTGACTATTTTGACATCAACATTGGTTTACATCAAGGTTCAGCTTTGAGTCCATTTCTTTTTACTTTGATTATGGACGAGTTGACAAGTCACATTTAGGATGAGTTACCTTGGTGTATGTTATTTGCTGATGATATTGTGTTGATTGACGAGACTAGAGATGAAGTAAATGAGAAGCTTGAGGTCTGGAGACATGCATTGGAGACTAAACGATTCGTATAAGTAGGGCTAAGACGGAATATATGGAGTGCACATTTGATGGAAGCAATGGTGAAGGAATTGAGGTGAAGATTGGCGATAATAACATTCAGAAGAGAGATTCTTTTAGATATCTGGGGTCTATTTTGCAACAGGATGGGGAAATAGATGGAGATGTTACTAATAGAATAAATACAGGCTGGCTAAAGTGGAGAGGAGCCTCTGTTGTTCTCTATGATAAGAAAATTCCTTTAAAAATTAAAGGAAATTACTGTGAGACCTGTTATGTTCTATGTATCTGAATGTTGGCATGTGAACCATAAACATGTGTAGAGAATGGATGTAGAAAAAATGAAAATGCTAAGGTGGATGTGTGGACGCACACGTAAAGATCGGATTCAGAATGATGCAATCAGAAAGAAAGTTGGTGTAGCTCCGATCGAGGATAAGATGCGAGAAAACCGCTTAAGATGGTTTAGTCATTTGCAAAGAAGATCAACGGATGCACCAGTTAGGAGATACGAGTGTTGGGATGTTGAGTCGGCTAAGAGAGGGCGAGGACGGCCCAAGAAGTGCTGGAAAGAGACTATACGAAGGGATCTTAGTTTTTTGGATATAAACCCGAGATTGACCCAAGATAGATCTGAATGGAGGTGAAGAATCCATGTAGCTGACCCTACTTAATTGTGGGAAAAGGCTTTGTTGTTGTTGTTGTGAAGCCCGAGATTGACCCAAGATAGATCTAAATGGAGGCAAAGAATCCATGTAGCCAACCCTACTTAATTGTGGGAAAAGGTTTTGTTGTTGTTGTAGTCTTTTTATTAAAATTTTATGTATCTTGCCATAGTTTTATTTGGTTGTTGACGCGACCAACTTAACAACTTATTTGGTAGTTTGATGGTTGTTTCTTTCAAAAAAAAGTATGACGGTTGTTTAACTGTATAATGTTATTTATTTTTGTTATTTGAAATTATAGAGATGCCGAAGTCTAGCAAGGGCAAAAAGAATTCCGAGGGAGGTCAGAATGATCCCGCATGGAAATATTATGTTCAACTTGAGATGGACGAGGCTCAAAAAGGGAAGGATATGTGTATGCCCAATGCAATTTTTATGGGAAGAGGATTACATATGGAGTCGCTATACTCAAGCATCATCTCGCAAAGAATGGAAAAAATATGAAAGGTTGTGCACAAGTTCCTACTGAAGTGTTGAATGAAATGAAGGCTATATTATCGTCCAACGAAGAGAAAAATAGAAGAGCAATGATGGATATGGAAGAATTGTGTAGAGCGGGTAGCTTTGACATGCAAAGTCCATTTGGTGGTGACACTCAAGCAGTCTCTCCATCTAGATCTAGTAACATGAAGAGGGTAAGAGGCCCCATGGACTTCTTTATTGCCGGCCCATCACCATTGGGAAGTCCAAGTCCTACGATTACGATTGGGCTGAATGGCCATCAAACTACATTGAATGAGACGTGGAAGAAAGAGGAGAGAAGTCGTATCTGTCGTACCATCGGTAGATTCTTCTTTGAGAATGGGTTGGCATTTAACTGTGCAAGTAACCCTTCCTTTTCAGCCATGCTTCATGTTGTCGGCTCCTTTGGGAGGGGACTGAAGCCTCCATCTGCTTACGAGCTAAGGGGTTGAATTTTGAAATAAGAGTAAAGAGTATTGGGGACATTATGAGTGAGGCAAGGGCTTCTTAGGCAGAAATTGGATGCAGCATAATGTCAGATGGTTGGACAGATGTAAAGGGTCGTTCTTTAATCAACTTCGTGGTGAACAATCCGAACGGAACTTGGTTCTTGAAGTTCGTAGATGCATCCGACAAAGTGAAAAATGCAACCTTGCTATTTAACCTGTTGGATGAAATTGTAGAGGAAGTCAGCGAAGGCAACGTTATGCAGATTATTACAGACAATGCCTCAAATTACAGGGCAGATGGAAAATGTTGATGGAGAAAAGGAAGAACCTTTACTGGACTCCGTGTGCCGCCCACTGCATATACTTGATGGTGGAAGATATCTTGAAATTGCCTCTACCTACCTCTGTGTTCAAGAAAGCAAAACGGATTATTAATTACATCTATGCGCATGGATGGGTTTTGACCATGGTAAGGAAGCAAATAGGAGGAGATTTGGTACGACCAGCGGTCACACGTTTTGTTACGGCATTTCTCACACTACAGAAGTTGATGAGCATGAAGGATCCTTTAGAATCATTTTTTACTTCCAACAAATGGAAGAAGAGTCCATATATGCTTCTAAGCCTCAAGGGAAAAGTGTAAGTCAAACAATTTTGAGAAGTAAAACTTTTTGGCATGGTGTTTCCTACATGATACAAATGACGAAGCCGTTAGTTTTGATTTTGTGGATGGTGGATTCAAAAAATATCCACCAATGGAATTCATCTGAGGCCATGGATAGAGCTAAGGAAGAAATGGTGAAAGCATTGGGCAATGATGAAACAAGATATCGAACATTGTGGGATATTGTGGATGACAGATGGGATCGTCAACTCCATACCAACTTGCATGCGGCAGCATACTTTCTCAATCCCCAATGCACATACAAGACGTCATTTTCCAAACATTTTGAGATAAAAAAGGCTTGTTTGATTGCATAATGAGGATGATAGATGATCGATCTGCAAGGGAGAAAATTGATTTACAGATTGATGCTTTTAAGCATGCAAGAGGCTTTTTTGGATGGGAAAGCGCAATAAGTACGCGCAAGAAGAGTCATGGTTAGTATTTATTTTGTTTAATTTTTTTATTTCTTTCAATTGATAACTATCTAAGATTAACCATGATTGTGAAATATAACATTTTCAGCGGATTGGTGGTCTCAATTTGGGGACGAATATCCTGAGTTGCAAAAATTTGTCATCCGAGTTTTGAGTTTGACTTGTAGTGCATCGGGGTGTGAGCGCAACTGGAGTTCTTTTAATCAGGTATATTAACAACTACATTCTATTAAGATTTATGATACCATATTTAACGATATTGGAAATCCGGCACTAGGTCCACACAAAGAGAAGGAATCGACTTACACAAGCCAAATTGAATGATTTGGTCCGCGTGATGTTCAACCTAAAGTTGAAGCATAGAGAGATTAGGAGAAAGACCGTGGAGGATCCTCTATGCTTGGATGACGTCGATTCTGGTGATGAATGGATGTCGGAGCTCCAAAGTTGTGACTTCGAAGCATTTCAAGAACTTGATGCAAACACTTCCATTGAGGATGATGTTGTAGAAGTCGAGGATGAAGCCGATGGACAAGGAAATTCACGTCGGAAGAGGAGGAAGGACAAAGGTAATGACTACTTATTATTATGATTCATGAACATACTATGTTATTTTAAACACAACAAAAGTAAGTTAAGTAGCATTGTTATTATCTAATTTAGGTAAAGCAGTGGTGGACGTTGATGAGGAGTTTCAGGATGACAAAGTTAGCGATGAAGGGGAAGATGAAGCAAGGTTCAAGTATATGGATGACTCATTTACTGATCTAATAAGCAGTAGTTCTTCAGATGCCGGTCGTTTTGCAGATGTTGTAGTTGGAGCCAATGTCAATGAGCAGGAGCATCCAGAACGCCCAGAACTTTGATTAGTAATTTAGGATATGGTGAAGCTACCTCTCTTAGTACTCCTTTAGATTTCTTGAACTACCGGTCATGTATTAGAAGTAGAATATTCGAACGTATATCATGTTTTGTAACCATTTTAATCTTTTGTCTTAAACTTTTAGACTTTTACATTAACACACAGTCTAGCGGCAATGTTTGTTACTGTTGGTTTTGAGAAGTTACTTTTTTTTTACGCTCAAAGAAGTTACTTGAAATATGCTTTAATTGCTTTAGAACATTGAAAACTTATTAGATAATATTGTCTTACTAATATTATTACAATATTCTCTATTAAATTATATATTTTGGGTGGTAATACGGAGGATTACGCCTCGACCGCCTCGAGGTTACACCTCGCCTCGATTCCAGGGTAACCGCCTCATTCCGCTTTTTGTTTTTTCAAACCTTGATCGTTCTCGATTTTTTTCCGAGTTCTCTTTTTTTTCAAATCATTTTCGGCTATCCCATTTTTTTAATAGTTCTCTCTTTTTTTAAACGTATGTTTTTTTCTCAGCACCTCTTTTTTTTCTCAAAACATTTTTTTCCTTTTTTTAAACCACGGCCCACTTGGGCTTTATTTAGGGTTCCCAGTTAGGAACCCCACCTTCGAGAGACCATGACCCCGATAGGGGTCTTCTCGTTGCTGCTGTCTGCAAGAGGTTGGAGCGTCAAGAGGAGAAGGGGGTCGTCACCAAGAGATGTCTACGTCGTGATGGGGCACTGTCACTGGGAGCTCGAGGGCACTACCGGGTCATCGGGAAGGGTGATGGAAGAGCTCGTTGTTTGGAGATGTGTGCCTTCGTGCAAGATGGAGATCATTGCCTTGTGACGGCCTGGAATCTGGAGCGGTGAGGACTGGCGATGGGGAAACTTGAGGGAGGTATCGCCGCTGGGAACTTACTGCTGGAAGGGAGTTTCAATATGTGTGCATCATGTGGATATATGTTGCCTTCATCATTTTTTTTATTTAGGGTTTTGAAACCCTGGATGACGATGGCGTCACCTGGAACTGGGAAGAAGGCGACACCGCTATCACTTGGAGATCGAGTGTCGCCTTAGAGGAGGCGGCACCTGACTGGAGTGCGCGAGGTTTTGTTGCATGAAGATAGATCACGGGCTTGCACCGTCTACGCAAGGGTTGCATTGACTGGAGATGGATCGTTTGCCTGGAGGCAGTTCCTAGGCGGCGATCTGGAGATTGGCATTGATCTGGGGCCGCCTGGAGAACTATAGAACATGGTCTAGAGATCCCTCGCCTAGAATAATCGAACAAAAATCAGAGAAGCTACAGCGATCTGGAGGTTCCTCCGTAGGAGGAGATCTGAAGATGATCAGAATTAGGGTTCTAAGAACTCTATTTTTTCTCGAACTTGAACAATACAGGATAATAAACTTCAACGAATAAATCTTCAAGAACATAAAACCAAAAATCAAATCTCAAAGAAAAATATAAAATGCATCCTCGAAAATCGAATCCGCTCTAATACCATGTTAGAAAACTTGAATGCGGAAATGTATCATTAATAAGAATAATGAACAACGAAAAACGCAGGATTTTACGTGGAGCGGAATGATACCACAGGAGAAGGCCTCAAAGGGCCATATGTTGTATTGCACTTTCTCATCTGATACAGGAGGTCTGGGGCTTCATATATAGCCTCCATATACCCTTCAAGTCCCACCACTGGTAGATGTGGGACTAAACACTGGATGTGGTAAATAGATCTTGAAGAGATCCATTTACCCATCTATACATATGACGTATATACTCCAATATTATATAAGAGAGGCTAACCCTACCTTCTCTAAAAGAGAAACAGACAACAACATAATTCCTCTCTCTCTCATTCTCTATATGCCATCACCATCTCTCCAAGTCTTGATCGTCTCCTACCTTGATTGTTGGAGACTATGATTGTTGTTGTGTTGTTGTCGTGCTGCCGGAACAATCACTTGAGAAACTACATCTTCTTCGGTGCTTCGTGCTCGTGAAGAAGATGACAGATTTCGTGTGACAAAATCAGGAGGTTCGTTGCTTGTATTGTTGCTTTGGATTGCGGGAAACACGTGTCTCATCAACGCGCCAGCAAGTGCATTCTCGTCGGATTAGACTTGAGTCAAGAGGACTCTTCCTTTAGAGTCTACTGCGATCATAACTACGCTTCAAGAGGTAAGCATGAAACTCGTGCTGCCGGAACAATCGCTTGAGTAACCACATCTTCTTCGGTGCTTCGTGCACGTAAAGAAGACGACAGATTTCGTGTGACGAAATCAAGAGGTTCGTTGCTTAGATTGTTACTTTGGATTGCGGGAAATACGTGTCTCATCAACGCGCCAGCAAGTGCACTCTCGTCGGATCGGACTTGAGTCATGAGGACTCTTCCTTTAGAGTCTACTGCAATCACAACCACGCTTCAAGAGATAAGCATGAAACTCGTGTGATCTTGATGAAACAACATGGAAAAGTTTCCATATCAAGTGGTTTCATCTTTAAAATTTTTGTTATTCCGTAGAAATACCAAACAGTATGACTAGTTGACCTAGATCGGATTTGATCTGATCTACACGCTTCCGTGATGCGTGAGGCTAAAACCCCGCCTTCACCCCCAATGGGGTCTCCCAAACGCCTCGTCGTCACGTGCAGATTCAGAGATAAAGGATCCGAAGTTTCCTGAAGAATGATTTTGACAATCGGATTCGGGAGCAGAGGATTCGAAGGCTCCTGGAGACCGACTTCGACAAAAGAGTACGTAAATAGCATAGTCGCAAAGCCACGGCCCGATAGTCCCCTCTTCTTTCAAAAGTAATAGGGTCTGAGACCCAACCCGAAGCACAATACACATGATAATGATAAAATAGCATATGTACAATAAGAGATACTCTTATATGACATAGTGTGAATCGTGATAGCATGTACATATACCGGGTAAAATGCGGCTACTCCCCAGGGGAACCAAGTTAGCACCCCCCCTCCCTTTTAATTTTTTATGGCATTTTTTTCAAAACACCTGGAGGCTTTATATCATCTAATATCATGTTCTCGTTAAAAATTCAACTTATTTCGAGATCATTATCCCATCCATCAAGCCTATCAAATTTTAACGATTTCAATTTTTCACAAAATGGGGGTACCTCAACGGGATAGCCCCATTTTATCCATATATAGTTTATGTATTTGTTATATAGTATCACATATTTGTCAATGAAAATGAATCCCAATGCAATTTTTAAATTGTTACTTTTTTACTTAAAAATCCATGGTTCAAATCCCTCCTTGTGAGGGGTTCCTTTAGGTAACCGGCAGTCACCGTAAAATAGTTGGATCTTTCAACATAGATTTGAGTAAGAATCCATGTAGCCGACCCTACTTAAAAATTGGGAGAAGGCCGCCATTTTTTGTTAAATTTTTTACTTAAAATTTTTAGGTTATTGTATTTTTATTTTAGCAAATTTTAATTTAATTTTTAATTTTGAAAGAAAATAAAAGAGAAGAAATCAGATATAATATGATACTCTATATATAATGGTGACAAAGCAAAGATCTTAGCAAAGATTTTGTTTATTGAAAAATGGTGATAAAAATATAATAAAATGACAGACAATAGTTAAAATTTTTCTGGAGTTTTTAGAAGTGTTCTAGTATTTTTCAAATAAATAATAAAACTCATATAAAGCAAGCAAAAAGGAAATTTAAAGATCAATTTTTTAAAAAAAACAAGGTTCATTTTACAAAAAATGGTTTCTATGTGAAATTAGGACCTAAAAATCCTAAGATCAATTTTCCTCACAACTTTATTTTACCATAAATCCAAAAAGCATTTTTTGGTATCTTTAGGTTTAAAACCAATTTAATATGAAAGATGCAAGATTGTTTGTCTATTTCAATTTTAATGATGGAAATGCAATATTTTACGAAAATAAAAATAGAGTATAAGATTTACAATGAAATGAAGCTATTGGAATTTTTAAAGATGAAATAAATAAATTAAAATAAAATGATGAGAAGTCCTTGGTTTATAGTTTTTGAATTTTTAAGCAAGGCAAAGTATGAAATTAAAGTCCATAAAAATTATATAAACATTTAAAGAGTGATCTAAGCTATTTTTATTTTCTGAAGATACTTCAAAATAATCCCTAGAAAAATCAAACAAGGAATATACAAAATAATTTCTATAGAACACGAATGATAATGAAAATCAATAAATCAGATGGCATAAGTTTCCTTGTGAAATTCCATGTAAAATTAGTATTTTTCCAAAATTTTCCAATGATTCCCTCATTTAGTAATGATTTAAATAGCTCAAAATCAATGCCCTCGATAATTCATAACAAATTCAAATCAAATCAGATCAAGGTCGAAAGTAGCTCAAATGTAGATAATTAAGAGAGTTTTAAAAGGAGACTAATTTCATGAATTTTGGAAATGTGATTCCAAAGTTATTCAATGTTCAACATGGACTGAACTGCAAATTTTCGAATTAAAACTAAACTAAATAAAACACAGCAAGGCCTATCTTTGATTTCTAAAAGTCAACAGGTAGCCATGTAAAAAACCCAAAAAGCGGGCCTTTGTAATTCTGGAAATATTAAGGGGCTAAGTTGCAAAAAAACCACCAAGTTGAATAAAAATGAGAAGTAGAAGCAATAACTTAGATGCATTGGTTTGTCGGTGCATAGAGGCATCTTGCACACGAGCTACCAAGATACATGTAGGGCCTCAATGCTTTTTGCGGGCTAATCTTCCATGATATATGTATAAATATATAAGAATATATGTATTAAAAATCATTTTTATATTTAAAATAATTAAAAAAATACAAAACCAAATATTTCCGAATAGTCGCCTGAATACCGATTGTTCTCTATTCAGTGATCCCTACGACTGGATATCGAATACCGACTTCTGCAACATTGAATGCAGGTAGTGGTATAAGTAAAAGCACATGTGTTAACTTAAATGATAGTAATATAAAGTCTATGAACCTCAAGAATCTTCGGTAAATGTGTATAGGCTCAGATCCAAACATGCAAGAAAGAGATATGGCGCATAATATGCCACGTACATTGTTCTGGGTATACATACAAATTGCAACACAAAATATGTATGGCTACTTGTGAGGATAGATACAATTTTTTTTGAAAATAAAATACGGGTGAAGCCCCAATGGGGCTCACCTCAACGATTCATTGATGAAGTTTAAAGTTACAGAAAAAGATGGGGGGAAGTTCGACGGAAAAGAACATCAAAAGCACACCCTAGAAAGAACCAATGCCTTAAATGTCGATTTCGGTCACCATTTCGGTATCGTTCAAAACAGAATTTCGATGGAATTTCGGTGGAATTTCGACCGAAATTTCGGTCATTTCGGTCAGTTGTTGTACTAGGACACCCATATTTCGGCCATTTCGGTCATTTCGGTCGAATTTCGATTTCGACTGGATATCGATATTCGACAGAAATTCGACCGAATTTCGCTGAAATTTGAGGCCATGACGAAAGTTTCTGCTTCCCAATCCAAAATCTTAGACCGTTCCCCTTGCTATTCTTCTGAAATGATTGATGACGTTTTCAGTGTAGAATCGTTGACCCTTGAAGATGCCATTTCGCGCGCACCAGATCGCCCATAAGAGTAGGTACGCCTGAGAAATATCGTCATGGGAGTTACCGCCTACCACCCTAATAGAATCCCAGAACATCGTTGAGTCATTGACGTTGAGCCATTGAATCCCAGCCTCACCCCAAACTTGTAATGAAGTACGGCATTTGAAGAATAGGTGTTCTAAATCCTCGTCTTCCCCGTTGCATCTTGTGCAAACGCAATCTCCCGTATGAAGGATACTATCCCTTCTTTTCTTTGACATAACGCGACTATGCCTTACTAGCCACAGAAAGAACTTGATCTTTTGTTGTATCTTTGATTTCCATATAAGGGTGAAATCATGCTCCTGCTCCGTCCGACTTTCTGCTTGTCCCCCCTCGAAAAAATTGTATGCCTTTTTGATGGTAAAGCCTCAGGAAACCATATAAAATGGTCTTTACCCTAGCCGGTTCATCAATCTCCTCAAGATACTTGCTTAGCTCCAAGTATTATTGTAGTTGTTCCGAAAAAGGCGCCGTGAAGCAAGGGTTCCACACCCCGTCTGAACAAGCGAGGATAGATACAAATTGGAATACAAGATGTTGCGAAGTAATACAAAATACAATACATGAATAGGATATGTGTTACATTGAGAGCACCAACTTGAGATGGGATTTTCTGAGCCATGATGAACGTCCAAATTAGCCCCTCATTCACAAGTAGTGGGTGCGATGAATGGAGGAGAGGTCCTTAAGCTAAGAAGCCCGATTGTTTTTCCTCGCTTGTTTGACGACCATGTTCATACATAAATGTGATAGGAAAGAATTAAGTGAAAGATTACGTGTAACCAGTTTGCATTCCCACTGCAAAACCCTGACTAACAATACACTTGCTCATCGAAGTACAGAAATGCATGTTATAAGCTAGCCTCCATTGAAATGCTTGTTTATGAGCTATACTCATGTAAAAGCATTTTTTAAGATCTAAACACCTGGAAAATGAATATTTAAGAGTTAAACATCCGTTAAATGCAAATGACAAAGTCAAATTATGATGTAACCATGTTATAATGCATTCTTAGTAGCAAATTATGATTTTATGTTAATTATTAGTAAATGAAATTGATAAACTATGAGAAAAGGTGGCAATATAATTTATAATGAGAAGCGTTGGGAACCTCAATATCTTCGGGGCAAATTCGTTTCTTCCCTTCGTAACTAATATAGAATCTGATTCTGATCTGAAAAAGGTGAAGAATTTCTCCCTTCAAGGAGTCATAAGAGGCTTCTGGTAAAAAGGAACCCTTGTTGGGAAACTGGATATGGTTATGGCTTGATGAATACTAATAAGATGATACATCGGAGTTGGATGTAAGCACAATTGGGTGGTGCATTATCATACCGCAAGTGCATGCTCAGTAGCATTCAAGGTGGTGCTTCAGGATTCCAATGTGTTGCCTCCGACAATCAGAACGAGCTTGTCGACGGACCATTATTGTCCCATTCATAGAGGGAGCTAGAGCGCAACCATCTTATCCACTTTTCGTGGGTCGGCGCGCTAAAAGAAAAGGAATGGGAAAGGTGTATGCTTCACCGGCATGTATAGTAACTAAAATAGTACATAAAGGGAAATAAAGAAATGTTTATATCTTATATCGGATGGGCATTATATGCTAGATATTATGAACTTCTTGTTTTAGTAAAAAAGGGACGAAACGTGCTACGGATTCCGTCCCAAATATATTAATAAAGGGAGATAAAAGCTACCTTACAAAAGCTAAGACTCAAGGAGAATTTTGGTGTAGAAGAAGACATTTTCAAAATAAAAGTGATATGCCGAAAAGATAACACCATTCCTCGCTAACCAAATCGCTCATATGATTGCCAATGGAAGGAGCTCATCTAGAGGGTGTCGCCTACCAGGAAGATCGACTCCTAGAACGTTACAACCGTCTAGGATTTACCCCATCAATACCCAGCTCATTCCAAATGTGTTTGGTCTTCTCGTAGGTAAAGAAAAGATTGTTTATAATCTCAACATCACCATCACAAAGCAGGCATCAGTCTGATCCTCCTACCACAAACCTAGTCCAACGATCTCTCGTATAATGTGACATCTTCGTGTAAACCAAAGAAAGATGCTAATGCATGAAGGAATCTTAAGCTCCCATATCAGTTTGCAATCATGAACTATCTGTTTGTTCGTCTGAATCGCGGGTCTATCTACTGCTTTATAGGCTCACCTGACAGAAAAATATCCCACTCTCTCCACATCCAATGACCTCCGCCATCCTCTGAACCCCCTATCTGTTGAAGTATCCCAATAACCTCTAGAAGTTCATCCAAACGTTCATTTGAAAGACTTGTCGGAAAGGAGGGCATCCATGTTCAATTCTCCCGGCAATATGCGACTTTGCCCAAACAATCAGTAGCCAAGGCAAAGAGCCTAGGAAAGGGTGCAGGCAAGGGGCTCCATTTGGCCAATTGTCCATCCAAAATAAAAAAAACACACCCGTCTCTAAATAACCAACGGCAAAAATTCAGATGGACGCGATAGCTGGGAGCATAAACCCTTCTAAAAAGCATGGAATTAAATTTCACGATATTTCGACGAAATTTCGTCGAAATATCGGTTTCGACGGGTCTGGCCTTTCGAAACTGGTATATATATCGATATCCACGGTTTCGAGCGAAATCTCGCAAGATCTCGGCGAGATTTCGGCTCAACTCGAGATATCGGCCGACAGAGGGAATCTTGCTTTAAAATATTCACCGAGATGCCGATATCTACCAAAATTTCGGTCGAAAGCATCACATTTCGACCGAGTTCAGGCAGAAGCATCTCCAACTTCCTCCAAGCTCTTCTTCCTTCGAGGTAAGCCAAATTAGGCTAATTCTTCATCAAATTCATAAATTTTTTTAGGGGTTTCACTCTTAGGATGTTGATATAGCTCGGCATGGTGTTTATTTTGAGAGATTTCTGAAATATAGCTTTAAATTTGGAGACGAAAGTTAGGGCTTTTGTGTTTTGATTGCACAATAGTGGTAGCTATGAACATGGTATCTCGGATCTGAAGTTTAACATGAATTAAAACATAGTTTGAGACCATTTTGTTAGATATATGGAATAATGGAAGAGGAAATTGGGGCTTTTGAGGTTTAATGTGGAACGATAATGAGTTGGGTTATTATAAATTCGGATCTTAAGTTATGGAAGTAAAAATCATAATCCGGAATTTTTTTTGCTTAATAAAATTTAAAAATTGAGAAAATCCGAAAATCATATGTTAAATCTTTTGATTTTTGTACATATTTTGTGTCACTTAGGTAGTCTTTCTTGAAAATGGTCCCCTAATTGCTAGATCTAAGACCCTAATGTATAGATCTAAGGTTGTTTTTCTGAAAATCGAAATATTAGGTGTTAGAAAAATTAAATATATAATAAGTCCGAAATTTAAAACATAAAATAATTTGCATATTCATAAGTGGTCGCATTGTATGCCTACTTAATGATTGTTCTTGAATTTCCTCGCAGATTTCGACGATCATCACCATGGCACATTCTGGTTCCGGATCTGGATCTGACAATTCCGATGATCAGACGGGCGATTTCAGTGGGAACATTGGCTGGAGGTATGCCTCCGCTCCTGATGGAAACAAGGCGAAGCCACAATGCAATTTCTGTGGAAAGAAGTCGGGAGGAGGCGGGATCACAAGGATGAAGCAACACAAGAATGTTGCCAAGTGCACGCGTTGTCCCCAAGATGTGAGGGACAAGGTGAAGGCCAGCTTAGACGGGAAGAAGGAAATGGAGACGGAGAGGGTTAGAAGGGAAGAACAAATGAAGGAGTTCATGTTCGAGAAAGAATTCAATGTCCTTTCTGATTCAGACGATGATGACTTTGTGTACCCCGCCGACATTCAGATTGCAGCGGAGAGGAGGGCATACATAAGGGCTACAAAAGAGTCATTGAGGAGCGAGTTCGAGAGGAGAGAACTCGGTGGTGCACGGGGCGGCTTCTATGGTGCACGTGGGAGTGGGAGTGGTTCTGTAGGCGCACCAGTACCACCACCCACTAAGAAACACAAGGGGAAGGGAATTGAGCCTTTCTTGATGAGGAGCGGATCCATGCAATATAAGGCAAGCAAGGATCCGAGGCAGAAAACGGTGAAGGGAATGTTCACAAATGCACGAGAAAGGGTGGGAAAGGCCATCAGCAAGCTCTTCTTTGGGGAGAGCATTCCTGCCAACATTGCAGGCGGGTCATTTCTGCAGCATGCCATTGATGAGATCGCTGCAGCGGGAACGGGAGCGAAGGCTCCTACATCGTATGAGATCATGAACAAATATCTGGGGATAGAGGAGGAGGAGATGAATGAGTACATCGCCGAGTTGAGGAGGAGATGGCCAGAGTACGGGTGACATTGATGTGCGATGGGTGGACGAGCCAAGGCCTTAAATGTCGGTTTCGGTCACCATTTCGGTGGACCAAAACAGAATTTCGATGGAATTTCGGTCAAATTTCGATCAAAATTTCGATCATTTCGGTCATTTTTTGTACTAGGACCCCCATATTTCGGTCATTTCGGTCATTTCGGTTGAATTTCGATTTCGACTGGATATCGATATTCGACAGAAATTCAACCGAATTTCGCTGAAATTTGAGGCCACGGGACGAGCTACACGAGGAAGCAGATAATCAACTTCCTTGTGTACTGCGATGGAAAGACAATCTTTTTGAAATCTTTTGATGCATCCGAGCATGTGAAGGACCACAAGTATCTGCTGAAGTTGATGAAGGACGTTATAAAAGAGGTTGGGAAAGATCACATTGTACAGATTGTGATGGATAACGGCAGCAACTTCAAGAAGGCGGGTGAAACAATAATGAAGTCGAGAAGCTACGGAATTTTTTGGACATCGTGTGTTGCGCATTGCATTGATTTGATCCTAAAGGATTTCAACAAGAGGAAGCTCGTCTCAAGGATAGTGGAGAAAGCACGAATGATCACCACATTCATTTACAACCACGGCAAAATGCTGGCACTAATGAGGCGGATGTGCAATGGGGAGCTAGTGAGGCATGGCATCACACGCTTTGCAACCAATTTTATAGCGTTGCAAAGCCTCAAACAACATAAGACAGGTTTGAAAATCATGTGTTGCCAAGGTGAGTGGTTCGAGATACCTGAAGCTCGAACTGAAGGAGGACGGAAGGTGAAGATATTGATCAATGATATCTCCTTTTGGGATGACGTGACTCGGGTCACAAGGATCATGGATCCAGTTGTTTATACATTGCGGATCATGGATGGCGATAAGAAGCCCATCATGGGAGTCATCTACGAGGCAATGCGCCGCATGAGAGAGAAGGTCAAAGAAGCGGTTGGAAAGGGATCCAAAGCATGGTTGGACATCATAGACGAGCGATGGTCCAAGATGCTCTCACATCCTCTTCACAAGCCGGTATGTATTATGTAAAAATCTAATTTGTTTTTCATTAGATCTTTAAAATATGAGTATTGAGCTTGTTCGTGACTGTGTGTCCAGCTTATTACTTCAATCCTAAGTACCAGTACAAGAATGGACTTGGTACAAATGCTGACCTTCTATCAGACGTACAAATTGTGGTGGAGAAGCTCGTCAAGGACGAGAAGTTAAAGATCTTGTACATGAACGAGGTAATCCTCAATTTCCAGATAAATTAGGAGTCATAAAAAAATTCGTTAAGATGGATTACAACTTAAACCTATGTGTGCAGGTTAAGTATTTCCGGGATGTGTTGGGTTCCTTCGGTCGAATTACTGCGGTAAATGGACGGGGCAATACTCTTCCTGATAGAGACGAAGACAAATAAAACCATTGCTTGTGATATGTGTGTTCATTTATTCATACTATTGATTTCTCTCGTTTTCTTTTTTTGCGGCCGAGTGGTGGTTATTACATGGGATGGAAGCTCCCAACCTTCGAAGTATGGCAGTGAAAGTGTTGTCTCAAACCGCATCTGCTGGTGGTGGTCGAATTACTACGGTAAATGGACGGGGCAATACTCTTCCTGATAGAGACGAAGACAAATAAAACCATTGCTTGTGACATGTGTATTCATTTATTCATACTATTGATTTCTCTCGTTTTCTTTTTTTGCGGCCGAATGGTGGTTATTACATGGGATGGAAGCTCCCAACCTTCGAAGTATGGCAGTGAAAGTATTGTCTCAAACCGCATCTGCCGGTGGTTGTGAAAGGAACTGGAGCACAATCAATTTGATCCATTCCAAGAGACGGAACAGGTTGGGAGAAAAGAAGCTCAATGACCTTGTCTACGTGCATTACAACTTGAGGCTGAAGTTGAAACATGCAAGGGAGGGACAAGACAAAGAGGACTACACGGACCCTATTGATCTTGCATACATTTTCAAGATGCACGATGACGATGCTGATGAAGACGTTCTCCAGAGGTAGATGGATTCCAATGGTGTCCCCGTTCTTGATAAACCAGGTGGAAGACCAAATGAGAATATAAGCCAGCAAAAGGGAGCAGATGTAGGTGACTATTTAGCAAGATCTGGGCGGATTACAGACCCTGTTGGAGGGTTGGAGGGCGAGATTAATGCGATTGTTGATGAAATTCTCTCCAGTAGCTCCAAATCCAAATCAAAGTCAAAGGATGACAGTGGAGATGATGATGATGATGATGATGATGATGATGATGGTCGTGGTGGATCTGATGATGGTGGGGAAAAAACTCATGTGGGTCGGGAGGGGGTGGTCGTGGACCACAAGGTACCAGATTTGAGGAAGGGCTACATGCAGGACGTGATATATGGAGTGACAGAGGAACACAAACGGACAGTTTGTTCCAAGTCCGAATCCATGACCTATGGATTACGAGTACGGTCGAGGCCATCGTCCAACCGACAGCTACATGGACGATTTGATATCATCTGTAGGTTCTTTGAGCTGCATGGACATTGACAGCCCATATCGCGGAGGAACACCAAGTCCTTTAGGCGAATATGGATCGTCGCACGATGAGAGATCATTTGACGTCTTCCCGGAATACTTTCATGCTCCTCCTCCAGGACCTCCTCCTCCTCCTCAGTATGCACCTCCATCATATTCATATGGTTACAGTGGGTATGGGGGATACAGTAGCTACAGCGGAGATAACTACCAAGGTAGCCACCTGAGCAGAGCCAGGGCAACTTCCTTGGGGTGACGGTTACGGGATCTTCCCTGAGTACACGAGAGTTCCTCCTCCTCCTCCGCAGAGATCTTCTCCTACTCCGTCGTCGTCGTCCCGAGGATCTCAGGCTAGTAGTTTGCAGCCTCGCCGTGCCACTCGTGATACTGGATCTAGTGCTACTTATCCTCGTCTCGGGATACTCATAGGCATCGATGACCACCAATACAGGCAGTATGTGATGGATTACAAGGCCATGTACTCGTACATGACATGAAAGAACTACTGCGAGTTCATTGAATCTGTGATGCGTTATGAGAGACAACAAGGAAGGGGGGCCATTCAGATCTACCGCGTAACTCTTGGTTCTGAACCAAACATATCACAAGTAATATATTTTAATCTTTTATTGCATTGATCATTAATGTGTATGTTCTTAATAATTTTCACTTGTTGTAACTTGTAAGACTATTACTCTGTTATTATGTATTAACTATTAACAAGTAACAACGATATGTTCAATATGGTGTGTGATTGTGACATATCGTCATAGTCATAGATGATAAGATGATTGATATGTATGATATAAGCATGTAGGTGTACATCTATTGTTCCATTGTTTGAAGTACTTAGATTAAGTCCATTTGCAATATCTAACAATGTTACAATATGACCGATATGGCCGATATGACCGATATGTCTATATAAGGGGTAGAGATGACCAATACGTGTGAAATAATTGTCTATTTGTATGTTATTTATTGTTCTAATAACTTGGAATATCGAAATTTACAATAAAATTGGGGGAAATCGGATTTTTGAGCCTTTTCCAACTTTTTCATCGAAATTGTCGAAATTTCCCGACGAAATTTCGGTATTCCAGTTCACTGAAACGAGATCGAAATCGAGATTTCGAACCTTGCTAAAAAGTCAAGGTGGAAAAAGAAGGGTGATGCTCCAAACAAATATATAACAAGTCATTTCTTCTTCCCCGTTTTAGTGCCATCCATTTCAGCATAAGGGATTTGTTCATGGTTTTCAAATGAGATACACCAAGGCCTCCTTCTTCTTTAGGAAGATTTGACAGTATACCAATCGACAAGAACACGTGTGTTATCTTTCCATGTTTTGGTTCCAAAAAAACTCCGCATGATCATATTTCGTACGGGAAGTAGCCTCGACTACTTAAAGAAAACATGTATGCTGCAAGCACTACTTTCACTAGAACCATACGACCACCTCTCAAAACTAAGGATGCTTTGCAGCTAAACAGTTTCCTCTCCATCTTCTCTTAGGGAGTCGGTCAGCCAAGGTCTTAAATATCGGATTTCGATTTCGTTTCAATAAGCCTGGAAAGAGAAATTCGGTGGAATTTCGATAGAATTCGGTGAAATAACTGAATTTGAGGAAACTACTTGAAAATTCATTTTTTAAAATAAGGATTTCTAATATTCTTTAACTCGATAAATGAGATAGAAATATAGTTTTTTTGCTAATAGTAAGATATTAATATGATATGTTATATTAAATTTTCATCCAATCGTCACAACGGTCAGAAAGTAGTATGCTGCTCAGAACCAGAACTAGATTTGGAACGTAATTAGAAGTCATTGGTTTCTCCTCTTGAACATGAAGAGAATGGTGACAAGTAAGCAGCTCTTCAATAAGAATGAGGTGACATATATGATAACTTCTAATTAAAACATATATATCTTTCAGTTAAAACTTTAATTTAACTCTTAAATCTTGTGTCTAACTGGTTTGGTTTGGATTGAGATCTAAAATACAGAAACTAATTAAAGAAACTTCTTTAAACAATGTAAAGCACTCTAACAACTCAACACAAGCAAATAAATAAGTGACAATTCACTAATATGCAAATTTTGATGAAAGCGAAGGGTAGATCCCTTATTTTTGTTGTTTCGCCGAAATGACATGTAATTTCGATGAAATTTCATTGGCATTTCGCTAATATATCTTTGAAATTCTAGAATAAGAAATGAGGGAGCAATTCGAATTCGGTGACCTAAAGAAATGGGAATTTCAGTGGAATTTCATTGAAATTTGAGGTCATGCAGTCAGCCACTCTAAGTCTACCACAAGTCAGTAGGAGCCCAAGGCCTTAAATGTCGGTTTCGGTCACCATTTCGGTATCGACCAAAACAGAATTTCGATGGAATTTCGATGGAATTTTGATCGAAATTTCGGTCATTTCGGTCATTTTTTGTACTAGGACCCCCATATTTCGGTCATTTCGGTCATTTCGGTCGAATTTCGGTTTCGACTGGATATCGATATTCGACAGAAATTCGATCGAATCTCGCAGAAATTTGAGGCCATGTAGGAGCCCTAGGTACCGGATTGGAAAGGAGCCACATGATGTACCCAATCCAGCATTGCACTCAACATCTAAGTCCAACAGTCCAAATGGGATTACCGACGATTTGGATCTATTCAGAATTAGGCTTGAAAACTCACCAAAGATCTCAAGCTCCATCATCGTGCCTCTCACCTCCTCCCTCACACCTTCTATGGAAGATAGTATCATCTGCACATTGTAGAAAAGTAGAAGAAGAATTGATATATCCTCACATGAGTAACCAGCATTAATATCTTATTGAATCGTGTGCCCCACCATGCAAGCCAGGACATCCGCTGCAATGAAACATCATAAAAGCCAGTGGGCATCCTTGTCGAACCTGATGTTATGGCTGAAAAAATCCCCCTTACGAGTGTATGTTGACCAGTATATGTGATATAAAGGTCTGGAAAACAATGTCTACACATAGTTGAATATAGGAAGTGCCAATCGATCATGTCATAAGATTTAGAGAAGTCTACATTCCAGAGCAACCACTTTGCTTGTTGCCTCTCCGAATATGTGATGATCTCCGTAGCCAAAGTCAGGTTGCCATCTATTTGTCTCCCGAGAATGAACGCAGATAGCACAAGGGAGATGATGTTGTTCATAATCACATTTAGTCTATTTGCCAACACCTTAGCGATCACAAGATAAAATGCATTGGAGAGAGCAATTGGGTGGAATCTTCCACCCTCTCAGCTACATCCTTAGGCAGAAGGAACAAAAGAGGCATGTTCATCATGTCGAAGCTCGAGTTTCCATCTAGAAACTCCTCCATAACATCTAGCACCTCTTTACCCAGAATCATCCAGAACTTTCTGTAAAAGAAAACTGGAAAGCCATCCAAACCAAGAGCACCATCAGCACTCGGACCCCAAACCGCTATTTTTACCTCTTCAGGAGTAACACCACTCACAAGATGGCTTGCATATTGTTTAGAGAGCGAAACAGCCCCACAGCACGTCCATCTCCACGATCTGCCTGAGACTCAAAGGGAAAATTCGTGAAATAATCCGCCAGGGCCCTTCCCATGTCCCAATCCCCTTCAACTCGTCTTTCATTAACCAACATCGATTGGTTTGCTCGTCCATGAACTTCTTGTTTCAAAGGGAGAATTATTTAGACTTGATCAAAGGCTTATAAATAATCCAAATGTGGGGGGCTTTTTTACTCATAAGCGTGATATTATGCGGATCAGGCCACCACTTTTATTATATCAAAAGATGTATACATGAAAGCCGAAAAGAATGGCCTTGACATCTAAAGTGGCCAACATGGCATTATATCAAAGCAAATGGCCATCATCTTATTGAAAACTGAAAACTATAAGCTATGGCCATAAAACCTTGAAAAAAAAGGTATACAAGCAAGAGAAAGGAGAGTAAAAGCAAGAAACTCCTCAATACACCACTCACCTTCAACTCCCCGTCAACTCATAAATAAAGACAAAGTAAATCTTATGAATAGAAGTTGTAAACATTGTCTTCCTTCCACCATATTTCTTCATGTCTGCAAAAAAAAATCTCGAATATTCAGTTCCTTGCATATCAAGTAGCCATGTCTTGGATCTCACCTTCCTAGCCACTTCTTGAAATCATCCAATTCCTCCTTCGTCCAACCACCAAAGAGAATTTCACGCTTCTCCTTTTCACCTTCTAGCATTCTTGTGGATGGAGGCCACCGCTCGAGGGTTTTCAGGAGAGAGGAACACCACTTGAGGATTTGCAGGGAAGAGGGGCTGGACTTCTCTCCTCAACACAGTCGGGGTTGGGAGAGGGTTAAGGGAGTCAGGAAGAGGAGTTGGGGCTCGTGGGGTCGAGGGGCTTCTCCCCTCGAGTTCACCACGCATCATCCAGCGGCTCTCGTTGGGAGGTGCAGCATCGTTGCAGGTGCATGCTACTTTGCCAAGAGTTGTGCCCCGTGTTGTAGCATCGTCATTGAAGGTCTATGAACCCTTCCTTTGGGTTCTTGCACCGTTATTGGGCAATTTTGGGGCTCGGCCTCCGATGCCTAGGTTTCGAGCCCCCTTCCTCCTTCGCCTGGTGGTTATGGCTAGCCACCTGGAGGTCCATCGGCTCTACCTTGGGCTGGATGGGTTTCGGATGGGCCATCGGGTTCTTTTGAAGGTTTGTCCAACCCCGTTGGGGCTTCATCTGAAATCGTTGTTGTTGTGTCTAGGTCTCTAATGCTTTCGACTAAACTTCCAGACCCGATTGGGGATGGACCTTTGCTTCGTAGGGATGGCTTTACTGTCTTTACTGTCGTTGATGATGGATGAGAGGTGATGACATCATCAATCTCGAAGGGTGCTCTAGTGCATCCGTTTATCAGTTTTCACTGCTAAAAGTGTGGAGTTTGGGGTCATTGTCATCGTGACTACAACTTTCAGAGAGTATGGCAGCCTCGGAGCGACCCTCTTTGAGAACTGAGGTGTCCACGGAGGTTGCGGGCTTGGCGGAGGGCCTCCATTCTTGCCTAATTACGTCGGTGAACTGTGGCGATTTGATGAAGAAGATAGAAGGGTGCCTTCGGCGTCCTTCATGGATTGTTTCTGGGGGATATTATACCCTTGGAAACATCGCATGCAAGTGTACGCGATGTCTCTGCATCACAAGAAAGGATTTTGTTGGCAGTTGATTCTCAGCTCTAGGGAGTTATGTGGAGAAGCCCTTAGTTCAAAGATGAGACTTTGCCTTACCACGTGATTAGGTCTTTCAGTATCTCTGGTATGTCAGTCACATGATCGGGGAGGATACATGTTTCCTGAAAATGTTGTCTAGTGTTGCTAACATGGTGGAAATTGTATTGGATGGGTTGCGATCCGGAGGAAGCATCGATGTTAAGATAATGGTTGAGGGGTTCAATACATAGTATCTCTGGTATGTCAGTCACATGATCGGGGAGGATACATGTTTCCTGAAAATGTTGTCTAGTGTTGCTAACATGGTGGAAATTGTATTGGATGGGTTGCAATCCGGAGGAAGCATCGATGTTAAGATAATGGTTGAGGGGTTCAATACATATCAGGTGTTTGAGGTTGTAAATGTGGTGGGTCATACTTCTTTTCATCTGCTAATGGAGGAGTGATCATCGCCATCATCTGATAGTGGGCTCCATGTTCTTGATAGCCATGTGGAGGGCTCTTCTGGATCAATGCAAAAAAACGATCTAAACGATTGTTTAAATGTGTATGTGATGCTTGACCGTATCATTTAATCAAAAGCAGGTCCATAAACGGGTGGGTCGCATAAACGGCCTTTTAAGAACATGGATGGATCACCATTATCCATGACTTTTTGGATTCAGGATATGAATTGTAATTGTGTATGTTGTCTATTTTGACATTTGACTATGAATTATACTTGTTTATGTTATCTATTTTGACATTTGGATGAAACATTCCTCGAATTTACCAATATTTGATCTATATTGTGAATATGTGATTATATTTTTCTTATTTATTTATACTTTTTATTATATATATGTAATAATTTTTATTAATTAAAAATGTAAAATCGTACAACTCGTTTAAATTCCCGCATATCGTTTAATCAGCAATCAGTGACCCTACCGACTGAATACTGCATACTGCTTTTTGCGACCTTGGCCCCAAGCACTCGACTCATATGGACCTGGGTTTTCTATGTAGGTTTCACACGTGTTGCAACTTGTCTTGTAGTTGTATCCCTATCAGTCATGTGCCGCTCAAGGTGAGCCACGGTGGCATGTAGGAGATTGTGGTTGTGCTTGCCAGGGGTTTCGACTTTCTGGATGCACGATTCAAGATACAAAAGAAAAGGACCCCATGGCTTCGGGGTCCGAAGCCACTTGTCATGCCTTCTGCAATGTTAATCGTTAGAGGGCAGTGTTGCAAAAGTCGTCCGACTGGCCCGACTAATAGGTCCGGCTAGTCTAGTCGGTGGGGTGACCGACCGAGTACCGACTAATTCCGATGAGGTACACTAATCGACAAATTTTTGCTTGAAGATACCATATTTTTTAATGTTTTATTTTTTTATAAGCAAACTTATTATAATATGCTTAATGTTTTATTTAAATTCAATTACTTTTTTATTTTATTATGATAGTATAAAAATGTACAAAATCTATGTAAATATATGTATAAAATGAGTTATATATTTAAAATAATCATAAAATTAAAAACTGATTAAAGTCCGGTTAAATCTGATTAGTCGCCTGACTGCGGATTAATCCTTAGTCAGTGACTCATCTGACCGAGTACCGACTACCAATTTTTGCAACCTTGTTAGAGGGTGTGTGTTTGTCATCACAAGCGGAGACCGTTGGGGCCTTGGTCGCATTCAACTGAGGTATCACTAGTGGAGGTTGGTGTTGATGGTCGCAGGGAGGAGGGTTGCTTCTGTTGAGGACGACGTTTCGGTGAGGGTCAGTGCCTCCTCGGGAGTCTGGAGCAATAGGGAGAGATTGTGTCTTATGTAGAAGTCTTGTTGGCGGGGGTGTCCCACTCTGTTACTAAATGAAGATAGTCTCTTGGAAATTGGAATGTCTAGGACCTTGGCCGGCGGACAAGAGGAGAGCGCAAGGGGAGGGGGTTCTATAGAAGGTTCGAAGGTGAATGTGATTTGTTTGCAGGAAACGAAAATGCGGGAGTGGAACGATCTCAGCTGGTGTGATTTGGATGGATCTCGTTTTACTGATTTTAGAATAATGCCAATGGTGGGGGCATCAAGGGCATGATTATTGGTTGGAACAAGGACTTTTTAGATCGATCTTGTTGAGGTGGTGTGTGACACCAGGGTACTGTCAGTTTTGCTGCGAAGGACCTCGGATAGTTTTTAGATCATGTTATCTCTGACGTATGGTCCCAGTAACACCATGTCTTCGATGATGTGGGAGGAGCTTCGTCTAGCCCATGTGCACTTTTCGGACTATGCGTGGATGGTTGGTATGACTTCAATGTCATTCTACTTGCTACCGATCGACCTCACGCAGAGGTGGGTTTGATGATGGTAACTCTTCTTTCAATGAGTTTGTTGGTGAGTCAGTGAGGATGTTTTGGATGCGACAAACCTCGAGTTTACGTAGAGGAACTCCACCTCTCGATATCGCTTGGATCATTTCCTTAGTTTGGTTGCTAGAGTACTTTCCCTTGGGGTTGCGAGGGCCTTGCCTAGGTCGCATTCAGATCATACTCACATTTACTAGGACTCAGGGGATAGCCATCATCCTGTTAGGAGCGTGTTTGGTTGCAGGAAGATGGCTTTCAGGAGAAAGTCGCGAGATGCTGGCAGGAGGCTGAGGATTCGGCATCTCATCGGATGGCAGTGAAGCTCATGACCTTGCATTGCATGCTTATTCAGTTTAGGAAGGACTCTCGGGTACTTCATGGGCAGAGTAGGAATGATGCAGAGGCAGAGGTTGTGCGCCTTGATCAGGTTGAGGACTCCAACTAGCTGTAGGAGGAGGAGGAGGAGGTGTCTGCAAGACGAGCATTTACGCAATCCTTATGGAGGAGGATAGGAAGCGTGAATGTGAGTGGAGGGAGCAATCGAGGCAGAAGTGGTTGAAGGACAAGGGTGTGAATACGCGATTTTTTCATGCAATGGCAAGCGGTTGCAGAAGGTAGAACCTAATCCACTCGATCGAGGTAGATGGCAAGGAGTTCGTTGGTGATCGTCGCATTAGTGACGCATTAAGACGTATTACTTTGAGATCAGCATGTGTGGGCCTAACAATGGGGCAATGTAGCCGGGAACAGATATCATGTATTTGACTCACATACAGTCTGAGGAGCTAGTGAGACTGTTTTTAGTGTCTGAGTTCAAACAGGCGATTATTGGTCTGAATGTGGATGGGTCCCCTGGGCCAGATGTCTTCTCGATTCTCTTCTTTCGGGAATTATGGGACATGGTTTCCCACGAGGTATTGGGTGTGGTGGAGGAACTACTGCAGTCTGCAGGTGAATGGTGGTTTCAAATGGTTGAATCGTTCACTTCTTATCCTTCTTCCTAAGAAGTATGCGGCGAGGTGCATGGAGGATTTACACCCTATTGCATTGTCCAATACCATTTATTTGATTGTAACGAAGGTACTGGCCAACAAACTTCGTGAAGTGAATTGTTCTATTTTGGATCCCCTCCAGACAGCGTTCATTCGTGGTTGTCACATGATGGATGGGGTTAAACTGGCTTCAGAGATTATTGCGAAGTGAAGAAGACAAAGGGCTCTTTTGGAAGGTAGATTTTTCTAAAGAATGTGACTGCATTTGTCTGGCGGTTCTTGTGGTCATCTTTGCATCTTGAGGGATTTTCGAGTGAGTGGATTGGATGGATGAAGAGATGCATGACTACCTCTTCTTATGTAGTATTGGTGAATAGCTAACATGAGGGAGATTTCTTTCAACTGTAGCATGGAGTTAAGCAAGGGTGCCCTTTAGCATCTTCTTTTTGGTGATGGTGGCAGATGTGTTGGCCATGATGGTGGTGAAAGCCAATGAAGGTGGATTTCTTGCAGGTTTCCGCTCAGTGGTGATTTCAGTCCCCATTCTTTAGTAAATTGACGATACATTTTTTTTGTGGGGAGGGATTGCAACCACGAAAGGGGTGACGATTGTTCTGAAGTTTTAGGTTGGTGTCAAGCCTGAAGATTAATCATGCAAAAAACTGATTTTGTGCCTTTGGCATGGGCGAGGAGGAGATGGCGTCATGTGAGACTGATTTGCAGACGTGGCGAAGGACTCTCCCTATCACGTATCTTGGGTTGACTCTAATGGGTGGCAGGTTGCAACAGTCAGATTTGATATCTCTTATTAAGAAGCTGGAGAAGAAGTCGGCGACCTCGTGCTACTAAGGCAGTTATGTCTGCCATTCCTATTTTCTTCCTTTCTACTCGTATGTTGCATGTTAGGGTGAGAGGGAGATTGGAGACAAATATGAAGCGGTTTTTCTAGGTGTCTTCGGGGGAGAAACAGGGGATGTCTTTGGTGGGGTAGAAAACTTTGATGCAGACAAAGGAGGATGGTGGACTAGGGATACGAAGCCTAGTGGCGATGAATCATGCTCTTCTAGCAAAGTGGTTGACCTAAATTTGAGGTGGTGACTGATCTGCTCTGCATGAGTTTGTGCTCAATCTATGGGATATCCCATGATCACTCAACAAGATGGTAGTGTACCTTTACCTTCCAATTTCTGGATGGGAATTTGCTATGTGCTTCGGCATATGATCCCGCTTATGGAATATATCTTAGGGAATGGATGTGGCTTCAGAATTTGGAAAGATGACTGGACTGGGCTAGGACCTTTGCGGGTTTGTTTTTTGTGCCTTTATGTGTTGGTGATCGACTCTGAGGTCTCCATTAGAGCTTGTTGGGAGGGATGGGTTGTAGCTAGATTCCACCTTTGCGTGCGGAGTTATCAAATCAAAGGTTCAAGGACCTATTGTTGTTGTTGTTTGATTACCATCCGATGCAAGGATTTACGTTATCTATTTTTATTAGCCGTTAATTTTATTTACGTTTATCTGAGTCATTGTAATTTTAATTAAATAAACAGGATCGCATGTGATCTCAATTAGTTAGAGATTTGAATTTCAAATTAGTCGGTTAGTCGGTTAGAGTCAATTTAGGATAATTAGTTTGAATTTAAATTTGAGTTTCTATTTTTGTAATCTCATCCCTCCTATATAAAGGGACGATAGACTAATTGTTTAGTCAGTTCAGTTCAGTTGATAATTAATTTGAGATTTTATCTCCCTCTCTTGTCTCTCTCCTTCCCCACGTGGTCTTCACGTTTCTCTCCTCCAAACCTCTCGTTCTCCGACGAGATTTCTTTTCTCAACCCCTCAATTTTCTTCTCCACCTAAAATTCCACCGCTTAAATTTATTTTTCCGCCATCGCCAAATTCTCTATGCATCAATCATGACCTCAAATTTCAGCGAAATTCGGTCGAATTTCTGTCGAATATCGATATCCAGTCGAAATCGAAATTCAACCGAAATGATCGAAATGACCGAAATATGGGGGTGCTAGTACAAAAAAAGGCCGAAATGACCGAAATTTCGGTCGAAATTCCACCGAAATTCCATCGAAATTCTTTTTTGGTCGATACCGAAATGGTGACCGAAACCGACATTTAAGGCCTTGGCATCAATGGCCCTATGGACCATTGGTCATGGTCGGATGGATGTTTCACTGTGTGGAAGGCTTATGTGGCTTTATATTGTTTTGAGGTTGTGGATCATACGTTGGTTTCAGATCGGTTTAACGAACTGCAAAGTTGAAAGGTGTCACTACGCATCAAGGTTTTTGTTTGGTTGTTTATAAGGAATCATTATGACCATGATTGATGATCTCGATTCTTTCCTGGGTGTGATGCACTAGCGAACTTTGTTCGACTGAAGAAGAAAGTGTTGCGCGCCTATTCTTGGAATGTCCTATTACTAAGGAGGTGTGGGAGATGGTCATAGTAGAAAGGATATTGATGAGGGGCTGGAATGAGCTATGGGAGTCCCTTAACGCTTTTGGACATGGTACTTCTTTGACCAAAGTATGGGTGACGGCTATCTTGTGGTCTATATGGGAGTCCCTTAACGCTCTTGGACATGGTACTTCTTTGACCAAAGTATGGGTGATGGCTATCTTGTGGTCTATATGGCTTGCACAAAATGGGTCTATCTTCAGGAGAGAATGAATGCATATGAAAAATGTGATCGAACATGATAAGAACTTAAAGAATTTTTGGTCTATGTAATTCCTTTCTATGTTAATGTGAAAATATAAATTATAGGGTAGGCTTTTCTCGACGCTGTACTCTCTTTTTCCTCCAAAAAAAACTTCTAGCGTTCTTACTAGATTCTTCCATCTCGCTACCAATCTTCACTCGCCCATAGGCCAGTGATATTCATTTCCTTAGCTTCCTTGGTTAAAAAAATGATTGTCTTGCCTACATTCGTAACCTCCATATCAAAAAAAGATAGTGTTGTCATCCACATTGAATCCCTAAGCATCATCATCATTCTTCTAGAGAAAGGAAAATGCCCTCCTCCATCCAACCACCTTGTAGGTAGTTCATTATCCAGCTCTTTGTAATCCTCACAAACGAAAGGGACATTAGGACTGTCTACTTATTTGAAGCTCCCAAGAGAAAACAAACCTAAGTTCCGAAGAGCCGTGATTTTTTCTAGTTGGGGGGAAGGGGTCTTAGGTGAGGGGATGTTGAAATAGTTCTCCAAGAAGAGCTCATTGGAGAGCTTGTGACAAAATGATACATTAAAAGGGAAAACCATTAAGATTTCTATGATTTCTATCATATGGAAATGATCATGACACTTCCACCATGATCAATGCATATTGCAATAACAGTTATGATGGCATGAATTTCGACAAAGTATGAAATGACGCGCACATAAGGAGGTGCATGATGTACCAAAAACATAATAGGAGTAGAAGAAATTCTCATGGTAATATGAACGAGCATGCAATGGACATGAATTGGCATTCGAAGGTGCTAACATTGATGGTTAAGGTGGTGGAGGTGGTGACAGTGACAAGGGGTGTTCAAATAATGTTTGATGACCCTGGAGGGGATGCAAGAGAGTGGCAACAAGGTTTATTTGCACAAAAATGTAAGGTGTGGTAGTGGGAACTAAGGGGTAGGAGAAGAATGACTAGTGACTTCTAGGGAGTGGTCGAGCTTGACATAAGCCCAAGGCAATTGGCAAAGGTACTATAAATATATGTGAGGAAGGAACAACTATGAAACTATGGCAGTTTGTGTGTAGTTGACAATAGATCGGTAGAGAAGGAAAGGCAGTATGGAGGGGAGTCTGTAGATGGGGTGACGAAGGGTTGGACTTAGAGGAAAATGGTGGCAAGAATGAAGGTCAAGGAGGCAGAGGGTGATAGTGATGTGGAAAGATAAGATGGGAAAATGGGTTTTTTTTGGAAAACTTAAATGGTGGTCATGTAGGGTACTTACCCATCCTATACTTTTAATGAACGCAAACTAAAGGCATGTTTGGTAAATGGATTGGGTTGGGTTGGGTTGGAGTAACCTTATGTGAATAGTAGTTGTTTGGATGGTTAGGAGGGTTGAAGAAGGTTGGAATGATAAATGTGATGTAACATTAATTATGTCCTATATTAACTTTTTTATCGATTATAACAAAGAAATTGCATGATCCATACAACTAATTCCAACCCAAGTATGAAGAGGTAGAGCAGGGGGTATGCTAGGTTATCCTGGGGTAACCTGGCAACCAAACGAGCCCTAAGAGTTGAAATGTAGCATAGATACGCTATTTACATTCTCCTTAAGTCTCGGATGAGTCAGATCGAAACACCGCAACATTCTTTGCCAAACAAATGTCCCACAAGAACACAAACAACCTTGTTCTCTCCATTCTAGATCAATATGTCACACCACCAAAACTACACCAAAAACCATCCAAAGTGCCATAATAGGATTGGAGCTAGTGGGAATTGTACAGTGAATGTGGTAATTTCAAGTGTCATCGGGTAGATATTTCTTGCGGTAGAGTAATGTAAAAGGCCTTCATAATATGATACTAATTCTGTTAAATGACAATCGCTCATCACGTGGAAGATATGTGGACCTGGCGAGTGAGGATCGTCATAACATGGAGACAACATGGCCTCTGATTGCAATTGGTGCAGCTTGAAATATGCATAGTGAAAGAAATTCAGAAATAAGATGTCTGTTTAGAATATTTGCCTTCAGTTCTAAGCCTTCTAAATCGTGCAGTGCGAATACCACTTTCCAATGATGTATTTTGTCTATTTTCATTTTTCACAAACATGATGGGAGATTATATGGAGGTGTTCATAGTTGTCATTTCAATATTCGATGATAACTCCAATTCCTATCTAGGTTAATTAGATACAGTGTTAAAGTGGATTGCAGTGAACTTTGTGTCGGCTGGGGTGGATTGGTGCAACACGAGCGATCTCCCGACTTTCTGGATCTCGCTTCAGGCAAATAAGGGGAGGCCGGTGAAGGAGGTGCTTTATCCTATCGCCATTCTGTGGGCGATTTGGCGGGGTAGGAATGATTTACTGTTCTCGGGCCAAAGGTTCTATTGGGAGAATGTGACGATTTTTGCTAAAAACCTGGTGGTGGATTGGGCGTTGTAAGGGCTTCGTTTTATCGGGGCGTGGTTGTTTTCTTTCACTTTCTTTTCTCCTTCTCCTATTGAATAAAATTTTTGGGGCGTGCACCTACGAGTGTCTCCCCCTTGATTCTGGATTTCAAAAAAAAATTTGATGATAAATAAAGAGGAATGTATAGGTCACGTTGTTTCAGAGACTTGCATTGAGGTGGACCCACCAAAAGTGCATATAATTACAAATCAAACACCCCTGACCAGTTTGACATATATCAAATATTTCCTTATCCACGTAGATTTTTATCGATGTTATATGAAGAAATAGAATGACAAGAGAATAATGGGAAAACATTTTGGTCGAGCAAGTTTTAGAGTAAGAATGCCTAAAGATGCATGAAATAAAGAGAAAGTGCACGCCAAGTCATGTAAGGGTGGACAATGGAGAATAACATGGTTGGGAAGATAAAGCATGAAGGATGAAAAATCCACCATGAAGGGTGATACAAGACGAATTGGTTTAAATCCATTCTAGATATATCGCTCGAGCAATAAGAGCAACTCCCTTTTTATAGGAATTTTATAGGGTGTTACACTTGGATGATGAAAGGAAGCATCTCTACGAACAAGGACATCCCATTTTGAAATAATATCTAAAATAATAAAACAAAATGCAACACACAAATAACAAATAGAATTTGAATTTAAAAAATGGCTTGCAGCACCATGTATGATGATGTCAAGTTGCCTCCTCCAAGTTTCTATGCACCAATTGCACCAACAAAAGTCGTGATTTTGGCTTTTTTTGTTTCCAGCGTGTGCATGTTATAGTTTCCCATGCTCCTTTTATATTTAAGGATTCAGTTTCATATCTTACTTCCGATTCATAACATCAGATTGCACCAAAACTAATGATGAAATAGTCCTTACCCTAGTTTATCTTTTAATGAATACCAATAGTTTAATGGGTCTAGATATCACATTAAATTCGTAGATGATTGCCCCAATTCTTTATTTATCCCATTAATTATGCATCCATATCTTCTTAGAAGTTATTCCATTCCAAGTAAAGATGCTGGCCACACAGTTCCTTTAAATCTTGTTTTGAAGGCAGTGGATGTATTAAGTATAGCCATTTACTTAATTTTCAATTGGTTTTAAAGCATATTGCATGTTTTAAGTATAGCCATTTACTTAATTTTCAATTGGTTTCATTTGAATTTCCGAAAGAGGTAGGTGGGAAAAATAAGCATTACATCTGAAACCTCAAGTGTCTATGTTAATCATTCCAAAAAAACTATCTTTGGATATTGAACTCTAAAAGTAAATAATCTTAAGTTGCACCCTACCTCAGAGCTACCTCTTTCCTAACAGTATAGCGAATTTTCTTGTCGAAGTTCCTCTCTTTTCGTTTCTCTCGGAACCTCATCAATGAAGCAACTCTCTGTGGAAAATTTGACCGCTGGGAAACACGCAACAGTCAGTCTTTTGTTATCAAAACAATAGTCTACATGTCAATTGGCTACCCCAATGACAAAGGACACCTTGTTTGCTGGCTGAGAAGATGGAGGACCGGTGGGAACTCCAGATGTTAATTCTCGTCCACCCAACAACAACAATACAGCCTGAACCTGTAACAGAAAAAACAAATCGCCATTCTTAATCTATTGGAACAGATAAAGCATCATTGGTATTAATCTATCATCTTTGAAGTACCACGAAATAAATCAAATTCAAAAGAGTTTTTCTTCCATCCAATTGGGTTAAAAACAACTAAGACAACCATGCCATGTGAAACAGTCCAACCTTCTTGTTTGATGCATCGTTGACATTTCTGTAATAACAATTATATTTTTGTCAAACATGAATAGCAAGAACTAAAAATAAGATCATGTTTAAAATTACAATATATATTTTGATGTCCATGGAGTATCGACCCATTCAATCAGTTACAGTGCACCCATTCAATCAGTTATAGTGAAGTGACTTTCCAATATAGCGTATAACAGAATTAAAACTGCAATAAAAGTAAGAAGACTACACGCCTACATGTATGTAGCACCAATATTTTTTTGCTGATAGATACTTTAAAATGTACATGAGCACCCAAATACACATAAATGAACTCCCAGCCAGAACCAGGATAATTACGGTTCAACTTGGCTTGCTGTAATAAAAGTAAGCTCCCATGGAATCATTTTCCCTGCTACCAAATTTACAAAGAAATATAAATTGATAATACTACACCGTAGCAAGCCGCTCTAGACATGTTCTTGTAATAATATAGTTTAAAGCGGAATTGGTCTACTTAAAAACAGCCGATCAATACAATCGAATTACACTAAAAAATCCACGAAACGGTGTTGCGTTGTGGCAAAGCAAACATATTCTTGATGTTTCTTATAGGAAATCCGTCAAGTCCACCATAGTTGCCGACTTAACTGCATCACTATAAAGACATCCGATGGTTGCAGCAATCCAGCAAAGCAAAGAAAAAAGGAGTCGAAGTTAGGACCTTCTCGGGAGAGACAGAGTCGAAGACGTAGACCTCCCCCTGGAAAGAGAGAGTGAGCTGATTGCCCACGCCAGGGGGCATCATGACCCCCAAGGTGCCGCCTTCCGCAGTCTCCATGGTCTCCACGTTGTCCTCCAAAGGCATCTCGTTTATGTGGCCCTCCTCGTGGTCATAGTGGTGGTGGTGGTGGTGTTCGAGGGGTTCCTCGTGGGGGATTATCGCGTGGGAGGGGACGTCGTCGATCTGCCCCGGGAGCCGCATGGACTGGAGATGCGGCGGCGGGTAGGGGCCGGGGGATGACTGCTGGTGGTGGTCGCCCTGGGGGAGGGTAGGGTTAGGGTTTTCGCTCATTGTGCTGTGTGATATGCATCAGACAGAGAGAATTGACGGGGCCGAATGAATTGAAAGTTGGGATTTTGTTGGAGTCAAGGAGGACGAGGGGGGTATGGATTGTCCAAAGCCCTGATCGGAAAGGAACGAAGGCCTTTTATGGGGTGTAGGTGTATCTAAAATCGCTTTGAGAAAGCAATTACCCAGTCCGTCTCAAGTTGGTTTGTAGTGGGGTTTGTTTCAGGTATATATGCTTTTTGTTGTCCTAAACTGTTTTCTACCGGGTTCTTTTCGCAAAAGTATTCGTTGCTTGCATTGTGTCACGACGCTAGCGGGGTCATGAGGTACTGTTTTGTCTAGCCAACCGAGAGGAATCATCACAACGAATCCGAGTTTCAAGTAGCGTAACAGCATAAATAAATCTGTACATTCGAATTCCGAATATTCATTGTACTTTAATGAGAACCCTAACTGTATACTAACTATAACAACTTGATCATTACAGAAAATTATTGATATCACCCTATGATAGCATAAAAAGAACGGAAATATAACCAATGAACAACACCTTTACAGTCCGAGTATAGCTAATGAAATAAAAATGCACAAATCTTGCACTACTAATGAATTTACAATTCACCGTGTTATCATGCTTAAATATCGATTTCTTTAATCATTGATCACTAGTTCTTCTTTGCTAGTTTCCATATTTTTAATCAATTCACATGGGAGTTGTCTGTTGATTTTGAGACAACTGAGAGGCATGTCGGTCGATTTTTGTCACGCTTGTTCAATGGTAGGCTTTTAGTACGACTTCACATTGGACTCCCTTGCTTTCTTCGTGGGAACAAATACATTTTCTTATCCTGACTGTTACACCCAATCCAAAACTCTTATACTTAAACCCATATCAGTTTTTCATAGTCACCCTTCCTCACTTCCCAATACCTAATCCAAGCCTCATTTTCTCCTCCACTCATCCCATCCTACATTGCGATTGAGTTCCATATAACACAAACAAATGACCTGGGATGACCCTTTACTCATCGATCAAGGCCAATCATGAGTGGTTGGGGATCGGAACACTACTAAAGAGGGTTGCATAGTAGTATCTCATAATTATGTCAGTTTAAAATAAATTACGGAATTTAAGGGTATGAAGCAAGAGAATACAAGTAACCACTGTACAAATAATCAGTGGCGTAAAAACCCACAGCGAAAGTCTTCCTGGCTTAGGATTTCCGATCAAGCAAGCCAATAAACCATTTCACTATTCCAAGTTATTTACAACAAGAATTCAACCATTTACAAAATTCTTGAATCAACCACCAAGGTCAACACTAAAGGATCAGACACCATTGGCAACGCCGAGGATTGTCCAAACTCCGAGTATCCTTGACCTTCTTATATTGGACAGACTCTGACAGTCTATGAAATAACATGCACACTTGGATCAAATGTTAATATTTCCTGTAAAAAAGGTTATCTCAAACAATATGACAATATTTTATATCATCGGCAAAGATATATTGCTAAGTAGTGATATCAGGGGTAAGCACAAGAAATGTTGATAACTCTAATAAATATAGCGCATTCAGATAATATCACATCACTTGAAGAATGTCAATGGTAATACTAATGCTTGAAGGTTGTCTCTGACTAGCTGTAAAGAAACTTGAGAACCTTGAGGCAATCAAATATTGATGCGGAAAGCAATTGTGAATCTCGGGTTATAGAAAACACTTGAAGATTGAATTCTCCCTAAAAATTATAATAGCTTAAATAACTCAAAGAGAGATAATATTGGCTCTAGAGGAGATTGTTTTATAGTTTTGAATTGTTATATCTTCCAACAATGGGTATGGAGTCCTTTATATAGTGCAAGATCAGACTTTTAAAAATATGATCATGGAAGCAAATATGGTAAGGAATTATGAAGATTTTGTCGAGGTGATCAATCGATCAAGTTTAGGTTATCAAAAGCAAGATCGATTGATCGTGTCAACTTCGGTCGATCGATCAAAAATAGCCCTTATATAACCACTGGAGTTTAAAAGAGAATCAATCAGGGCTTTCAAATGGTCAATCAAGGGATGATCTACCAGGTATAAACTATTGTTTGATCATTCATATAATAAAGACAATTATCAAGTGATCGATCATACAACAGAGTTCGTTAATCAATGTGTGGTTGATCAACTTCTGCTTGATCATGTGCTGAAGATTATAAATCAATATCAAGTTCTGAGTTGTTCCGATTCAAGCAAGCTCTTAGACAGCATGATTAGTTCTTGATTTGACAAGTTCTTTTAGAGAAACATAGGGGCTTGTAACTCGATACAATAAATACAAAGAAATGTAATCAAATTAGATCAAGTTACAACATTAATAAAACATTTTTAAATGGACCTTTGTTTATTTAATATCTTCTCCGAAGCTTTGTAACAACTTATGTGAAGATACATATGCGAACGCCTTGCGATAGGTGGTTCCTATCATGAAAATTAAATAACAAGAGAGAATAGATATAAGTTCTATAAAATGATAATGAAGAACTGACATTCTCTCCATTTTAAATGATAACAAAATAGTTGTTTATGTTTTTAAAAAGAAGATGCATCAATGAGATTAAACAATTTAATTTTTATATATCTCCCCAAATAACACGAGAGATAGTAAAATAACATTCAAGTTTTGATTTTTATTTTTAGTTCTCCCTTAAATAGAACAGTAAGTTACTTCTTTTTCTAAATACTTAATCATCCCATTTGATATCAATTAAAGCTACGAAAAGACAAGTGACTGAGTAGAAAGACAAACATAAACTTGCATTAATAAAAGGAATTCTTACAAATGTTTGTGTGCACGAGCAATGTTCTCGTACAAGGAGAAGCAATTATCATGAAATAAAATATTACAAGATAACCCCATGATGGGGACTATGAATATTATTATCAGAAAGATGATGAGAAGGATGGAGACGGGGTCACTTGCTTCCTTCGTGAATTGTACATTCAACCTCGGTATGGTATCTATCACAGAAAGTCTTTTCTTTTTCTTCTTCTTGAGAATAGGAGATCACATGGCACTTGCCATGAGAGGAGTGGCAGCAACGGAGGAGGACACCGAACCAAAAAGGCTTGCCATAGAGGAGGAGGATTATAAGACCTCTAAGTATCATACCATGCTCTTTTTAAACTTATCATGATCTAGTATCCAAGTTAGGAAAATTATATTGAGGAGATAATGGGCTCGCATAGAAAGAAGAGGTTTGAAGAAATGTCATTAACATACGGTACGGGGTTCACTTGTTTTTGCAATGACATATTCGAGCAGTGATCTTTTGGTACTCTTTTAATTAATACATAGAAACCCCAACAATTCTTTGTTGGCCTTGTTTTCAGGCACAATGGGTACATTCCAAGTCCAAGAACGTCGAAATCCAAGTTTATATGAAGGAGATACATGCATTTTAAGATTGAGGATCAACTAATGGATCTGGATCCAAAACTGGTTGGAGACACGGTAAGATATTTGGACTAAATATACCACCAAGAGAGAGTTTGCCAAAGCTCCATGACAAACTTGAAATTTTCCCTCGTTAATTATGTGGAATTAATGATTAAAATGTTCATTATAGGCGGGCAATTCGGATTAGTCAAAAACCGATAAAGTAATTTATTCAATTAAAGCGAGCGATCAATTTATATTTTACTTGGATAAGACCAAGGTCGAACTCAAGGAGGTAGTTGTCTCCTTAGGTTGGTTAATATGAGATGTAGAATTTAGGTTTTTCAGAGAAGCATTTTTTATTTTTTGTACAATTAATAAAAATGACATGCAAATTAGGGCTAGTTCAGGGACTAAAATACAATTTTTGATCAAATCAAGTCCAAAAATCCTCAAACTTGGCCACAAGGTGAATATGATGAAATTAATGCTCTACATTTTTTTGGAATTTTCTGATGTAGGATGAATTAATTACGAATTAAATATGCATGCAGGGTGACTTTTTAAAAATTAGTTTTAATAAATAAAAGACCAATTTATTTTTTAAATATAAGATTATTCTAGATAGATCTATGTGAGAGTTATATAGGAAAATTAATAAATCCTAAAAAAATTGATCTACGACCTATTAAAAATCAACTACTCAAATCACTGGTTATTTCTTGCGACCTCAATATGCGTGCAAATACGACAAATTTTGGGTACACTGTAAAACACATTAAAATCCACCTACTGTGAATTTTGTGGAATTTTCGGAGCTATAATTAATTTAATATTAATTCCATATCACGAAGTGGACACGATATGTAATTTTCCACAAGAATAATTATGTTAAATCAATCACAACTTGTAAAAATATAATCATTGTCCACAATGATAGAGCATAAGGCATTCCACAATGCATAATTTTTAGAATAATAAAATGATGACAAAATGCAACTCAAAACAAAGCTAGAACACAAGGCTCTAAATGCAATACAGAATTAAAATAAATGCAAAGAAATAGAGCAAAATGTGCTTCTTTATTTACCAGAACTTACGAGGGCTTTCTTGCAAGTTACCAAGACGGAGGGTGTGTTGCGCATGATGTTCGACTGGCAGGAGTGTTAATGCGAGTAGCCAATACTTCGAGGGTGTGAATGCAAAAATTCTAAAGGGATGTGTGTCACGCACATGATTGCTAGCTGGAGGGCTTATGGGTGAATCAGGGGGCTCGTAGGGTTCTTCTTGCAATCAGCCCAAGGGGGCATATGGAGCACATGAGGAGGTGTGTTGGGCGGCAGGGTAGCGTGTCAAGGGCTCGGTCGACATACAACCGCGATGGAGGCACGAGAAGGTCCCCGCATCGGTGCACGACCGTCTAGAGTCGCCTGGTTGAGGGCGGTGCTGGAAGGGCGCAGCCACGATCGATCAGTGAAGTCGAGGCAGGCACACAGATCGAGGGTGGCTATCAGAGGTGGTTGATGGCAACGTGGGTGGAAGGTGTTGCTGCTTAGCAAGGCGGAGCAACAACATGGGGGTGAAGTGCGCGACAGTGTAGTAGGGGTGTGGCGAAGGAAGTTGGGATACGCGGCCCCGTGCAGGGGCGGTGGGTGGACAATGATTGAGCGAAAGAAAAATAAGATGAAGTAGACGGAGGTGAAGAAAAAGAACGATGAAGAAGAGCATTGGAAATAGCAAAAGAAAGAGGAAATTGAAGAAAGCAAGAAGAGAAAGGGGGAAAGGGATCCTACCTGGGGCTCGTCGGAGAAGGAGCTGTGCAGCTTCGCTCCTAGTTATCGCCTCAAATGGCTTCGACAATGTAAGACAAGAAGCTCGACCGAGCTTTGGTGAGCTTCGGTGGCAAGGTCATGAATCCAGCCTTGGATCATGCCTGGAAATAGGGCCCGACCGTCGTCGCATCTACATGGTTCTTGTGTTGTCACTAGCGAAGCATCGGAGTCGGTGGCCTAAGACCTACTAATGGTGGATGCGTGCAAAAGGGGGTGGCGATGGGATCTTAAGTTCGGTCGGGGTCACACTTCATGGGATGGGTGACGGTTGCGAGTTACACGAAGGTGCAATAGTTAGTGTCGAGATGGGAGGAGGAGAGAGGGAGATGGAGTGCAGGCTGGGTCTTGGAGATTGAGGAGTGAGAGGGCAGCAGTTGCAACCACCGTGGAGAGATGCGGGAAGAGGGTGTGCAAGCAGTTGGGTGATGGTCCATCACCACGCAAGGCAAAGAGATTGGAGGGAGGCGGGAGATGCAGGAGAAGGGGAAAGGCAGTTGCGGTCCCAACGTGAAGGGCAGAGAAAGAGGGGGTGCGTCGCAGGAGGCGACCGTGGGAGGAAGGAGAGGGGGTCACCTCGAGGCACGCCTAGGGGCAGCCACGTGACAGTAAAAAAATTAAATTTAATTAAAATAAATAGTAATAAATAAAATAAATAAATGAATGAATGAATGAAAATAAAGAAAATAAATAAATGAGTAAATAAAGTAAATAAATAAAACAAAATAAGATAGAATAAATAAGTAAAAAATAATAAAATAAAATAAAATAAACTGAAATAATAATAATAATAAAATTAAAAGAAAACAATAAAGGAAATGAGGGTGACACGTCGAGGCTTTAGGAGCTGCCACGTGTCGCTCCTAGAAAATTCGAAAATTAAATCTAAAGAAGAATAAAAAGTAAATAACAAAAGGGGTCAAATCAAAAAGTAGTCAACATGAAAGTTGCTCATCTCGACAAGATCTACAACTTTTAGAAGGATCCAAAACCAAAATAATATGTACAAAAAATATTTTTGGTGGCACCCTGTATATAATACCGTATTTTTGTGATTTATAATTTTTTATCATTTTTAAATAAAAAATCAAAATAAAATCTGATAAAATATAAAATAAATATTTACCCTTAATATATTTTTTGGAATTTTAATAATTAAGAAAATAAAGAAATAAAATAAAGGGGCATATTTACAGACTATATATATAGACTTAGGTTGATTTATTTTCTTTGATTTTTGCCTCAATTTTTATTTGGATTTTTACATATTTTATTAAAACAATATCAAAGGAAACAAATGCAAAATAAATATATCAAAAAGATTATTTTTGTACATAAAATAATGAGGTTAAAATAGACAATATGTACAATATACAACAAGGGCCCAAAACCCAAGTTTCACATACGAACTCAAATTCTTTCGATTTTGGTCTTAATTTGAAGGTACTTGAATGTAAATTAATTAAAAATGGATAGGGATCCATAGGAGACTGTATGAGAGAGATATCCACGTTTAAAGTTTTTTAGACTCAAATTATGGTTTGGGTTTTAATGGCCAATTTCATAAGTTAGTATTTTTTGGTATTTTTTGTTTATTAGTAGTAATATGTACACTATAGAGTTTATTTTATTCAATTTTGAGTTAGTGAAAATAGATAAATATGGTAATATTCATGTGACATTTATAAGGGAATTTGACTTCTTATTTAATGCAAATATATATGCTAAAATGTGGATATTAGTTACAAGTGCATGAATTGTAATAATGTAGAATAAATGAAGAAATGCATCTAATTACTTGGGAGTGAAGCTCTATTTTCAACTTTAGAGTGATGAATCACAAATTCATCAATCCAAACCTTGCTCGTCTCCGAACAACTAAAATGAAATGCAACAGTGAAATGATTTTGGGTTCCATACCAAGGTCATGAACAAAAGATGAAAATGGAGCTTGACTCAACCTTTGGATTATTAGCTTGGCGGAACCTTATTGGGAATAGGATTTAAGACATAATAGCCTTTAAGTTCCATAATTCTCTTATTCAGGTTGCCTCAACAGTCAAGTCATAAAAAGTCCTCATATACAAATTTCGATGACTATGAATCTCACTTGTACTGTGTAAGTGAAATATAGCTCTAAACATCAGAAATGGAAAAGAAACAACCTCCTCTAATAAGGTAACCCTAATTCCCCAGTCTATCCACTCTTTCCTCAAGGAGAGGGGTATTCCCTTCTAAGTTGAAGTGCAACTGGCTCAAGAAGAGGGGGTAGAGAAGAGAATGGATTGTGACCAGTTGTTGACACATGATCTTCGAGGATGGGTTATTATTAGATATGAAAGTCGTTGTAACTATCCCAAAAAATCTTATGGCAGACAAACAATTTTTTTCTTCTCTCGCTGCAAAAATAATTACAGAATATAATGTGGAGCAAGAGAATATTTTGCTACTTATTTACCTATATAGCAGATATGATCGAACTCAGGGAGGCTACAATTACCGAGGGTTATTCAAATAATCGACGAAAAATCAATTAAAAAAAGGAAATCTTAAAGGCAGACTATCCTTGGTTTTTATGGAATTTTTATCTTTTTTATTATTTTTTATTTTTAATTTCTATTTTTTATTTTTTGATTTTTAAATTTGTAGTGATTTTAATTTTGCAATTTTTTAAATTTTCAAATAAAGAACAACATGCACAAGACAAGAACTATGCACACCAAACTCTTTTTGTATTTTTCAATTATATAAAAAATGATCAGAAAATTTTAGAGAAAAAATTTTTGTGTTTTAAAATTTTTTAAAATATTTTTTGGAATTTTTGTGGAATTTTCAGATATTTTTGTATTTTTCTAAAAATCAAACAGTAGCAAAAATGAGAAACAATGCACAACCTGGAGTAGTTTGAACCTTAAAATATTTTAAGTACCCAAAACTCCTGGAAATTATTTTTATGATGGAATATATGCAAATGTCTACAAACAGGAACTAAAAGCCTGATTTTTGGATTTTTGTAGAATTTTTTGTGATTTTTATAAAACTTTTTGATGTTTTTCCATTTTTTTGGATTTTATAAAGAATTATTGATGATTGACCAGAAATTAAAAGGCAATTAAATAAAACTACTCTTTTTTTGGAATTTTTGGATCAATATTCGATTCTTTATGATTTTTTGAATTTTAGAAAAAGAAAAATGACATGTTTTGATTTTTAAATAATATTAAATAATGATGAAATGCAATGAAAAAGTTATGTTAGATAGATACATATATCAGGAGCATAGCATGATTTTTGCAAAATTTATTGAGTAATAAAAACATTTATTCCTATCAAACAAATATGCAATTTAAAAGTCTGGAAATAAAGATCTGAGATGCAAATTATTCAATGTTTTGGAGTAAACGATAACAGGAAATAAATGCAGGAAAGATTTGCAAATTACCCAAGACACACGTGCACTGCATGTGACTCTCTCTGGATCTGGACTTCGTTGCAATGCTCAAAATCGACAGGGGCTTGGTTGATGTTTGCCCAAAAATTTAGCTTTATGATTTGAAGGGCTTCTTCGTTCTTTCTTGCTTCCCAAGCCAAAGGGGGTGTTGCCCCTGCTTCTCTCTAACCCAAGCCACAGGGTGGCGGTGATAAAACGCGGTCCCGACTCCTGCGGTTGTCAGTTGTAGAGAGAGAGGGGGTACCACATTTTAATCAAACAAAAATCACAGTAGAAACATGAGATAAAAATCATGTTCTACCGTTCACTACTAAATTTTTAACCAGGTGAGTGTGCCTGGGTCGAACTCAAGGAAGCAGAATGTCTAAACACGGTTTTCGAGACAAGGAAAGAATTCCAACAAAATTCTCTTTTATTCACGATTTTACAATGAAAGAAAAAAATGAAGACAAATTCGGCTCAAAACAAACTCAAGAAAACCAAAATCAAAACCACATAATAAAGCGATGAAAAATGCGCGAAAAATATTCGAAAAATAACTTGGGTAGTTATCAAGCTACCCTAGAAAATTCACGGGAAAATGAGAAATTTCGAGGTTCAAATGGCCTCTACAAGACAGGGGCCTAACTGCAAGAAAAATATTTAGTTTTTGTTATAGAACGGTCACTATAGGGACTAAAATGCAAAAGAAATATGTTTTATTAGAATTAGGTCCCCGCGCAGGGATTTAATTGTATTCTGGAAACTCATGGAGGCGTGCTTTAATTTCTGAAACTTGGCAGGGTTTATGGCGTAATTTCTCTACCGATTCAGATTCAACGACGGAGATTAGAAACTCAGATGTGATCTGGTCCGTCCACTTCCTCCACGTGTTGACGGCCTATACACCAGGCATTCTTGAGTGTTCTTGACTTCTGTTGCGCGGTTGACAATGACCTTTCCTTCTCTAAATTATCACCGGCGACTGACGAAGGTTTGGGGGCTCCGACGGGGCCAGAGGGGTGACTCCTTCACCCCTCGAGCTCGCCCGCGGTAGGGGACCTCCAAAGGTGGATGACAACGACGGCTATCAGGCAATGAAGATGGCTGCTCCGGCTTTGATCCTGGAGCTTCGTGATTATTGTGCCTTCTGCAGATGTGATTTGTTGGTGATTGGAAGTTCCAGTTTCTCTGATTTCGCTACAGATTGAAGATAACCCTGCTATTAACGAGTGTATATGCTCGATTTGCAAAGAAATCGGCCGAATGATTAATAGTTGCAAGATCAAAATGACGTTTCCAGTATAATTGAAAACACGGTGTTTGATTAATGGCGAAATGGCGATGAATCCAAACGAATCGAGATGGAATGGAGTATGAGGATTTGGTTCCCGTTTCTGACAGATGATTAAGAGATATAATCGTTGGATTAACTATCCTAATAGAGGCATGCTAATCGAGAAATGAAAGGTTGAAAGGTGAATGAATTACCTGGGGAGTAGAAGGTATACAACCTCCTGGTGATAGCTCGACGTGGAGGCTTCCCGGAGCTGGACGCTGCTCGAAGCGGCGATACAAGACGGCGATGAGCACCTTGGAAACTCCTCCGATCACCCTTCTTCCACGCGGGCAGGACACTAGGATCTTTCACCTCCTTGGATGGCAGGAGTCGCGAGAAGAAGTTGGGTAGTCAACCAGTTAGTTCTGGAGAAGAGTTGGTTAGGGGAGAGTTTGTTAATGGCGTCAACTTCATGGCCTTTTATAGATGAATTGCTTGAGCTCCAAGGTAGATCTAATGGTGGGTGTGTGTTAGGGAGGTTAGGAGGATAGGATGAAAGGATGAGATCGAGTGAAGATGTTAGAATGGCACGGGAATAATTAGGAGAAAAGAAGGCGTTGGAATAGATTTCCAACGACCTGTTCTTGGAGAAGAAGAACTAGGTGCTGACACTTGTCAGCACCTGGTTGGCCAGAGTGTTAAATAGCATATAAATTATATAATAAATAATAAATAACGTTATTTTAAATAGGTATAAATATGAAAAGTATAGATAATAAAATTATCTAAATTATGGTATAATTAATTTTCATAAATAATAAATATTATTCGTATGTTAATAAATAAGTATAAATAATACTAAATAAATAGGTATTGAATTTTTAGTTCAATAAATAATTAACTTATTTGTTAATTTTATATTTTCTTAATTATTAGAATAATAAATAATTTCTTTAGAAATTTTTGATGATTTTAATAATATAATTTAGATATATTAATAAATACAGGTATATGTTAGACAGTTAAATTTTATCTATAAATTAGTGTTTTGGATTTTATTAAAATAATAAATAAGCTCTACAAATTCTAAAATAAATCATGATGAAAATACAATATCATGAAAATATTTAGAAATTATAAAATTAATAAAACTTTAAATAATGTGTTCTAAATAAAATAAATAGCCCAGAAACCCCGTTGTTATTAGGTCCCAAAACTGACTTTTTGCAAATGGACTCCGATTTTAATGAAACCACCTCTATTAATTAGAGAATATTATTTTATGAACTTCAAAGGAGAGTAGAGTGAAATTGGAGTTCATATGAGGAAGTTATGGTGTTCGGAAGTTGAGATTTTGACAATTTAAAAGGTGGATTTCTTAGCATATATATATATAGGATAATATTTTTAACTTATTTTTATATTTTTATATACATTTTTTAAAATAATTAAGAAAAGAGTTTGGTGAAAAATATGTTCATAAGAATTAATTGAAATTCAATGAAGAGTTGATAATTATTTAATAAATAATGAATAATGTGTGGAGTGTTATTTAATTATTTTTTTGGTTTTCTTCTCTTATCTCCCCCTACTTGTTGTTTCGTCGATCAATCCATGTTGACTTGGTCTCGGAGGTTAGGTTATATAAATATATCTTTCAGCTACATTTATATTATATAAGTCATATTGTACATATATACATATCTACAATCTGCCTTCTTTTCTTTTCTTTATATTTTATTCTTTATTTATTTACATATTTTTGATGCATAAAAGTGCATTTTTATTCATGAATAGGATTTGAATAATATGTGGGAATTAATGAATATTTACATGTATTTGTTAAGGGTTTTAAGACAAAATGCGACAATAAAGTTAATGAATCATGGATTCATCAAGCGGCGATGGTTGACTGTCATCGATGGTGCGGAAGTCTGGAGCTCCACGCAGGCGAAGGGCAGTGGTGAGATACGATGACACGATGGGGTGGAGCTCCAAGAGGAAGAGCTAGGACGGCGGTGAGATCTTCGCGGTGGTGATGGAGGACTGGTGATGGGATCTGGAGGGCGGTGATGGATGGAGGAGGATCTCACGGGATGAGGGCACACTTTTATGACAGCGGTCGTGCGGATCGAGGACGAGGACGCCCGATGATTGGGTTCTTTGAGCAACGAGGGGCGCAGAATTGGCTCCCAGGTAAAGGAGCGATGGCCCATGGGGCTGGCGACGGGCAGGAGCGGCTCCGCCCCAGGTGGACGAGCGACGATCACACTAAAGCGGTTCTGGCGGAGGCACTTTGCGCGGGTTGGCGGCGGAGCTTCAGGAGCGGGCGACGCGGTTGGCCGAAGGCAGTGGCTAAGACCACCGCGGTGGGTGGCGCGGGGCGCCTAGCAGTGGATGGGGAGGCGACCCGCGTGAAGCTACATATTTGTTTATTTTTTTTGTTTCTTTTTTTATATGTAAACAGTAATAAAAACCTTTTTTTTATATTTTTTTATATTTTTTTTATTTTTTTATTTATAAACGTAAAGACAGAGACAGAAATAAATTTTTTAATCTGAAATAGAGAAATTAAAAACATATTTTTAAATTTTTTTATTTTTAAATTTTTAATAATTTTTAGATGATCCTGTAAAACAGATGTTAGAGAAAAAGAAAACAAATATTTTTGTATTTTTTTATTTTTTTATTTATAAACACAATTCGAACGAGAGCATAATGACTCGATCCCAAATCAAAATGGAAGATGTGAATGGATGCGGTTCCGCGGAAGATGGCGAATGGAACCAGATCTCCGACCACCGTACGTGGTTGGAGGTGAGAGATCGTGCGATGTACAAATGAACATGGAGAGATCGAGATATGATATGAAAATCGAGTCGGTGGCAGATCAAATCGTAATGGATTTTAAGATCTAGATATAAAAACGACGACAAAATAAATAGCGAAAAAGGAAACTAAGGTTAATCTAGATGAAAAATAAGAAAATGATGGATGTCACCTTAGGAGCGGATGGAAACCGTGATCACCTCGACGAAGGCCGACACGCTGCCACCGGACGGCTCGGAGGCTAGACACCCTTCTTCTACAAAAAGACTCTCGGAGATCGGGCTCCTCTCACCAAAGATTGATAAAGTTGGAATAATGGAGAAGGAGCCATATAAATAGAAACGATAGAGAATGAAATTTGAATTTTTGAATTTTTGATTTAAGAGATAAGAGAGATGAAAATTGAAATGAGATAAAGTACAAAAAATAACTATTTTTTTGAATTTTCGTCACTTTATTTTTTGAATAAAAAATGCTTATTTTTTATTTTTTAATTTAAATAATAAGTAAAAATATTTACAAATATTTACAAAATACAATATGCACAAAATACATGGGAAAATTGCACAAACCACCTCAGAAAACCAACTTTTCACCCATTCTACAAAAATTATGAAATAATAGCCATTTTAAAGATAATTTAATTTAGAATACAATGGAAGTGAGATTGGTTCAATTTGAGTTCATATGAAACCAGAATTGGTCTTTCAATTAGTGCTTAGTGGCTTTTTCTATGTGTGGTTGCTTTTATTCTGTACACGATTTAATTGTGCAATTATTTTTTATTAATAAAAGATATTGAAAATTATTTTGTTTGAGGTCAATTAATGTACAAATAAAATAATGAAGTATATAAATATACACATCACGCAATTTTTTTGGATTTTCTGATTGAGGACCCTATCTCCCCCTACTTTATTCCTGGTCGATCAGGTCAAGTCTTGACCTTCTCTCGGGGTTCGGGTCAGCCTGTATCTATTACATATATACAGTATTCCTTTTTTATTTTATTTTCTTTATTTTTCCTTTCTTTCTTTCTTTATTTATTTTAGGTTAAAATAATATACATATATACAATATTTACACACAGATGCAAGTTAGTAAGAATATGGAGTTAGTGTTATATACATGTGTTTTATAAGAGATTTTAAGCTAAAATAAATAAATAAAGATGACGAATCGCAGTTTCATCATCCCCCTATGCTTTACCTTTGCTAGTCCCTTAGCAAACATTTATTTGAAATAATAATTGAATAAAAAAAGAAAAATAAAGGGAAAATAAAGAAATTAGGACAATATTGAGTATTTTACTTTTCTTCATAAAATTGTAGTTTGGAGCTTTGTCAGACCATTGGATTATTAGTGTGTCGGAACCTTAATGGGAAATGGATTTAAAACCTAACATCCTCTAAGTTCCATAAGACTCCTATTCTGGTCTCCTCAACAGTCAGGTTAGAACAAGTCTACATACATCAATTCTTATGACTATGAATCTTTATTGTACGGTGTAAGTGAGATATAGCTCCCCATCTCAAAAGTAGCAAAGAAACATCCTCCCTCAACAAGGTAACTCTAGTTCCCCGGTCTAGCAACTCTTTCCTCGAGGAGCGGAGATATTCCCTTCTAAGTTCAAGTACAATCAGCTCAAGAAGAGGGGATGGAGAAAAGAATGGGCGGTAACCAGTGTAGCTACCTATCCTTGGATGCATGACCAGTGTAGCCAAGTCATTCGCTGCAAGCTTACAAACATTTGTCTTTGAAGCTCTTATTGATTTTTTTATTTGTTTTCCGTGTATATACACTCCAGCAGGCATTTTACTTTTCAATCAGGCCGGTCCACTTTTGGAGATTCTGCACTTTTCCATACTTTTTTTGAAAGCATATACAAGGTGCAACATGTACATAAGGAGTTTTTCCTCTTGAGCCAGTAGACTATCCCTCTTTTGAAGCATTATTGCAATCCCACAGCATCCTGTCTTTAGACCTCAACATCGCTAGACCAGGTTGAGACGCACTTCCTTCCCTAGAGGAAGATGAGAGGTTCCGTCTAGATGTACTACCCTCGTATGCTACCTCAAGCCAAAAGATTCTGCCTCCTCACTACCTTATCCATGAAGAACTACGTATAGAGTGATTGTCCAAGATAAGCCACGGTCTGAAAGAATCATGCGTGTGTTGTTAAATGTTCTACTTAGACTAATCAAGATGACATGTGAACATAGTCTTATGGACTCAAAGAATTAAGTCACTAGGACCTGAAAAGTCTTAACTCCATTTCTTATAAGGTTCCTCTGAAATTAAGTGGATTAAGGCCCAACTAAGCTCCATTCTTCAATTTTATTCCAGACATAGTTTAAATGTCAATACTATCCTGAAAAATGCACATGCAAATGCAAGAAAATATGAACAATGCAAAGAAAGCCTTTTTTGAAAAAAATGATGCACATGAGAAAAGAACATTTTTTTGAAACAAATTTTCAACTTTTAACTTTTTATGGATTTTTGGAAAAGAAAGGAAAAATGATGCATATGCAAAAGAGTTTTTTATGCAACTTTTTATAGATTTTTGGTTTTGTAGTTCTTTTTTCAAAAAGGAAAAGGGTTATTAAAAAGCATATACAAGATTTTTTTGTTTTTCTTTTTTTGTTGATTTTTTTGTTTTGTTTTTTTTGTTTTGTTTTTTTGTTTTTTGTTTTTTTGGGATTTTTTGGTTTTTTTACACACATGGATTTTACAAAATTATATACATATCCCCCAAAATAAATATTTTAAAAAGTACGAGTTGTGTCTAAAGTATATATACAATATATACGACACACCCCTATACTTAGCTCGGACTATGTCCTCATAGTGATCAGAGAACGAAAAGGAAGACATAACTCGTGCTAAGTATAGAAAAGTGAAAAGACTCCTATGCTACAACGACTCAAAGAAAAGATAAAAAGAAGAGAAGTTGGTGATCCCCCCATACTTAGGATCAAGTAATCGTAAGTACAATAGACTATACAAAAGGGGAAAACCGATGCAGAGAATGTACAGACTCAAAATTAAAAAGACACGATATGAACAACATCACCCCCTTATACTTAGGACAGAGTATCCCTAAGTATAGGCAACAACAAGAGTGATGAACATGACGAATATGAACAATACAAATCATTCACCCCCATACTTAGGATAAAGCACATCCTAAGTATAGCATATATACACATACGGAAAAGGGGTGAATGATAAAACAAAATAAGAAAGAGTGAAACGAAAGGATATACAAGAAGTGTGGATGTGCAAAGGTTAAGAAGGTTGAAAGCGAACCTTCTTGCGGGACCGCTGAGGAATGGATATGACAAGGTGTAGGTTCGATATTGGGATCATCATTAGACATAAACTGATTAGGATCGACCAGGAATGTATCCTCAACGGTTTCAGATTATGCAGGCCTAAACCGGTCAGTGGAAGTAGTATGGTCATGTATGGCCTGGGAAGTCTCGCAAATATCAAAGTAAAAAGGCTCGAAATCATTATTAGAAAGAGTAGGATCGTTTTCAGCCTGGCGAGCCTCTATTGGATCATCATCTTTACCAAAAAGATCCAAATTCCTTTATAAAAGCAATCAAATCAAATTTCGCCTGATCGGTTTAGTCTGAATCAAGATGAATAAGAGCAGACTCATCAGTGAAAGTAGTCAAATAATGTCTGTCCTGTCTAGTCTCAGAGTCTGCTTTCCGTTCTAGGGTGTCTATCGTGTAAATCTCGTGGATATCATCAATGCATCTCCACATACCAGAAGGGGGAACTCCAAGGTCTATGCTTTCCGAGTCTTCCTCCTTGAAGAGGAATTCCTGGGTTTCATTATCATCCAACATATAACAAGAATCTCTGGTATTATCATCGAGGTCAATTTCCTTGGGGTTATCTAACACGGGCAGGCTCTCATGGGATGCAGGTCTCTGGTCAGTAGTGGGTGTAGTGATCAACACATCGCTCCCTTTATCAGAACGGAAGCGAATCTCTCCTGAACGATAATCAATAACGGCTTCTGCAGAGGTGAGGAAAGGTCGTCCCAAGATGATTGGAGAGTGCTCCACAGGGGTGGAGGTCTCTATGGGCAATACAACAAATTAGAAGTGAATTTCATGCCCTTAATAAGAATGACAATATTTTATATAATACCCTTCGACCTCTTGATAGATCCATCAACAAATTGAACTATCATCTTGGTTTTCTTGAGAGGCACAAGATGAAGAGATTGTACCATAGAGAAGGATATTATATTGATTGAAGAACCGCCGTCAAGGAGAGTGTTTTCACAAGAATGGTCAGATATGGAGCAATTCATAAGAGGTGCGGCAGTGTTCTCTTTCTTAAAATACGAACGGTGGGAGATGACATATGTAGTGGCCATGGTCAAGATGCGACGCTCAGATCTTCTCCTTCGTTTTCTCTTCTTGTGTTGAGGAGTAGATAAATCTGTCATGGCCTGTTGAAGTGGGGCTTTAATGATCTCATGAAGGGTGGCTACCACTTCAGGTTCAGTCAACATTTTTTTTGAATTTTTGGGCCTCCTTCATACAAGGGAGGATGTCGTAATCAGCATTTACACGAGGATTACCAAGAGCAGTATGTATAATGGAATCCTCGGGGTCAAGGTCGAGACATGTGGTGGATGACTGTGTGGGAAAGTGGTTTAGCATAGGTGCTCTCTCCTCACAAAATGAATCAATAATGTGTCTCCTAGAATCTTTTTGGATTTTTAAACTTTTCTCATTTTTTTGTATTTTAGGTGATTGTAAGCTCTCATGATTATCCTCAAGTGAATCCATATCCTCAAATTGTGGAGCAGCGTTCTGGATCGTATTTATGATAAATAGATTGCTAATCCTCGAATTCATATGCTCCATCATTTGTTTCAGTGTCTCAAGTATGGAAATCATGAAAGGTGACTCCAAAATCCCAAGATCGGGTGGGTTGAATGAGGGTGGGTGAGAATCAGAGTCTGTTTCCTGAAATAATGGGTTAGGTGGATATGCACAAAAATCAGGAGGAAAGTCCTCCTGGAAAAAGGAAGGTGGATCGTCTGGAGAGTGCGGGAAGTCTATGAAGATCGGATTAAAATAACTCCAGTTAGCCATCTCTGAAACAAAAGACGGGATCGGGAGAGCACGGGGGTCAAGTCAAAAGATATGGAGAAAAATGCGCAAATGCACAAAAGGATCGAGTATGCACACAAGCAACCAAACACAATACAAACCCCCAGTTAACCAACACAACTCAATGTGAAGACCGTGAAGGTTCGGTCAATTATCTTGTCAATTTTAGAGTTTGGTGAGAATACAATCTATCAGAGCGGTTAAAGCGAGCTGTTAGGAACCCAATGCTCCAGGAGACTGGCCTAATTCCAAAGTTAAATCTTTCCCAGCCAGTATGAATTGCGGACCGTTTATCGGCTACCCAATCAATTTAATCTGTTAAGGTTATCACCGACCGCTTTACCGGCTACCGAAGAGATCCTCACTAGAGGACGACTAACCCAATATAGTAGTCTGAAAAGAGTTCGGGTGTGGTTCTATCCTAGTATGCGGGTCGCTCTCTCGCTACATACAAACCAAACAATGAGGGGGTTACTCTCCCCAAAATAATAATTTTCCTTGTGTTGATTTTAGGGTCGAGTTTTCTTTAGCAGTCTTGTATTTTAGGCAGTTGTCACTTGATTAAAATATTTTCAAAGAATCGCCTACCGAGTATCCATATTCCTTTTTAACTTATGTGAGTGAAAACAAGGAAGGAGATCAGAAATACCAATGCGCGATTAAAAACAATGATGCATGCAGGGGTTAGAGACGCATCCCTCGTCGCCAGCACTCTACATGCAAGTGATCCGCGTAGAATTGAAATACAGAAAAATAAACTAACCTATATGTAAATGCAAGTGAATCGTCCTAGATGATAGCTTCTATTAACAGGCAAGAACAAGTTAATTTGACTAAGTCCAAATTACGCTCTACTCTTTAGGTACAAAAATGGTTGTTTATAATGTTTGGACCTAATTAATTACCTGGATCAAGCAAATTAATTAAAGCAATCATTAGGTAGCTCACGAAATCTACGTGAAACAAAGAATAATAAAGCGATTAAAACAAAACTGGTGAGGTCCCCCAAGTGCACCAGCACTTGGCGAAACAGACCCCGTAACAAATGAATGTCCTTTTTACAGATTTCAGATGCTAGAAAAATAATAGAAAAAAATCTTTTTTTAGTCTCCTTCAATTCTTCTTCTCCTCCTCTCATGCTATCATGCGGCTTGGTGAAGAATCAAGCCGCCTCCGCTTCGCTTGGGTGCTTCGGCTCTCCTAGATCACCTCCTTCGCTCAGCAGGCCCTCGCAAGAAAAAGAAAAGAGAGTGTGTAAGAAACACAATTATAAAAATATGAGCACAAATAATGAAATGAATGCAGTGGATATGAACATTGGAGTGAATGGCAAAATGTAAACAGATATTTACAACCAAGAATAGCAGGTCAAAAGAGAAACCTAACTACCCTCGCCGTGCCTCCTCGGCAACGACGCCATTTTGGTGACACATGATCTTCGAGGATGGGTTATTATTAGATATGAAAGTCGTCGTTGCTATCCCCAAAAATCCCGTGGCAGTCAAACAATTTTTTCTTCTCTCGTTGCAAAAATAATTACAGAAAAAATGTGGAACAAGAGAATATTTTGCTACTTATTTACCTGTATAGCGGATAGGATCGAACTCAGGGAGGCTACAATTCCTGAGGGTTATTCAAATAATCGACGAAAAATCAATTAAAAGAAAAAGGAAATCTCAAAGGCAAACTATCCTTGGTTTTGTGGAATTTTTCTCTCTTTTCTCTTTTTTGTTTTTTATTTCTATTTTTTTCTAATTTTTAAATTTTTAATGATTTTAATTTTGCAATTTTTTAATTTCCAAATAAAGAACAATATGCACAAGATAAGAACTACGCACACAAAACTCTTTCTGTATTTTTCAATTATATCAAAAATGATTAGAAAAATCTAGAGAAATGTTTTTTGTGTTTTAAAGTTTTTGAAATGTTTTTGGGAATTTTTGTGGAATTTTTAGATGTTTTTGTATATTTTTTTTCTAAAAATCAAACGGTGGTAAAAATGAGAAACAATGCACAGCCTGGAGTAATTTACAACTTAAAAATAATTTAAGCCCAAAACTCCTGGAAATTATTTTTATGATGAAATATATGCAAATTTCTATAATCAGGAATTGAAATCGTGATTTTTGGATTTTTGGAGATTTTTCTATGATTTTTCTAAGATTTTTTATGTTTTTCAATTTCTTTGGGTTTTATAAAGAATTAATGTCTAAAATTTGGACAGAAATTAAAAGACAATTAAATAAAACTACTCTAATTTTTTTTGGAATTTTTGGATCAATATTCGAATTTTTATGAATTTTTGAATTTCAGAAGAGAAAAAAGACATGTTTTTTTATTTTTAAATAATATTAAATAAAGATGAAATATTATTTAATAAAGATGAAATTTTATTTATAAATGTAAAGATAGAGATAGAAATATTTTTTGTTTTTTAATCCGAAATAGAGAAATTTAAAACCGATTTTTTTAATTTTTTTAATTTTTAAATTTTAATAATTTTTTAGATGATCTGAAAAACTGATGTTAGAGGAAAAGAAAACAAATAATTTTTTTGTATTTTTTAATTTTTTATTTATAAACAAAATTCGAACGCGAGCATTATGACTCGAGCCCAAATCAAAACAGAAGATGGGAATGGATGCGGTTCCACAGAAGATGGCGGATGGAATTAGATCTCCGACCACCGTGCATGGTTGGAGGTGAGTGATCGTGTGAGGTAGAAACGAACGTGGAGAGATCAAGATATAATATGAAAAATCGAGTCGGTGGCGGATCAAATCGTGATAGATTTTAAGATCTAGATAAAAAAACGACGACAAAATAAATAGCGAAAAAGGAAACTAATGTTAATCTAGATGAAAAATAAGAAAATGATGGATCTTACCTTAGGAGCGGATGGAAACCGTGATCACCTCAACGAAGTTCGACGAGTTGTCATCAGACGGCTCGGAGGCTAGGCACCCTTCTGCTACAAGAAGACTCTCGGAGATCGGGCTCCTCTCACCAAAGATTGATCAAGTTGGAATGATGGAGAATGGGCCATATAAATAGAAAAGATAAAGAATGAAATTTGAATTTTCAGAATTAGACACCAAACACTTGATGCCACCAAAGGGAAAGGGAACCATGTTGGAGCAGAGCGAGATCAACAACATCCTGTTAGCCTCCATTCAGTCAATTGAGGCCCAGATAACAGAGCAGGCTAATTTTCATACCACATTGAGAGATATGATTCTCGAGCTGAGATAGGAAAGAGAAGATAGGAGAGAGGGGGATAACAGAAACCCTGGAGGTGGGAATGGGAGAGAAGAACCTCACATAGAACCTGGGGCTAGGCCTAGACTAAAGGATGCTTATAATCCATGGGCAGGACAGACAAATGCTTGGATACAAATCCCTGCGGTTCATGGGCATTTTGAGCTTAAGCCAATTATTTTACCTCTTCTCCCAATATTCCATGGAAATATTAATGAAGAACCTTATATACACCTTCAGCAGTTCGATCGCATTTGTGGAATAGTCCACTACCCAAATGTCCCATTAGAGGTAGTACAGATGGCCGCCTTTCCATTCAGTCTGATGAGCAAAGCTTTGTATGAGTTAAATCACTTGGGGAAGGTTGTCACTACTTGGGAAGAGTTGAGGTCCACATTTCTGAACAAGTATTATCCGCTTGGACGACTCAACCAAATGCGATCCTTGATTGCTAATTTTCCCATATGCCCTACGAGCCTATTCATGAGGTGTGGGAAAGATTCAAAGATCTAACGGAGAAATGCCCTCAGCATGATATTCCGAAGACCAGCCTTGTACAAAATTTCTTTGGGGGTTTAAGCAATGAGAATCAAAAGCTGGTAGACGCCGCTTGTGGGGGGAGCTACTTCAACAAGGACGAGGATGTCCTTTATCAAATTTTTGAGGAGATGGCAGAAAGTTTAGCAGCTCTTTATTCTTCACATGCTTTTCAGAAGCACCCCATCACCGCCCCTGCAGTACCCCACAAGGATGTCAATATGACAACAACACAAGAAGTGGATAAGGTGGATAGCACTGACCTGTCCATCATTGGAAACCACCTATCCAAAGTGGTATTGAAAAGAGATCTAAGGATCTTGATAAGATTCATGTGATCGAGCAGAGGACAAAGAACCTGGATAAGCTGGATGAGATAACAAAGCACCTGGAGCTTCTTGTGAGTACAATCAGTGCAGTCCATAGTATGATTGCAGCAACCAATACCTCTACTAGGGAGCAGACTTCTTCCACTCAGCAGAGTAGCGGAGGACCATCCACAATTCAACATGTCTATTACATGCAGACACCTGATCATGTTCAACAGCATTTACATCAGATAGTTCCGTACCAACAGGAAGTAGCCTACATTCCTGAGCAGCAGTCGCCACCTCCACCTGGTATTCAGGAGGTGAACGATATCTGGTTCGACCGTGAGCGAAACCAGCCCCGTCTGTCAAGGCAAGGTAAGTTGGGTCTACAACAGGGTCAAAGACCTGCCCACCAGTTTTAGGGAGGCAGACAACAACAATACCAGCACCAGCAGTTCCAGCCTTACTTTCGGTCTCCACCATAGTTCCATAATTGGAGACAAGTCCATCCACAGTAGCAGTCCATGTATTTTCCTCATCCTAACCAGCAACAGTCTGCATATTATGGACAGTGTTCTCCCCTTCCTCCTCCTCATTATCAGAATCCGTATAGATACCAACAACCTCCATACTATCAACCTCAGCGACATCCAGCCAATGAGCAACCTGAGGCTCCTTCAGTCAATCAAGCACTAGACCAACTTGCATTGCTCATGACGAACATGAATGAACTGGCTCACCGGATCGACGACCTGGCCACCACCAAGACACTGATTACAACATAGGTCGAAGCCAACCCCAACAACTTTAGACATAAGGAGCAGGTAGCAAATAGCCCGCCCACCCTCGAGACAGGTATGTCACTTGATTTTACATGTTTATCTGACGCCATTCATCTCAGGAGCGGTAGGAGATTGCAGCCGCCTACGCAACAGTTGGGGTTGGGAGATGGATCCACTAAGAGAGCATTATCTTCCACATCATCTCCTTCACCAGCAATCGAGAGGCCCAGTGTAGCAGCACCCACGTCTGGAGTTTCACCGCCTTCACCACCATCTTCACCAGGAAGATGTAGATCACCATCAACAAGGGAGAATATACCAGTCGTAAATTCTATTTTATATACTGTTTTTCCTTCACCTAGTTTGGACAACACTATACAGACTAATTCTGGTTGTCCTTTTGTACAAAAGGATTATTCTTTGAATAATGGAAATGAACATTTGCATGTTTATTCTGATTCCGTGCCATTTCCTTCTGCTCTCAAAGCTAAAAAAATCCAAAAATTAAAAACAACCTCATCTGATCTTGGAGTGGTTGAGATCTTACAGAACATCTTTTTGAAGATGTCACTCCTTAAGGTCATGGAATACATGCCTACGGTAAAAATGGAGTGTAAGAGGCATGTACCCAAAAGCGTCAATCAAGGAAGAACAGATGAAAGGAAATAGAGAAACACATCTTGACCATGGTCACAGTTCATGCCATCAGTGACCTCCCTCCTAAAAAGAAAGACAAGGAAGAACCTCACATTCTTTGCCATATATGTGAGCAAGAATGTGATCGTACTCTTCTCGATAATGGTCCCTCCATTAATCTCATACCTTCTTCTTTACTAACTGAATTTCAGTTAGGACCTATTAAAACAACCAGGATGATCCTTCAGTTTGCTGATAGATCGATTAAGAGGCCAAGATGTATTTTAGAGGATATTATTGTAACGGTACAGGGAATGAAATTCCCTGTTGATTATGTTGCCATGGATATGGACACACCGGCACCGTTACTCCATGCCCCGATCATACTAGGTCGACTGTTCCTCCGAACAGCCGAAGCAACAGTTGATTATGGTACTAGAGATATCATCTTTCCCTCTCGTAATGACAAGGTGAAAATTGAGACGATCTCTGATCCTAGACCATCACCGCCACCTACAATAGATGAGACATAAAAAGCTATATCAGATCCAGATGACTGTGATTTTCTTGCTGAATTCAAAGAGACAGATCTTTTCACTGATTTTATAGATACCCAGGATTCCTTTCCCAAAAGGACTCTATGGAAAGCACAGTCGACATGAGTTCCCTTGGTGGTCCAATTAGATGGTTGCTGATGAGCAGTTTGAGATGAGTTCTGAGGTTCATATATCTGAGCCATTCCCTGAATTTCCTGATTTATGCACAAATCAGAGACATCTTTCTGAGATTATTGTTGAGATATCTGAGCCATTAATTGATAACAATATTGAACATCCTGATGAGACCTTCCTTTCTGAGCAGAAATCATTCATTACATATCTATCAGATATTCTATTTGCTAAGCCATCAGTAGCCAAGGTGGATAGTCTACAGAGTACAGATCACATACCGTCTACCAATAGAGTAGCAGAGGTTATTGCAGAGCCTATTCAGACCCCATCGGAGCTCAAGGTTTTACCATCAACGTTGAAATATGGCTTCCTTGCTGGTCCCCCCTAAATGTTTTCGGTCATCCTCAGCTCGCAGTTGACCGCTGAACAAGAATCTCGCGTGCTAGAGGTTCTTGAGAGAGACCACAAGGCCATAGGATGGAATATCTTGGATCTTTGTGGGATTAATCCAACGTTGTGCTTGCATCATATCTACCTAGAGGATGACTGTAAACCCTCCCGTGAATGTCATCGTCATCTAAATCCAAATCTAAGGGAGGTTGTCATGAAGGAGATCAGAAAATGGTGTGATGCTGGCTTTATATATATATCCCATTTCGGATTCCAAGTGGGTCAGCCCTTTACATGTGGTCCTGAAGAAATCCGGGATTACGATCGTAAAGAATGACCGTGGTGAGGAGATTCCGACCCGGGTACCTACTTCATGGCGTGTCTGAACTTAACTACCAAGAAGGATCACTTTCCACTGCCCTTTATTGATCAATTTATTGAGAGGTTGGCATGGAAAGAGTTCTTTTGCTTCTTGGATGGGTACTCGGGATATAACCAAGTTGCTATTGCTCCTGAGGATCAGGAGAAAACTACTTTCACTTGTCCGTTTGGCACCTACGCCTTTAGATGGATGCCCTTTGGATTGTGTAACGCCCCTGCTACATTTCATAGGTGTATGTTGGTCGTTTTTGCCGACATGGTGGGTAATTTTCTTGAAGTCTTCATGGATGATTTCTCGGTCTACGGGGATAGTTTTGACACATGTCTTTCTCATTTAGACCGAGTTCTTCAAAGTTGTCGTGAGGTAAACCTAGTGCTCTCATGGGAGAAGAGTCACTTTATGGTGACTAATGGGATTGTATTGGGCTATGTCATCTCCAAACATGGTATGGAGGTTGACCCGGCTAAGAATGATGTGATTTCCAAGTTAGAGCCACTGCAGAATTTGAAGCAGTTGAGGTCATTTTTAGGACACGTAGGATTCTATAGGCGATTCATAAAGGATTTCAGCAAAATCGCCATACCCTTGACTGAGTTTCTGTGTAAGGAGTCTGATTTTGTTGTCGATGAGAAAGTCCTCCTTGCATTCAATCATATGAAAGAGATGGTTACTAGTGCTTCTGTCTTACATCCATCGGATTGGTCTCTTCCTTTTGAGATTATGACGGACGCATCAGATTTTGCAGTTAGAGCTATTTTGAAGGGACATGATATTATTTTCTATACACTATGCTAGCAAGACTCTAGATGAAGCACAACAGAATTATACAGTTAAAGAGATGGAGATGTTAGCAGTTGTGTTTGGGATCGAAAAGTTCAGATCTTACCTCATCGGTTCACACGTTATTATATACACGGATCACACTGCCATACGATACTTGCAGGCAAAGAAGGATGCCAAACCACGCTTTATCAGATGGATCCTTCTTCTCCAGGAATTTGATTTAGAGATTCGAGATAAACCTAGAGTGAAAAATGTTGTGGAAGATCACCTTTCCCGTATCACAGATGCAGAGACCTCTGAGCAGAACATGATTCCTATTTCCGAAACCTTTCTAGATGAGGCCATTTTGTCTGTGGATTCACTCCCATGGTATGCTGATATTGTGAACTATCTTGTCTCCAAGAAAGTTCCACAAGATTGGCTGAAGTACAATGTAGACATATTTCTGTCAGAGATTCATTATTAATAGTGGGAGGATTTGTACCTCTTTCGCGAGGGTGCGGATTGTATCTGGAGAAGGTGCATTCCTCAGGAGGAACACACCAGTGTACTTGAGCACTGTCACAAACTAGAATCTGGTGGACATCATCAAGGGAAACACACGACAACAAAGGTTTTACAGAGTGGCCTATGGTGGTCCACATTGTTTAAGGATGCTACAGAGTATGTTGGAGGTTGTATTGATTGTCAGAAAATGGGAGGAACTGTTGGTTCCAAAGATACCATGCCCCTAAGATATATACAGATTTTTGATGTTTTTGATGCTTGGGGCATAGACTTCATGGGCCCATTTCCTGTCAGTCAGGGATTTCAGTACATCCTGCTCGTCGTGGATTATGTTAGTCGATGGGTGGAGGCTGTCCCCACCCGAGCCGCAGATAGTCGTACAATGTGTTCCTTTCTCATGGACTATATTATTGCGTGATTCAGTATTTCCAAAATACTGATTTCAAATGGGGGATGCCATTTCATTAATAGAGAAGTAAAGAATCTTGTGAAGGAGTATGCCATTGAGCACAGAGTTGTGTCTCCTTACCACCCTCAGACTAATGGCTTGGTAGAAATTTCAAATAGGGAGATCAAGATGATACTGTAAAAACTTGTACGTCCAGATAGGAAGAACTGGTCCCAGATGCTTAATTCAGATCTATGGGATTATCGGACAGCGTACAAGTCTCCTTTGGGTATCTCTCTCTACAGATTGGTGTATGGAAAGCCTTGCCACCTGCCAGAGGAATTAATTCACAAATCTTTATGGGCACTCCGTGTACGCAATTTAGATTATGAGAAGGCATGAAAGAACATGAAGTTGGATTTGAATAAATTACCGGAATTCTAAGACTTTGCATATGATAACTCACTCATGTATAAGGAGAAAGTCAAGCGCTGGCACGATAAACACATTCGAATATTTCTCCCTTGATCAGAAAGTTTGGTTATTTGATGCTAAGTTGAAGCTGTTTCTAGGAAAAATTGAAAAGCAAGTGGTCAGGACCATTCATCGTGAGAGCTATGCGTGACAATGGGAGTATTGTCATATCTGGGTTGTCATCTGACGCACAACCATTTGTTGTGAACGGACAATTGTTGAAGCCATATCTAGATCATGATACATTCTTGTCCGTCGTTGATTCGGTATCTGTGGTATCAGATGATGATCTTTTTATTCCATCTCCTGCGTCTGATACATGAGAATCCACTTCTCTTGTATATCCTTTCGTTTCACTCTTTCTTCTTCCGTTTTATCATTCATCCCTTTTCCTTTGTGTATATATGCTATACTTAGGATGTGCTTTATCCTAAGTATGTGGGGGGTGAATGATTTGTGTTGTTCATATTTGTCATGTTCATCACTCTTGTTGTTGCATATACTTAGGGATACTCTGCCCTAAGTATAGGGGGTGATGTTGTTCCTATCATTATTTTATTATTTTTGAGTATGTACATTCTCTACATCGGTCTCCCCCTTTTGTACAGTCTACTATACTTAGGATTTCTTGATCCTAAGTATGGGGGGGTCACCAACTTCTCTTCTTTTTATTTTTTCTTTGAGTCATTGTAGCATAGGAGTCTTTTCACTTTTCTATACTTAGCACGAGTTATGTCTTCCTTTGTCGCTCTCTGATCACTATGAGGACATAGTTCGAGCTAAGTATATGGGGTGTCGTATATATTGTATATATACTTTAGACATAACTCGTACTTTTTAATATAATTATTTTGGGGGATATGTATATAATTTTGTAAAATCCACATGTGTAAAAAATAAAAAAAACAAAAAAACAAAAAAAATTAACAAAAATTCTTGTATATATTTTACTAATCCTTTTTCCTTTTTGAAAAAAAAAAACTACAAAACCAAAAATTTATAAAAACTTGCATAATTAAAAAAACCCTTTCTTTTACATCTGCATTTTTCTCCAAAAATCCATAAAAAGTTCAAAACTAGATAATTGTATTTAAAAAAAATGTTCTTTTCACATGTGCATCATTTTTTTCAAAAAAAGCTTTCTTTGCATTGTTCATATTTTCTTGCTTTTGCATGTGAATTTTTCAAGATGGCATTAACATTTAAACTAAGTCTGGAATAAAATTGAAGAATGGAGCTTAGTTGGGCCTCAATCCACTTAATTTCAGAGGAACCTTATGAGAAATGGAGTTAAGACTTTTCAGGTCCTAGTGACTTAATTCTGTGAGTCCATAAGACTATGTTCACATGTCATCTTGATTAGTCTAAGTAGAACATTTAACAACATACGCATGACTCTTTCAGATCGTGGCTTATCTTGGATAAGCACTCTACACATAGCTCTTCATGGATGAGGTAGTGAGGAGGCAGAATCTTTTGGCTTGGGGTAGCATACGAGGGTAGTACATCTAGGCGAAACCTCTCTTCTTCCTCTAGGGAAGGAAGTGCATCTCAACCTGGTCTAGCGATGTTGAGGTCTAAAGACAGGATGTTGTGGTGTTGCAATAATGCTTCAAAAGAGGGTTAGTCTACTGGTTCAAGAGGAAAAACTCTTTATGTACATGCCGCACCTTGTATATACTTGCAAAAAAAGTTTGAAAAATGCAGAATCTCCAAAAGTGGACAGACCTGATTGAAAAGTAAAATGCTTATTGGAGTGTATATACAAGGATAAAAAAATTATTACAATAAGAGCTTCAAAGACAAATTTTTGTAAGCTTGCAGCGGATGACTTGGCTACACTGGTCATGCATCCAAGGACAGGTAACTACACTGGTTACCATCCATTCTTTTCTCCATCCCCTCTTCTTGAGCTGGTTGTACTTGAACTTAGAAGGGAATATCTCCGCTCCTCGAGGAAAGAGTTGCTAGATCGGGGAACTAGAGTTACCTTGTTGAGGTAGGCTGTCTCTTTGCTACTTTTGATATGGGGAGCTATATCTCACTTACACCGTACAAGTAAAGATTCATAGTCACAAGAATTTGTGTATGTAGACTTGTTCTGACCAGATTGTTGAGGTAACCTAAATAGGAGTCCTGTGGAACTTAGAGGCTGTTAGGTTTTAAATCCATCTCCCATTAAGGTTCCGACACACTAATAATCCAAAGGTCTGATAGAGCTCCAACCTACAATTTTAAGAAGAAAAGTTTAATACTCAATATTGTCCTACTTTCTTTTTTCCCCTTTCTTTTTCTTTTTCTTTTTAGTCACTTATTCTTTCAAATAAGTGTTTGCTAAGGGACTAGCAAAGGTAACACATTGGGGGATGATGAATATGCGATTTGTCATCTTTATTCATTTATTTTAGCTTAAAATCCTTTATAAATAAAACACATGTATATAACACTAACTCCATTTTCTTACTAACTTGCATCTGTGTAAATATTGTACACTTCTTACCATTTTAACCTAAAATAAATAAATAAATAAAGAAAGGAAAAATAAATAAAAGAAAAAAAGGAAGAATGTATATGTAATAGATACAGGCTGACCCGAACCCCGAGAGAAGGTCAAGACTTGACTTGATCGACTAGGAATAAAGTAGGGGGAGATAGGGTCCTTAATCAGAAAATCCAAAAAAATGTGCGTGCTGTGTATATTTGTATACTATACTATTTTATTTGTAAATTGACCTCAAATAAAATACTTTTCAAACAAAAGTTATAAATAAAAATATGTTCTAAATAATAAAAATATTTGTACAATTAAATCATGTACAGAATAAAAGCAACCACACTTGGAAAAAGCCACTAAGCGATAATTGAAAGATCAATTCCGGCTCCATATGAGCTCAAATTGAATCAAACTCACTTCCATTATGTTCTAAATTAAATTATCTTTAAAATGGCTATGATTTCATAATTTTTGGAGTTACGCGTGAAAAGTAGGTTTTCTGGGGCAGTTTGTGCAACTTTCCCATGTATTTTGTACATATTGTATTTTGTAAATATTTGTAAATATTTTTACTAATTATTTAAAATAAAATAAAAAAAATAAAAAAATAATTTTTTGAAACAAAAAAAAATCTAATTTGCTTATTTACCCATGTATATAATGTCATATGTGTATATAACATATCTATATAGTTAATTTTCTTAACTAACTACCATAAAAAAATTAAAATTTAATTTTCCAATAAATAAAGTGACAAAAATACAAAAAGTTAGTTAATTTTTGTCAATATTTATCTTCCTACTTTATCTCAATTTAATTGCTCTTTCTCTTATCTCTTATCTTCATCCAAAAATTCAAAAAGTCAAATGTCAATCCCATTCTATCTATTAATAAGGCTCCTTCTCTATCTTTTCAACTTGATCAATCTTTGGTGAGAGGAGCCCGGTCTCCGAGAGTATTCTTGTCGCAGAAGGGTGCCCAGTCTCCGAGCTGTCCAATGATAGTGCGTTGGCTTTCGTCGAGGTGATCAAGGTCTTTTCCGCTCCTAAGGTGATATCCGTCATTTTCTTCTTATTTTTATCCTAGATTATTCTTAGTTTTATTTTTTTGCATCTTTATTTCGTCGTCATTTTTTAACTAGTTCTTAGAATCCATCACAATTTTAATTCATCTTCGATCCCGATTTTTCATCCCATTTTCTTGATCCTATCGCGTTCTTTTCTACCTTCCACGATCTCTCTACTTCGACCGCGTACGGTGGCCGGAGATCCGGATCCATCCATTCATTTTTCGTCGGATCCCTGCTCATGCATCCATTTTGATTTGGGACCGAATCATCATACTCGCATCATAATTTGTTTATAAATAAAAAAACAAAAAAAATTTCTTTCTTTCTAACATTTATTTTGCAGGTTCATATAAAAAAGAATAAAAAATTATAAAAAAACAATAAAAAAACTTATTACCTTTATGCTTACAGTTTTTATTAAAAAACAAAAAACAAAAAATTTAATTATCCTTGCTTTCAGTTTCTTTTTTTTTAAAATAAATAAAAAAAATTTCATTCCTATTTACAATTTACAAAAAAACAAAAAAACAAAAAAAACAAAAAAAATCACAGCCCGCATGCTCCAGCCCACGACCGCCGCTCACGGCCACCCAAGCAGCCCACGCCACCGCCAGGCGCCTCCAACCACCGTCGCGTAGCGCGGCGCTGCAACCGCCCTTCAACGGCGCCCCACTGCCGTGCTACCGAGCGGTGTTTCCCTTCTTCGACGTGGCATCGCTCCTCCGTGACCATCCCGAAGCCCACCAGACTGCTCCTCCCTCTGTTGGCCCTCTGCGAGGCAGCTGCACCTCCGAGTTCCACCGCCAGGCCGTGCTGCGTCCTCCTCCGCGCGGCCGCGCTCCGCGGTCACTCCAGACTGGCGGCTGCTCCCCCACTGTGCCCCTAGCCGTGCGACCTCCTGCGAACACCACTGCCCTCACTGCCATCACGCTAGCCGCGCGACGCGGCGGATCCCTCCGATCTAGCACAGCCAGCCACCTTGCAGCCCCACGAGCGACCGCTCTCCCGACCTCCATAACCTCCTCACGCCGCCTTCCACTGCCTTGACACCGATTGAAGCTCTTCCACCGCGCGAAGAAAACTCCTAACTTTGGCTTTAGCGGCAGCGCTGCTCCCCGTTGGCTCCATCTTTGAAGAAACGAAGGGACGAATGGGAACCGTAGATCTGAAATTAAGAAAATATTGAAAAATTTGCCCATGGAAGTTTCAACTTTTGCAAAGAATCCGTCAGAGCCTCAGGCACATGCTCGGTACGGTTTTTGCTGGGTAAATTACAAACATCACCCTCTATTTTATTTCTAATATTTGTTCAGTACAAAATCATTAACTACTTGCATTGCCGTCCTTATTTAACAAACTTTAAATTTGCATGTTCTTTTTATTGAAATAAATGTTTTCTTTAGTCAATAAAATTCCCAAAAATCATGTTATGCTCCTGATATGCTTATCTTTCTAGTATAAATTTTTCATTGCATTTATCATCATTTGTTATTATTAAAAAAATAAAAAACAGTGTCTTTTCTCTTCCCAAACTTTAGAAAATCACAAAAATTCAAAAGTTTGCCTAAAAATTCCAAAAAAATTATTGTAGGTGTATTTTACTGTCTTTTAGATTCTTTACATTTTTTGTGCATTAATCATTTATAAAACCTAAAAAATTAAAAAAACATCAAAAATATTATAAAAATCACAGAAAATTCTACAAAAAAATCCAAAAATCGTGATTTCAGTTCTTGTTTGTAGATATTTCCTCTATTTCATTATAAAAATAATTGCCAGGAGTTTTGGGCATTAAAATATTTTTAAGTTGCAAATTACTCTAGGCTATGCACTATTTCTCATTTTAGTTACTATTTGATTTTTAGAAGAATACAAAAACATATGAAAACTTTACAAAAATCCCCAAAAATATTTCAAAGTCTTTAAAATCCAAAAAATATTTTCTCTGGATTTTTCTGATCATTTGTGATATAATTGAAAAATAAAAAAAGAGTTTGGTGTGCGTAGTTCTTATCTTGTGCATATTGTTCTTTATTTGAAATTTAAAAAAATGCAAAATTTAAATAACTAAAAAATTTTGAAAATTAGAAAATAAAAAAAGAAATAAAAAATAAAAAAAATAAAAAAGATAAAAAAATTCACAAAAACTAAGAATAGTCTGCCTTTGATATTCCCGCTTTTTCTTTTAATTGATTTTTGATTAATTGAATAACCCTCGGGAATTGTAGCCTCCCCGAGTTCGATCTTGTCCTCTATACAGGTAAATAAGTATCAAAAACATTTCTCTTGCTCTACATTATTTTCTGTAATTATTTTGAAGCGAGAGAAGAAAGATAATATTTTTATTTGTCACTGGATTTTTGGGTCAACGACACTTCCATATATCACTTAAACCAAAACCCGAAGATCCTTTGTCAACTGTAATGTATATATGTAATATATACACAAACTTTATACTTAGTGGGTATTATGTCCTCAGAGCATAAGAAACGAGGAAATGACATAGCACGTGCTAAGTGTAGGAGAGTGAAAAAATGATAGATGTATAGAAGTCGACCTGCCCCACTGTACTTAGGCTCTGGTCAGCCTAAGTATAGAAGATGAGCGAAAATGGGGCGGTCGAGGTCAATAGGAGAAGTTGATGAGCATATAGATAGGGCGGACATCGGTCCCCCCCATGCTTAGGCTATGGTCAACCTAAGTATAGGACAATGGTGGTGTGAGAACAGGTGGGATCGGGGAATGTACAAAGATAAAATGAAAAATAATAGAAGGAGTGACTTGGGTCACTCTCCCCCCTATACAGAGAATATTCTCATCCTAATTATAGCCATAAAATGACAATGATATGGAGCCGGGGCGAGTGATACGATTATGGGAGAGGGAGGGATAAAAAAGAAGAAAAATATATATAAGAAGGAATAAGAATGTACAAGGATCAAGAAGGTTTGCGATAGACCTTGCGTGAACAAAGAGGGAAGGTAAAGTGTTGACCTGTGTCGTTGTGTGATTCATCCCCAGAAGAATAGTAGTGACGGGAGTGAAACATCCATCGACTATCGACACATGGTTGCTTGCTCATATATGGTTGAATGACGGCCTTACCATACCCATTTATGATGATCACATCATTGGAATCCGAAGAGGAATCCTCAGAGGAGACCATCCTAGTTGATTTTGTAGAACATGAAGTATGGAGAGGACAATGAGAGTGACGCACCTTGAGGTGTTCAGGGAACATCTTGAGGAATCAATGCTCTTCATCTTCTCAATAGAAGATCGACTAGAAGAAATGGCTTCCTTTTGTGAGATGCTTGTTGTCTCTCTGGTTGGTGGATGTGACAATGAAGTCAGAGAAGTCAGATCACCGAAATTGTCAAGACAATATGAGAAGATGGTGTCTGACTTGGAGAGAGATTCTATTTGTGAGTCCTCTTTAGAAGTTGTCTCAGTGGTGGTGATGCGAGCAGCATGGAATCTAGATGTGTGGGGAGTCTCCGAACCAATGGTCAGCTCTACAGTTGGTATGTCAGGCATAATAGAGAGGTATGAATAATCTATCTCTCGATGGTCACGACTGTCAGCGGCTATGTGGGTCACATTGGGATGGATTGTGTCGTCAAAGGTCACATGCTGTCGGTATGTACCCAATGATGGAAAATCGATCTCCCTAGTCTCGCAATCTATAGTCGCCTTATCGACGGCTAAGAAAGGCTTCCCAAAAATAATAGGAGACTAGATGAACTCTCCTTGGTGCTCAATATTAATGATCGTAAAGTCCACTCTAAGTGGAGCACATCAGAAAGAAATGATCACTGGAATAATTTCTCGACCGTTTTATAGATCGATAAACCAACTGAAGGATCACTTTTGACTTCCTAATTGGTTCGAGTTTGAGCTTGTCAAACATGGAGGTCGGGAGGATGTTCACAAATGAATCATCATCGATTCTAGCACGGGTAAAGATGGTGTCATTGATCTCGCAGTCAACCCCACACAATCTGCAGCTCTTGGTCTTTCTCCCCATTGCCAAGGATGTGGCCATAGACACTACGTGTCTTTCTGTCCTTGTTCTCTTCTTACCGAACTCTTGGGCATCAATCGACTCCTTACAAATCTTTTGAGGTCGGGAAAGTGTTCTATGGGATTTATTAAGGGAAGCGTAAGAATCAGTTCCTTAGCAATTGCTTCCCTAAGGGTAGGATCCACTTTTTAAAATCATTTTCATTTCCTATTTTTATGAGATTTTCTGGTTTTTCAATTGCTTAGGTCTTTTTGGGATTTTCTATTTTTTGGTGTTTTTGATAGGTGACGGAGAAGTAAGAGAATGTCCCGACTATGGACTGGAAGGCAAGTGGATAGTAGAAGAGGAAGGTAGAATGGACTCCAACTATACAGAGTGTGTGGGTTCCCTAGTGTCTGCTCGATTTTCAACATCAAATCCACTTATTTCCTTTTCCACTTCTTACCCAAACTGGTAGAAATTGAGTGCAATATTTCAGTGACATTCCTCAACTTGTTACCAAATGATTCATTTTTTTGATAAGTCTAGAAACGTCATCCTCCAAAAAGTTCTCATGACAAATCATGGGATAATTCTACTCAATTGGAGGATAATGCTGAGATCTTGAAGTCTCATACTCAACATACCTAGACTCTGGAATGTAATGTTGTGTCGAGTATGGACCATTCGAATGGCAGATACTAGTTGGAGCCTAATATGGTGGAGTCAATAATTAGGGGGCTCATAGATTAAACTTATGGGTATAGTATCCTACCTGTGTAGGCTTTCAGAATGTGTGGTTTGCGGGCTGATCAATATGAGCTTCATCATTAAAGATAATCAAGTTTGGAAAATCATAATGTGCATGCCTCTCCATTCAGATTGTTCGATTGACCAAGTTGTACCCTAAGGTCAAGTTAGGATGTGTATGTGTGATTCATTGACTCGCGCCATCATTTCGTCTCAACAATGGCTTGCACATCGAATGGTTCTTTAATTCCAGCAAGCTTTAGAGAATATGGCGAGTTAGCCCATGATGGAAGTGGATCCGGAGTGTAAGAATGTGGAGTAGGTGAGAAATGCAAAGAAGTGGAGAAGTTAGTCGATGTTCTGACTTTATAATTGGGATGGGGTGAAATCGACCACAGGTAAGGGTCTCCTGCGGATGGTGGGGGATAAGCGGAAGAAGGAGAAGGTGAAGATGAATGATATATGGTCAAGGAGGAGTGACTAGAGTGGTCAGGGTACGGGGACCAACATCCCAACATCTTCAAGAGAGATAATTGTAAGTGGATGGTGGTCGAAAACATGCTAGTACACAGAAGGATAACACACACGGACAAACACAAACGTAAGAGCAAACCCTAATTTCACCAACTCAACATAATTATGGTCGCAAAGGTCCGACCCTTATCTTTTCAGTTTTACTTAAGTGATATAACAAGATATGAGACCATTTATGCAATATTAATATGTGGGTTTTGGGCACTATCCTAGGGATATGTCCTCACCTCTCAACAAGCAATATAAAATACGTACAATGATAGGGTTGCTCTCCCAAAAACAAGTGTTAGTTTTAGTCAATTTTTTCCGTCGGAGTTGTATTAGTAGTCCCAATTTTAAGTTACATTACACAGAACTAAATCCACCATACAATGCATATCTAACGAGCAATCCTGTTTTCCTTTTATCCTAAGTTGTAAAACCAAAGGGAAGGGAGTCGAGAAAAGTCAACGCTATGATAAAATCAATAATGCATGCCTGGTTCAAAAGACTTACGGTGATCCTCACACTATACATGCAGGATGCAATACAAAATTGAAAACTTTTATGCTAAATGAGATGCAAGTCAGAAACCGACCTAGTAGGAACTTCTATTAGTCGGGAAGAATGCGAATTTAATTTGACTAGATAGAAGATTCTATGATTCATATTATTAAATGTGAATGTGTGGTCCTAGATTTTATGAGCATAAGCAAAAATTTGACTTAATAAAGCACTAATAGTCGCAAGTGCAAGTCTAACCTATGAGCCACTCAAGTTGAGCCCCACCCTCACCAGAGAGTGAAACAGGTCTCGACACACCACAAAAATAGTGTCCAAAGTTCGGGTAAACATGCGAGATCCCAAACACAATCTGCTAGAAATATGCAATTATTAGAAGTTAATTACAAAATAAAAATAAATACAAAAATAAATCATAGAATTTACGCTCTCTCATGACTTGACTCGATCTTAAATTTAATGTGTTCCTTCGGTCGGCTTATTTCCCAAAAATGCTGGCCTCCAATGCTCTTGAGATACTCTGCCACCTAAGCGACCACTCCATTGTGTCGGATCCCTCACATAAAAATAATACGGTGGTTAAAGAGATAGAAAAAATAAAATAAAATAAAGGAAACAAAAAAGCAGGAAAATAAATAGAATGATAATTACAAGAAAAACTAGGGATCATATTACTGGGGTGGAAAACTTAAAACTAAAATTTTCTAAAAATCAACCTAAGCCGTGTCTCCTCGACAACGACACCATTTAAGGAACGTGAAATTTCCCACACTAATTATGTGGAATTAATGATTAAAATGTCATTATAGACATGCAATTCAGATTAATAAAAAATCGTTAAATTAATTTGTTCAATTAAAGTGAGCAGTCAATTTATATTTACTTGGGCAAGCCCAAGGTCGAACTTTGGGAGGCAACTGTCTCCTTAGGTTAGTTAATAGGCGATCTAGAATTTAGGTTTTAAAGAAGCATTTTTTATTTTTTAATCTAATTAATAAAAAAATGAATTGCAATTTTAGACTTGTTTAGGGACTAAAATGCTATTTTTGGTGAAATCAAGCCCAAAAATGCTAGATGGTGAAATATGATGAAATTAATGCTCTTCATTGTTTTTGGAATTTTCTGATGTAGGATGAATTACTTACGAATTAAATATGCATGCTAGGTGACTTTTCATAAATTAATTTTAATAAATAAAAGAGAAATTTTTTTTAGAAATAAAATTATCTTAGATTGGTCTATGTGAGAGGTAACTAGGAAAATTAATAAATCCTAAAAAATTGATATAATATTAATAAAAAATAATTACTAAAATAACAATTATTTTCTTGCAACCTCAATATGTGTGCAAATACGATGAATTTTGGGCACATTGTAAAAAACATTAAAATCTACCAACTGTGATTTTTTTGGGAATTTTTATAGCTATAATCTATTTTATATTAATTCCAGATCATAAAGTTGGTAAAATATGTAATTTTCCACAAGAATAATTTTATTAAATCAATCACATTTCGCAAATCAATAATCATTGTCCATAATGATAGAGAATAAGTCATTATAGAGTGCACCATTTTTAGAATAATAAAATGATGACAAAATGCAACTCAAAATAAAGCTAGAATACAAGGTTCTAAACACAGACCAGAATTAAAATAAATGCAAAGAAATAACGCAAAACACACTTCTTTAATTACCAGAACTCACAAGGCTTTCTTACAAGTTTCCCATGAAGGAGGGTGCGTTACGCATGATGCCCGACTGACAGGGGTGTTAATGCGAGTGGCCAATAATCCAAGGGTATGGATGCAAAAATTCCAAAGGGCATTGTATCGTGCACGTGACTGCTAACTGGAGGGCTGATGGGTGAATCAGGGGGCTTGTAGGGTTCTTCTTGCAATCAGCCCAAGGGGGGCATGTGGAGCACGTGAGGAGGTGTGTAAGGTGGCAGGCAGCGTATTGAGGGCTCGGTCAACACACGACCGAGCGATGGCGATGCGAGAAGGTCCCCACGGTGGCGTACGACCATCTGAAGTCACCTGGTTGAGGGTGGTGCCGAGGGGCTCGGTGACGAGGTTCCTGAGGCAGCCTCGGAAGAGCGCATCCATGATCAATCGACGATGTCGAGCCAGGAACGCGGGCCGAGTGCGGCTGTCAGAGGCGGTTGATGATGACGTAGGCAGAAGGCGCTGTTGGTTAGCATGGCAGAGCATCAGTGTGGGGGCGAGGTGTACGTTAGTGCAATAGGGCGGTGTTGCAAATGAAGCTGGGATGCGTGGCCCTACACGAGGGTGGTGGGCAGACGATGATTGCGCTTAAGAAAAACAAGATGATGCAGAGGAACGCGAAGAAAAAGAACGAGGAAGAAGAGTACATCAAAGAGCATAAGAAGAAGAAGAAGAAGAAGAAATTGAAAATATCAAGAAGAGAAAGGGGGAAATGGATTCTACTTGGGGCTCGCTGGAGAAGGAGCTGTGAAGCTTCGCTACTAGTTGTCGCCTCAATTGGCTCTGACGATGTGAGCCAAGAAGCTCGACCAAGCTCTGATGAGCTTTGGTGGCAAGGTCCTGAATCCAACCTTGGATCATGCTTGGAAATGGTGCTCGTCCATCGTCACCTCTAGATGGGTTCTGCTGCTGTCACAAGCGAAGCATCGGAGCTGGTGGCCTAAGACCTGTTAATTGCGAATGCTCGCAAAAGGTCAGTTGGGGTCATATGTGTGGGGTGGGTGACGATTGCGAGTCACGTGGAGGTGCAACAATTAGAGCCGGGATGGGAGGAGGAGAAAGGGAGATGGAGTGGCATGCTGTGTCTTGGAGATCGAGGGGCGAGAGGGCAGTAGTTGCAACTGCCGTGGAGAGATAAAGGAAGAGGGTGCGCAGGAAATAGGGCGATGGTCCAGTGCCGCGCGATGCGGAGAGAGTTGGAGGGAGGTGGAAGACGCGAGAGAAGGGGAATAGCAGTTGCGACCTCTCCGCGAAGGGCGTAGGAAGAGGTGGTGTGTCGGAGTAGGTGGCCGTGGGAGGAAGGAGAGGGGGTCATCACGCGACACGCCCAAGGGAAACCACATGACAATAACAAACAAAAATTAAACTATAAATATTTGTAATAATAATAATTAAATAAATGAATAAGTAAATAAAAATAAATAAATAAATAAAATAAATAAAGTAAGTAAATAAATAAAATAAACGAGTAAATAAAGTAAATAAATAAAATAAAAATAAGTAAAAAATAAAATAAAAATAAAAATAAATAAATAAAATAATATTGATTAAATGGAGGTGACATGTGGCGGCTCTAAGAGCGGCCATATGTCGCTTCCGTCGAAAATTAAATCTAAAGAAGAATAAAAAAGAAATAATAAAATGTTACAAATCAAAAAGTGGTCAACATGAAAGTTACTCGTCTCGACGATATCTATAAATTTCACGAAATACCCAAGATCAAAATAAATCATCTATACAAAAACATTTTTGATGGCATCATATATATAATACCACAATTTTGTACTTTATCAAAATTTTGACAATATAAAAATCAAAATAAATTCCGATAAAGTATAAAATAAATATCTATACATTCATCTATTTTTTGGATTTTTAACTATTAGGAAAATAAAGAAATGAAATAAAAGATACATATTTACAGACTATATATACATACTCAGGTTGATTTATTTTCTTTGATTTTTGCGTCAATTTTTATTTCGATTTTTACACATTTTATTAAACAATAATCAAAGAGAATAGATGTAAAAGAAATAAATAAAAAAGGATTATTTTTTATATAAAATAATAAGGTTAAAATAGACAATATATACAATATACAGCATGGCCCAAAACCCAAATTTCACATCCAAACTCCGATTCTTTTGAATTTGGTATTGATTTGAAGGTATTTGAATGTACATTAATTCTAAATGAGTAGACGTCCATATGAGATTATATGAGAGATATATTCACATTTTAAGATTTTTAGTCTCAAACTACAGTTTGGGTTTTATTGGTCAATTTTACAAGTTAGTATTTTTTTGGTATTTTTCATTTATTAGTGTTAGTAATATGTACACTATAGAGTTGATTTTATTCAATTCTAAGGCTTAGTGAAAATAGATAAATATGGTAATATACATGTGATATTTAGAAGGAATTTGGCTTCATATTTAATGCAAATATACATGCTAAAATACAAATATTAATTCTAAGTGCTTGATTGGTAATAATGTAGAATAAATGGAAAAATGCATCTAATTACTCGGGAACAAAGCTCTATTTTCAACTTTTAGAGTGATGAATCACAAATTCATCACTCCATCACTCGATCCACGATCCGAGACCAGCCTTTTGAAAAGCTTGACATGAGGATTACCATGGAGGTGCACATATCTGTGAAGTGCCTCAGAATCATCTCTTCAGATGGGGGGTAGTTATGGGGGAGAAAACTTGTAGGTATGGTTTTATTTTTCTCTTGTTGTTAGATTCTCATAAAATTTGTACATTGGGTTCGGGATATTGTACATGACCTGTGGACGATGTCTTTCTCGCAATCGAGTGTGATTTTGGTGAAATTCCATTTCTAATCGCATTGAATTATGAGTAATTCTAGGAGATCTGGTATGTCTATGTAGATAAAAATTACATCATTATGGTGTGGGTAAAAAGATGATCATATGCATGTGGTAGGATTGAGGATATAGGTACTTTCACACGACTGATGAATAAGTGATTCATCACTCTAATTAACTGAAAATAGAGCTTTGTCCCAGGAAATTAGGTTCATTCACCAGTTAATATCATAAAATTAACTTTCATGCACTTGTAAATACTTTGCATAACTTAGCACCCATTTTTGCATTCGTAATCACCTATGCATTTTTGTCTGAATTCAACCATTTTCATTAACTCATGTTAACTCCAATTGACATGAAACTAACTTCATTGTGTACAGATCACTAACCTTAATCAATAAAAATCCTAAAAAAATACTAACATGTATATATTCACAATAAACCCAAACCCTAATTTAGGATAAAAAGCCACAAACGTTGATATCTCTGTCATGCAGTGCCCAATTTCACCCTACTCACTTTTGAATTAACGAACATTCAAATATCTACAAATCAAGATCAAATTCAAATGAATCAGAGTTTATTTGTGAAAATTGGGGTTTAGGGCCTAACTGTGCATTGGACATTTTCATTGATTTTGACATATTATTTCATGTGCATATTTCACTATCTTTGATTATTTTCTTTTTGACATCTTATTTTATTCGGTATTTTAACTAATTACATAAAAGTTAAAATCCAAAAAAATTGAAAATAATGTGAAAAAGGCCAATTCTTACTTAATCACACTGTCATCTGTATATGCCTCACAATTTCTTATTAATTTTAATTCACAAAAATACAAAAAATACAATTAAGTCCAATGCATTAATTCACATTTTACGTACATAAAATATCACTAAAAAAGCATATCTTGCACACTTAGTGCCACTGGCATTCAAGTCTTTTAGGAACATTATAAATTGCATTTAGGCTACATTTTTCATTTTGAGCATTTTTATATTTGAGTTTATTTAGTATTTTATCTATTAATCTTTTTATTTCATGCACTTGTCAAAGTTCATGGTCGACAGTCACATTCATGTGTCACGCATGCATTGGTCCATCTCAGGGCACAGCAAGCTGCCTAGTTAACTACTTTTGTCCTGTACCTACTTCCATCTCCTCCCTTGGATCAAAGTAGATCCAATGGCTACCTCCACTCCCCCCTTTTATCTCTTGATCTCACTAGAACTGTTGGATCTGGGAAGATCCAACAATCCTCCTTTCTTTTTTCGCCTCTCAACTCCAGCTGCGCCGCCTCGACCCCCACCGCTGCGCCTCACGCCTCCGCCGCTCTCCCATTGTCGTCGAGCTGCGCGACCTAAGCTCTGACCTCATCCTCATCTTATCTCCATCTCTCGATCATCTCTGGCCACCCATCCTCGATCGAAACCCAAACCGATCTGAAACACAATCGCCATCATCCAGGAATACATAGCTATCCTCAATTCTAATCAATCTCCTTCCCTCAGATCCATTCCAACAAATCAAATCTCCAAAACCTAACTCTATCCCCCTCACTCAACCCGTGATCGCTATCTTCGCACCTCCAACCCAAACCTGATCAGAGATAGATCAAACCCCCTATGCCTTACACCACCTTGCACAAAATCACCTCTCCGTCACCAACCTCCTAGCTTATCTTATCCCCAAATCGATAAACACCCTAACCAACTAACCCATAAATGCTGATCATCTCGACCAATCTTCGTCGCATACCCAACATTATCTCCACATTTGTCCTTAATCAATTCGATTCCCATCTCTCAGTGATGAATCCATGATTCATCTACTTTATATGGAAATCTTAGCAAAATCCATTTAATAAATCACCAATTATATCCATTAAAATCAAGTTATTAACATTCAATAAATGTGCTAAAATCAGGGTTAAAATTTGTAAGTAAATAACCTTGTTTTAAACCTTGATTTAGCCTATTATTTTGTGTACAAATATTATTTATTTTAAGCTAATTCTTTCTCCATTATATTATTTTACTAATTAACTAACTCATCATCAAGAATCAAAAACCATAAATTTAGAAAATTAGAAGAAAAATAAAAATGTGACATTGTATATTTTGTGCATATTTTATCTTTGTTGATTTTATTTTATAGTTTTATAGCCTATAAAAATCCATAAAAATTAGAATAATTATGTATATATTGTATATAAATTAATTAACTAATTACAATTTTATTAAAATACAAAAATCACAATTATGTAAAACACGATATTTTATTATTCATAAAGTACCTTCAAAAATACATTTTGTACAATTGACCTCTTTTGATTTTGGATACTTCATGAAGTTGTAGATCTCGTCAAGATGAGAAAAATTCATGTTGACCACTTTTTGATTTTACTTCATTTTTATTGCTTCTATTTTTCTTTGAATTTTATTTTTTGATTTTTCTAGGAGTGACACGTGGTGGCTCCTAGAGCCGCTACGTGTAACCTCACTTTATTCCTTCTTATTATTTTAATTTTAATTTTAATATAAAATATATTTTTAGTTATTTTTTATATTTTATGTTACTTTTATTTATTTATTCCTTAATTTTATTTATCATTACTTATTTTTTATTATTTATTTTTATTTTTTCCTTTATTTAATTTTTATTTTTTATTTCCTTTTTCCCCTCTCCTTTTCCTCGCTCCCCTCTCTCTCTCTCTCTTCACTTTCCCCTCTCCAAGTCACGTGCTCTGCTCTTTTTGTTGTCCAAATGTACATGAGGATTCTTTTTTGAATAATAAAAACGAGCATTTTGAATGTTTCTTCTGATTCTATTCCATTTCCTTCTGCATTGAATAAAACAAAAAATCCAAAAATTAAAAACAACCCTATCTAATCCTGTAGTGGTAGAGATCTTACAAAACATCTTTTTAGAGATGCCACTCCTTAATGCCATGGATTACATGCCTGCAGTGAAAAGGGAATGAAAGAAACATGAACTAAAAAGCATCAAACGAAGTAGAACAGAGAAAGAAGACAAGAAAACACATCTTGACCATGGCTACAATTCATGCCATCAGCCTCCCTCCCAAAAATAAAGATAATTGAGCACCTCACATCTATTGTCATATATTTGATCAAGAATTTGATCGTACTCTTCTCGATAATGGACTCTTTACTCATAAAGTTTGGGTTAGATCGATCAGGATGGTTTTTTAGTTTGCTGAAAGATCGATCAAGAGACTGAGGAGCATTTTAGAGGATGTTAATGTAATGGTGCATGGAATGAAATTCCTTGTTTATTTTGTTCTCATGGATATGAATACACCTGCACCGTTACTCCATACCCCAATCATACTAGGTCGACCATTCCTTCGAATGGTCGAAGCAATAGTTGATTACCGTACTGGAGAGATCATCTTTCACTCTCGTAGTGACAAGGTGAAAATTGAGACGATCCTCAATCCTAGGCCATCACCACCACCAACAGTAGTAGATGAGAGAGAGTAAGTTAAAACCGATCCTTGGGACTGTGATTTTCTTGCCGAATTTAAAGAGACGGGTCTTTTTACTGACTTCATTGATACCAGGAGTTCCTTTCTAAGAAGGACCTTCTGGAAAGGCAGACGACATTAGTTCCCTTGTTTATCCATCTGAGTTGTGTTGTGACGGGCAGTTTGAGTTGATTTCTGAGGATCAGTATGAGAGATTGAGGGTACATTTTGATATTCCATTGACACATCATTATGAGATTTTTGCTAATATACCTCCCGTTGAGATATCTGAGCCACTTGCTGATTTTTCTAAGATATGCACTGATGAGAGCCACCTTTCAGTGATTATTGCTGAGATATCTGAGCCCTTTGTTGATGAGATTACAGAGATTTCTAAACATCTGGATGAACCGATCCTTTCTGAGAAGAGATCTTTCATTGCAGATCTTTCTGAGATTTTATTTGCTGAGCCAAAAGTAGCCACGGTGGACCGTTCACAGAGTACAGATCATATACCTTCTACCAGTGCTATTACAGAGGTCGTCACAGAGCTGATTCAGACCACACCTGAGCTCAAGGCTTTACCATCAACGTTGAAATATGCCTTCCATGTAGGTCCCCCCAAATCTTTCTGATCATCCTCAGCTGGTTGACCTATGAACAAGAATCTCGCGTATTAGAGGTTCTTGAGAGAAAATGCAAGGCCATTGGATGCAATATTTTGGATCTCTATGGGATTAGTCAAGCTTTGTGCTCTCATCATATCTACGGAGAGGATGACTGTAAACCCTCCAGTGAGTGTCAACGTTGTCTCAATCTGAATATAAGGGAGGTTGTCATGAAAGAGATCAGGAAATGGTGTGATGTTGGCTTTATTTATCCCATTTCAAATTCCAAGTGGGTCAGTCCTTTACATGTGGTCCCAATGAAATCTGAGATTACTATCGTGAAGAGTGACCATGGTGAGGAGATTCCGACCTGTGTACCTACTTCATGGCTTCTCTGCATAGATTACTGATGCCTGAACTCAGCCACCAAGAAGGATCACTTTCCACTGCCCTTTATTGATCAGGTTATTGAGAGGTTGGCATGGAAAGAGTTCTTTTGTTTCTTGTATGGGTACTCGGGGTATAACCAGGTTGCTATCGCTCCCATGGATCAAGAGAAAAGTACTTTCACTTTCTCGTTTGACACCTACACCTTTAGACGGATGCCCTTTGGATTGTGTAACGCCCCCGCTACATCCCAAAGGTGTGTGTTGGTCATTTTTGTCGACATGGTGGGTAGTTTTCTAGAGGTCTTCATGGATAATTTCTCGGTCTACAAGGATAGTTTTGACACATGTCTTTCTCATTTAGAATGAGTCCTTCAATATTGCTACGAGGTAAACCTAGTGCTCTTGTGGGAGAAGAGTCACTTTATGGTGACAAATGGGATTGTATTGGGTCGCGTCATCTCCAAACATGGTATGGTGGTTGACCCAGTTAAGATTGGTGTGATATCCAAGCTAGAGCCACCGCAGAATTCAAAGAAATTGAGTTCATTTCTGGGACAAGTTGGATTTTATAGGCGATTTATTAAGGACTTCAACAAGATCGCCAGACTTTGATCGAGCTTCTATGCAAGGAGAGTGATTTTGTTGTTGATGAGAAAGTCCTCCTTACATTCCATCAGATGAAAGACATGGTTACTAGTACTTCTGTCCTACAGCTACCTGATTGGTCTCTCCCCTTTGAGATCATGACGTACACGCCAGATTTTGCAGTTGGAGCTGTTTTAGGGCAGAGAAGTGATGGGGTACCATTTTCTATACATTATGATAGCAAGACTCTAGATGATGAACAACGTAATTATACAATCACAGAGAAGGAGATGTTAGCAGTTGTGTTCAGATTAGAGAAGTTCGGATCTTACCTCCTTGGTTCGCATGTTATTGTGCATACGGATCACACTGCCATATGGTACTTACATGCAAAGAAGGATGTTAAACCACGCCTTATCATATGGATCCTTCTTCTCCAGGAATTTGATTTAGATATTCGAGATAAACCTGGAGTGAAAAATGTTGTGGCAGATCACCATTCCCACATTACAGATGCAGAGACTTCTAAGCAGAGCATGATTCCTATTAAGAGACCTTTCCAGATGAGATCATTTTGTCTATGGACTCACCCATGGTATGCTAAAATTGTGAACTATCTTGTCTCCAAGAAAGTTCCATAAGATTGGCCGAAGCATAAGGTAGACAGATTCCTGTTCAAGACACATTTTTATCAGTGGGAGGATCCATACCTGTTTCGTGAGGGTGCGGATTGTATCTGGAGAAGGTGCATTCCTCAAGAGGAACACACCAACGTACTTGAGAACTGTCACAAATTAGATCCTGGTGGGCATTATTCGGGGAAGTGCACAACAACAAAGATCTTACAGAGCGGCCTATGGTGGCCAACATTATTTAAGGATGCTATAAAGTATGTTCGAGGTTGTACTGACTGTCAAAAGATGGGAGGAACCATTGGTTCCAAATATACCATGCCCTTGAAATATATACATATCTCTAATGTTTTTTGATGCTTGGGATAGAGATTTTTATGGGCCCATTTCCTGTCAGCCAGTGATTTCAGTATATCCTGCTTGCCATGGATTATGTTAGTCGATGAGTGGAGGCTATCTCCACCTAAATCGATGATAGTCGTACGATGTGTTCTTTTCTCAAGGACCATATTATTGCGTGGTTCATGATTACCAAGATACTAATTTCATATGGGGGAAGCCATTTCATTAGTATAATAGTCAAGAAGCTTGTGAAGGAGTATGCCATTGAGAACAGAGTAGTGTCTCCTTACCACCCCCTGACTAATGGCTTGGCAGAGATTTCAAATAGGTGATAAAGATAATATTGCAAAAACTTGTACATCCAGATAAGAAGAACTGGTCCCAGATGCTTGACTCAGTTCTATGGTCTTGTCGAACGGAGTACAAGTCTCCATTAGGTATGTCTCCTTATAGATTGGTGTATGGAAAGCCTTGCCACTTGCCAGTAGAATTAATTCATAAATCATTATGGGCACTCCATGTATGCAATTTGGATTATGAGAAACCATGAAAGAGTTGGAAGTTAGATCTGAATAAATTGCTGGAATTCCGAGACTTTGCATACGATAGCTCACTTATGTATAAGGAGAAAGTCAAGCATTGGCATGATAGACACATTAGAAGAAAGACTTTCTACCCTGATTAGAGAGTATGGTTGTTTGATGCCAAACCGATGTTGTTTCCAGGAAAATTAAAAGGCGAATGGTCGGGATTGTTCATTATGAGAGTTGTGCGTGATAATGGCAACATTGTCATATCTAGGTAGCTATCTGACGCACAGTCATTTTTTTGTGAATGGATAGTTGCTAAAGACATATCTAGATCATGATACGTTCATGTCCGTGGTTGATTCTATATTTGTGGTATCAAACAATGACTTCTTGACATCTTCTGCATCTGATTTAACAACACACACATGATTCTTCTAGACAGTGGCTTAACTTGGACAAGCACTCTACACGTGGCCCTTCATGGATGAGGTGGTGTGGGGGCAGAATCCTTTGGCTTGGGGTAGCACATGGTGTGTAACAACTAGTGGAAACATCTATCTTCCTCTAGGGAGAGTAGTGCATCTCAACTTGGCCTAGTAGCATTGAGGTCTAACAACATGATGCTGTGGGGTTGCAATAATGCTTCAAAAGAGGGATAGTCTACTAGCCCAAGAAGATAAACTCCTTATATACATGTTTCAACCTTGTATATATTCAAAAAAATGCAAAATCGAAAATTCCAAAAAAAATGGACATGTCTGATTGAAAATAAAATGTCTGCCGGAGTGTATATAGTCAATAAGCATGGATGAGCTTCAAAGTCAAATTCTTCTGAGCTTGCAGCTGGATGACTTGGCTACATTGGTCATTCATCCAAGGATAGGTAGCTACACTGGCTACCATCCATTCTTTTCTTCATCTCTTTTTCTTGAGTTGGTTGTACTTGAACTTAGAAAGGAATATCCCCGCTCCTCGAGGAAAGAGTTGCTAGATCGGGGAACTAGAGTTACCACGTTAAGGGAGGTTGTTTCTTTTCCACTTTTGAGGTGGGGAGCTATATTTCGCTTACGCCATACATGTAAGATTCATAGTCATAAAAATTTGCATATGTAGACTTGTTCTGACCTGACTGTTGAGTTGACTTCGATACAAGTATTATGGAACTTAAGGGATGTTAGGTTTTAAATCGACTGATGAAATGCTAAATCCATAAGTTAATATGAATCTGTTATAGCATGGGCCCTTAGTGTGTCATACAAAACCGAATGAATAATCTATTTGAAGAGGATTTGGCTTTAATTTTAACCTGGGAAGTCCAGGGTCGAACACAAGGACAAGAACAATTAAATGATTAAGTTTAAATATCAAATATCTAACGTAGCAAGTTAAAGGATAATTATAACAAACTGATGCGCAAATCACAAACAAGACAGTTTTTTAAAACATTTTTATGCACTTATAACAATCACAGTATTAGTAGACACTCAACAAAAGACTTGTACTAACAACAAAACTTCCCATCTGGTCTTGATCTAATGGAAACTGCTCATTCTTGAGATTCTTCTCCACCTTGTAAGGCCGTGTAGAGGTGGGGCTCAGGCGAGAATCCCACAGCTCCGATGTCACCTTGGAGATGCTCTGAAGGACTGGGATGAGGATTGTTAGGCTTGCGAAGAGATTGTTAGGCTTGCGAAGAGGTTGTTGTCTCGTCTGAGTAGTGTGACCGTTAGAAGACCTATGAAGAAAGTAAAGCACTGGGATTTAAACTCTAGATCGGAGCTCCTCCTTATTCTCCGACCATTGAAGGGATTCTTGATCCTGCATGGTTAGATGATAATAACTGGGCAAAAATGGAGATATTCGCAAATGATATTGGGTGAAATGAAGGGCTGATCGGTTGCAGAAGATGAAACCCTTTTGGTTTCTCCTCCAACAGTGAAGGAGAAGATGGAACGAAGTAGTGTTGCGCAAGAGTAAGGAGTATTGAAGTTGATGCCTTCCGCGTATATTAGGGATCCATAGTGACGAATATAATCAACATGATTCTGATCTTGGATCAATCTAAAGAGTAGGGAAAATTAAAGAATACATGGGAAGGCAATATATCTACTTACTTTAAGAAATAAAGAACGAAGGATGACAAAGAAGACATCATGGATTGGAGTTCTTCAAACTCCGATCTTCGCTCCAGATCTCTGGCTAGGAGATGAAGCTCGAGCAGCTCTGTAGAGAAGATTACAGCAAGAGACAATACTCGTGGACCTCGTCGGAGCTGTTTACCCGTCTTGGCTCAATATTGATCAAGTTATCTGTCACAGAAGGAATAAGATGGCTAGGGAGAGGCTCGCGAAGTGGCGGGGGTAACTAGCATCGGTGGCTGGTTGTGGGTTATTTATAAGTGAAGGTAGGAGATTATCTTCCAGGGCGATAGATTCAACCACCACCACTTAGTGTACAGGTTAGAGGTAGGGGACAATGGGTAGTTGGCGTGAGAAGAGGTTGAAAGATGAAGGAGTTGGTGGCTGTTCAGAGGGAAGAAGGCATGTATGGAGCTTGGCAAAAATGAGAGAAGTTGTGTGGGGACGAAGGGCTGCATCTTTTGGAAGAGGTGGTCGACGGTTGAAGGCGATATCTGGACTGTTGGATTAAGATCCAACAACTCAGATTTGGGCGCTAGGTGACGAAGAGGATGCATCTGATCTGATGAATCCAATGGCTAGAGATTTGGCTCTAAATGTCGATTGTGATTGGATCTGATCAGAGATCTAAAGGTTAGTAGCGATATAGGCGGCGTAAGGGAAGCATGCTACGTGGCCGACTGGGGAAGCACCACGTGGCCCAATAAGGATTAAGATGAATAAAAATTTCAAAGATAAATCCAAAAGAATTAGTTAAAGGAAGAATTAGGAAAAGTGATAAACATGAAAATTGTAGATCTCGATGAGATATATAACTTTCATGTAGAAGTCAAAGAGATCAAAGGTAATTTGTACATATATGAAAATTAAATACTAATAAAAATGATATCGAACAATTTTCTTTAATTTTTCTTTTGCTTATTTTTTAATTTTTATTTTTTATGTTAATTTATTTATACATAATTTTATTCTAATTTTATTTGATTTTTGATAAGAAATAAATATATAAAATATTACGCCCTAAGAGGGTTATATTAATATATGTTAAACAGTGTTAATTATTTACAATACAATAATTAGTAATTAGTGTTATTTGTCAAATATCTTGTTATTTTACTTGAGAAAGAGAGATAAATAATGATGATTAAGCTGATAAATCTAGGATTTATCACTCCCCTATACTTAAGCCAAGCTCGTCCTCGACCTAATAAATAAATAATTTGTTAGAAAGTTAGTTTAATTAGTGAGATCCCTGACATGTGCAAGTGAAAATACAAGGCTTGATTTGACCTAGAACACTAGGTTTTAGGAATCCTAAAACTCTAAATTGATCTAAGCATTAATAAAAAGGAATTCAACTCCTCTACTTGTCATACTCTCAATGTATACATATATAAGAAGTATGACTTAATGTAGACTGCACCTTGAGAGTAGAGTCAGTATATCACTAAAAATTCCAATCTCAAAAGCTCTCCCAAGGACCCAACCCTCAATTGTAGGGAATAAATCTAGTCTTGCCTCAATCCATCATCTCTTTAGTTTGTCAGACTTCAACGGTATAGATGGAAGGCCAGATTATGGAGGATATAGGATTGTATACTTATTTTCTCTTCCTCTCGTTGGAAAAGGGTTCTCTCAAGTGTCAATACTCAACACAATTTTCATTTTGATTTTTGCCAATCAGTGTATCCATCAAAAGAGAAGTTGGAGTCATCTACACTTGTTTTCCTGGGACTACACCGAGGTGTGCCTTTTTTGAGTATCTAATATACTTTCTACACCAAGACTTGTAGTGTTTATAATGCAAAATCCTTTTTGGGTGCTATCATGACTCCTGGTCCTAATAGCGGTGGTCTAAGTGATACTTTAAAATAGTTGAGAGCGCTTTCCTTTGGTGAAAGCTCTTTGATATTTGACTTTGTATGGTGAGAGCTTTTCTTTCAACATTTCTTTCTTTCTTTTCTTTGTTTTTGGCTAGGTCCACTGCTTTTACCAAAAGTTGGTATTAATTAAATGTAATCACACCCTGACACTTTAGGTCAAATTCAAGAGATAGCATGAGAACATGTTCCAAACTGGCTAAGATGCTGACACTCAGGTTTCATGAAGTTATCATTAATTTTATCCCATCCTTGAGCATCATATAAATTAAGTACTAACTCAAGCTTCCAATCCTAATTTTCTCAGTGATACTTTAACTCATCTCAATCATGAATGCAGTCGTACATGTGAGTGATAGTCAAATTCTTTTAAGGGAGATTAAGCATGACATATAGCGTGCATATCTTCGAACTAGGAGAGTTTGAATCTTGAAGTCCAAGACCTTAATGATTAATACATGATAATTCTAAGTCTATGGACTTCTTAAACAGAGTGTTAAAGATCATCTCAAGCATTGAGTGCATAGTCAAAGTGTCAGGGAAAGACATCAACTAAAAAGTTAGTAAAAGAATTAATGAATTATTTGTTATTAAGATAAAAATAACAGAATGGGTAACCTTGACAGATCATCACAGAAAGAACAATATGGAAAACAAACTAGAATACCCAACATACACAACCTTCAGCTCCTTAGAACTCAATATTGGATCTTTGAGGTTTAAAATCACAGGCTGCCTTATGTTTCAAGTGCTTCTTCCTAACAAAGAACACTTCCGAATTTGAATAAGATAGTTCTTCGTCAACTTGATATTTCAACCTTCTAAAATGATTCCATTCTTCCTCAAAAGTAATATCTATATCTACATGGGAAGCCTCAAAATCCTTCACAATCATGGGAAGACGAATTAAAGCTTTAAATCCTGCAACAAACTTTTAGGTTTTCTTTAGAAGAGAAAAACTAGACATAGTAGGATGACCCAACTTACAAGATAGGTGAGAATCCAAGGACTGAACATCCGTAAGCAAAAGTAAGGGCACCTCTATATCTAATTCTTTTATCAATAGATCCTCCTCCTCAATCGGCATCACTCTTTTCAGAGAACTCTTAATCAACTTGATCTTCCTAAATATAGAATCGTCATTCATATTTTCCTCCATGCTGGACTCTAAAAGACTCTAAGGACATACAATCTTATAAAGGACAATGACAAGACGGTTCATGGAATCATCGCAACCTCTTAGAAACCTTTAAGCACTAAAGGATACTGAGGAGACACAACAAATTTAATGAATTTTAATTTCTGTTTTTATTGTATTTTGAATAAATTTAGTATCATTTACACCCTTAGCTTTTAAAAGAGTTTTGAAAAAGTTTTTGCAAATAATGTCACATAGATTTAGGTTTTCAAAAACTTTTTACAAATGATTTTTCATACAATGTCAATCCAAATTTTACAAACCATGTAAAACTTTTGAAAACCATGTCAAATAGGTATATAGTTTTCAAAAATCTTTTCAAAGTATTTTATAAAAAATGCAGTTCAATACGATATCCATAGCCCCAATAGTTTGAAAAAAAATTAAATTTATGAGCTATGTCTAGAGTATATATGTAATATATATACGGTAGACCCCTCAAACTTAGCTTTTGCTATGTCCTCATAGAACAAAGTGATATGAAGGCATACCTCAACTAAGCATAAGACAATCCACAAGAATTGTGTCGATATTAAGACAAGTGTAAGAATCGTAAAGAAAGAGTCATGATGAATATACATGGAAGATCTCCCTATACTCACGTTTTGAAAAACCTAAGTATGATATAATGATAAATACAAAGGAGAGATCTAATCAAAGAAGAAAGTAAGGACAAATCTCCCCTATACTTAAGCCGAGAATAACCTCAGTGTAGTTAGGATAATGAATAAGAGGTGAATGGAATTTACAAAAATAAAATTTGTATGAATCTTCTAGAAATGAATCTTCTGATGTGAATCTGTTATGATGATTATGTTTTTCTTGAGAAATCTGAAACCGAATCAATAGGCATGGAATCAATTAGCTCTACGGGAGTTAACCTATCATTGGATTCTACAAAATTCTTAAGTAACTGCCCGTTGACCAGATAGGAAGGTGCATTCTCTGAAATCTCTAGAATCCCTACACTGCTATGCTCATGCACTTCCTTAACAATGAAAGGACCCATCCACTTTGACTTAAGTTTTCTGTGGAAAATCTTTAACTTCGCATCAAACAACCATATCTTTTGTCTAGGGACAAAGTTCTTACATCTAATATACGTATCATGCCACTTCTTAACTTTGTCCTTATAAATCATGTTGTTGTCATATGCTCGGTTGTGGATTTCCACTAGTTCATTTAAGTTAAGGTCTCTACACAACTTCCCTAAGTGACAGCTCCACTTTATCTTCTTTGTTGCCCATTCAGTTTTATGTACTAATTCAGTGGGAAAATTACATGGCTTGCTATAAATCTTCCTGAAAGGTGAATTGACCAGAGGTGTCTTGTATGCCATTCTGTAAGTACACATAACTTGGTCCAACAATTGTGACCAATTCTTTCTATCTGGACGGACTAACTTTTGAAGTATGCTCTTCACCTCCCAATTTGAAAACTCTGCCATGCCGTTTGATTGAGGGTGGTAAGGACTAGTTATTCTATGATCAAACCCACAATCCTTTGATAATGATTTTATCATTCCATTCACAAAATGGCTTCCCCCATCTGATATCAAAACTTTGGTACCCCTAACCATGATATAATATGATCCTTAATAAATTTGCAGGCAGTCCTACCATCTATAGCTCGGGTTGGGATAGCCTCCACCCACCTGGACAAGTAATCAACCGCTAAGAACATGTACTTGAAACCTTGGCTATTAGTGAAAGGACCCATGAAATCTATTCCTCGAGCATCAAAAACATCACAAAAAATCACAGGTTGCATGGGCATCTCATCTCTAGAACTAACAATCCCTCCCATTCTCTGACAAACAGAGCACGACTGTACAAATACAGAGGCATCTTTAAATAAGGTCAGTCAAAAGAAACCACACTATAACACCTTATGAGCGGCCCTTTTTCTGGAATGGTGTACTCCAACCTCAAGTGAATGGCAATATATGACAACACTCTTGTATTCCTCCTGAGGAATACACCTTCTCCAGATACAATCTAGTCCTTCAAAAAAAAGGAACAGATCCTCCCAATGATATATCCTCGAGTCCGACTTGAGTCGGTCTATACTGCTCCTAGTCCAACCATGGGGAACATTCTTGGAGACAAGAAAATTCACCATGTTGGCATACCATGGAAGTGAGTCGACAACACAAATAGACTCATCTAGAAAGGTCTCTCGAATAGGCTCAGTATCAGAGGAATCTTTTCTTTCAATCCTTGAAAGATGATCATCCACTACATTTTTAGCCCTAGGTTTATCCTTAATTTCCAAATCAAATTCCTGGAGTAACAATATCCACCTAAGAAGACACGCCTTTGCATCCTTCTTTTTCATGAGATACCTAATGGCTGAATGATCGGTATATACTATCACTGTAGAGCCTAAAATCACTGACCCAAACTTCTCTAAAGCCCAAACTACTGCAAGTATTTCTTTCTCGATCACTGCATAGTTTCTCTGTGCTGGATCCAATACCTTGCTTGTATAGTGAATAGCAAACGGAATCTGATCACATTGCTGCCCCAATATGGCTCCTATAACAAAATCTGAAGCATCAGTCATAATCTCAAAGGGAAGAGACCAATCAGGAGCCTGTAGAATCGGTGAGTCGCAGATCTTTTTCTTAAGGATATCAAAGGCCTCAAGACACTTGTGATCTACAAAGAACTCAGTGTCCTTTCCTAAGAGCTCAATCAGTGGTAGGGCAATCTTAGAAAAATCTTGAATAAATCATCTATAAAATCCCATGTGCCCTGGAAATGACCTTACTGTCTTGATGTTGCTTATGGATCAAGTTTCTTGATCACATCAACCTTGGTAGGGTCAACTGTTGGACATGCGAGCCCACGACGAGCCATTATGCAATAAATGTTATTGCAATTCACTCCTTTATCTGGAATAAAGAGTAAATAATTTGCATAATAGGTCCCTTAGTGCAATTAGGGTTATGTACCATGGCCATCTTAATAATCATACAGCTGTTGATTCAATTATTGAATCATAGAGGCTGGTGCTTAGATGAATATCTAATGAGTTAGATTGAGGACTCATCAAGCACCGTCAAATGATTATTAAGAGATGATCTCCAACCTGAGTAGGAGATGGCAATCCTATCTCATTTAGGTTGATATCTGACCGACCTCTTGATGCAGGTCCTCTGCATAGGAATAGAGATTCAGAGGTGTCGGATAAGTTAGGTCAAAGGGCTGACTTAACGAGATCGAGATAACCACAGTCCTATATCGTATGCTGTCACGATACAGGCACACATCCTCTGACCAGAGACAGATGTGTTACTATATGTCTAAGTATGTACATTTGGCAGACCAATAGGTTGATGGCCTAATCAAGGTCTATACACCGGCACGCTGGTGTGCATATAAGGGCATATGAGTAATACAATCTCTCAAAGGGATCATACAGGTTCACTACTGAACCGGAAGACATGAGCTCACTCATGAGATATTGGGAAGAATCAAATTCCGTGCGCACGGTCGTCTCGCTTTGGAAGCTTGACTGAATTTGTTGGTTTGATATATACTTTTGGAAAGTATACGATCAAGACCTAGGTATGATATATGCTTTTGGAAAGTATATGATCAATACCGACTCCCAATGATCGAATGAGAAACTTACTGATAAAACCCTGAAGTAGACAGTGTAAAGTTGATCTAATACTTCTGGTTTATTCTGAGTCTTCCAGTATGCAGGATGTACAGGTATTAGGAATACCTGAGGGTGATGTGATCATAAACGATTGTATAACCATGACGCTTCCATTCCTAGGGAGTGATGAAACGGGTTTGGATTTTAGTGACTCCTCTCAGTAGATAAGTAATCTGATCTTAGTCCAAATGTTGGATATTGATCTGAATGTGATTCAGATTCAATGAGAAGATTAGATTTATGGTCTTGATTTAATCAAGCATCTATGGGGGGCCCGAGATCTGGATTTGAGATATGATCTCAATATCCATGTCACTATACGTGGAACAATACAATCGCCCTGTCCTTATCTCCAAGTATTCGCGGAGAAAGCGCATTATCCTTGAAAGAGTTCATGGATAATTCTATTGTTGATATATGTATCCGAGCATTGAGAAAAATGGATAATTAAATGTGATTTAATTATCATGAATAATATGAATTTGATTCATATTATAAGGAGAGTTATCTTAGATAATTAAATGTGATTTGATTATCAAATATGTAAATAATATGAAAGTGATTCATATTATTTGAGCACATGAGAATAAGTTATCCAATATAATTAAATGTGATTTAATTATTATGGATAAGAATAATGTGGATAGTAATATCCAATTATTCATAATATATTATAAATGTGATTTATAATGTATTGGAGAGAGTTAAATATAATTTATATTAGTAGATTAATTATTAATGTGTATTGGATACACATTGTCTAATTAATTGAAAATATAAATTACATTTTGTTTTGGGTTGTGAATGTGATTCACAAATTTCCAATGGCATGATTGCAATGTTCACAAAATAAATTGGATTTATTTTTGTGAAATAATATTCAACAAAAGTTGTTGAGAGATATTAGAGAGAATTATGAGATAATACAATCTCATATAATAGGAGAGGCATCCACCTTCCATATAGGAAGAGTGGACAGCCACAATTCCCACAAGGAATGTGGTGGCCGTCCACCCCTCTTATGGAAGGAGGCTTGCCTCCTTTCCTATTTCTCTAATTGAGATTGATTTAATATAAATCAAATTATATTCTACATATATTTGATTTTTATTAAATTAATTGTTGTTGGTTTTTACCAACATAAATCTTAGCCATTGAAAGAAACACAATCAATGAGAACCATTGGATTTGTGTTGTCCCATGGATTGAGATCCATGGATCCCAAAACCCTATAAATAGAGAGGCATACCCATGCTCTCTCTTTACACATAATGCTTGAGAAGCATCTCTCTCTCTCTCTCTCTTTCTCTTTAGAGGTCAGCCCTCTCTCTCCCTCTCATGGCCGTCCACCATGGATGCCATGGAGAGGTTCTCCATCGCCGCGGCATCGTCGTTATGCTGCCCGTTCTTCTGCTCGTGGATCTCCGTCTCCTTCGCTGCGCCCCGCTCGTGAAGAAGACGTCGGATCTCGTGTGTCGAGATCAGGAAATCCGCCGCTTGGATCATCAACATGGATTGCGAGATGCACGCGGTTCATCCCCGCGCTCGCAAGCGTCTCCTCCGTCGGATCGGACTTGAGACAGGAGGTCTCTTCGTTTAGAGACTTGATCGCAACCACGCTTCAAGAGGTAATCCTAATTACTTGTTTGTGGTTTAGACGAAACGATCCGAGAAGTGTTCTTGGATCTTGTGGTTTCGTCGTATAAAATTTTTAAATTCCGCTGCATCGAGCAACTAGTCCGACTAGTCGCTCCTCGTCGTATTCGATACGACGCTCACGCTTCCGTGATGCGCTTGAGGATCTAACCATATCCTTGAAGTGGTATCAGAGCCTTAGGTCGACGGTTTCGAATAGTGATTCGTTAACCAAGGACGACTTGGGTTCGTTAAGGTCGCGAAATTTTTTATCGCATTTGATTTCGCAGATCTGTTTGGTGTAATTTTTCGGCCATGTTTAAATTGTTTAAACACGAAAATAGCACTTGAATTTTGTTCCCCATTAAATAAGGAAACCATAGGATCTGAGTTTACGTAAATCGGATTTCGTATGCTCTAGATATGGTAGTTTTAATGAACATGTATGCACTGTTGCGGGAACTGTGAATCTGAACGTGATTAAAGTGTCAATTACTGTTTAGACTTGCCTCGAAATGCGTGAAACATCCTTAGGTTCTGTCCTAAATCAAATTATCAAACTTTAGAAATTGACTTTGCTTAATTTGGATTTAATATGATTGAGATATGCCAATTTTAGTAAGTATGGGTCACTGCTGAAATTGCTTTCTAATCTAAAACCAAGTGATTGTCAATTAGTGAAATTAATTGTTAATTTCGTGAAATAATCTTGAAAAATATTTGTGAAATATTGAAACATGATTATTTGCCTAATTGACTTGGCTCCAACCAATTAGTTGATTAGATTTGATCTAAACCTTAATTGGAATTACAATCATCAAACTTCTTGCTTGAATAGGACTTGGGAATTTGCCTAGCAAATTTCCTTAAAATCAAAATTGTTTTGATTACTATATGGTATAATTTCGGTTGAAGAACCGATGATCATCTCAAGTACAAAATAATCAATTTGTCATTATCCTTTCCCGAGGTGGATATGGTGTCTAGTCGGGGATCGCTGGTCAGCGGGTTGCAACGTATGTGGTCCGCCCCACTCCCGTCGGTACTGGCCATGACAGCGGGTAGGGCCGGGATAATGTCCGAGGGATTATGATGTATTTTTCTAATTATTAAAATACGAATTAATATGTACTTTGAGAATAATACCATATATATATATTCAAGCATAAAATTAAGTTTGATTGATTAAATTGGATTGATAATTAATTTAATATGATTAAGTTAATTATATCCAATTAAGAATACTCTAATATGATTGGAGTTAATAATTCCCTTGGAAGAATTAATTATATGAATATGATTCATAGTAATTAATTAAATTTGAATAAGAGGTGGAGGATCACATAAGTGACATCCATGGTCTCCCATCAAGGCGAAGGGTTTCCGTCGCCAGGGATTGTATATAGGAGACGCCTGTACGTAGTGACAGCTCCTATATACAAGCGCATCTGGATCGGACTCTTTGCTTCTCGAAAGAGTAAGGCCGTATGCGTAGTGACCCCAATATCAGATCCTCATATTATTGGGGCGATATTGGATTGCGCATAGCGAGTTCTATTCCTGTTGACGGTTGGTTCAATTATAGACGGGTCAACATCACCTTAGGGGTGGTGGGCCCGGGTGTTAAAGACCGAATTGGGAAATGCAAGTTGAACTTGCAAGGCAGAATGTGTTCCCGCTTCTCTTTATTGGAGTTGCAGTTTCTCATATTATTGGGATGTAACAAAGATAAAGAGGAGATCCCAGATCTTGCTGAGATATAATGGTAAGAATATCTCTTACATTGAAAGTGATTAAGGGAATGAACTTTCATTGTTGACATGGCAAGACAACTTTGATATAAAAATTCCTAAATCAAAGTAAATTAAATATTTATATTTCTTATTTCAGATAATCCTTCATTAATCCCACTCAATGTTATACTCAATAATAACCAGTAAAATATCGTGGATTGGACCCTTGATCCAGATATTGTATTTGCAATTGGACACACAATGTATGTGGTTGCAATGTGCAAGTTTCCTCATAATAATGAGAAGTGATAATTAAATAAGACAATAGGACTAAAACCCTAGGGTTTGTATGTCTCTATAAGTCTTGATCTCATTGAATGTACTTTGGAAGTGACATGTCGCTGATGATCGTAATTATCAAATAATCCTTATAAAATCAATAAAGATATTTTGGCATACATATGTGCTCTTGACATTTAATCATAAATGACATGGTTCTCTGCATCATGTAGAATGGTAGCTCTATAAGAGATGATGTATTCAAATTGTTTGAATACCTACCTGAACCAATGCTTCAAAGAGTTTAGATGAATGTAGATGATGAGTGTCATCATTCTACTGTCTATACTCTAGTCATTCATGAAGCTTCATAATATTCATATTATATGAACTTAAATGAAGCTTGTATAAATGTTGAAATACTCTTATATTGAAATTTTTGATTTTAACATAAGAGATCCTTGGTCTTGAGCAAAGGTTGCTTGTAGACAAAGGGAGCGCAGTGGAAGCATGGGTTGGACCCAAGTAAGAGGTATAGTCAAAGAGTTGACTGTACTTCTGTGACTTCCATATGACATCCAAAGAGTTGGATGAATGCCAATACTGCAATAAGTTGATGTGTTGATAGTATGACTATCAAGTCTGTCTAGAATCCTCAGAAAAGGACTCGGATGGAGCATCAGTATAATCTACATATAATCATTGATATTGACTTACTTATTTGATAAGATAAAGTCTAATAATTGTATCTCAAAATTTTCTAATGACACTTGCAATTGGTTGCATATGTATTAGAAATTTGATCTTAAGGTTTATTGGTCATCCATGTTGAAAGTGATGCAAGTGTTGCAACAATTTCCATGAGATCAATAGACTTCATATTTTCAGTGGGAGCCCTTAGTCTTAGAGAATGTCTCTATGACCTAGATATTAGAATACACTCATTGTTTATTTCTAATTGTTGGATATAAACATGAATTCTGTAATAAATCTATCATAAAGAGTTATGATGGAAATATTTCAGATAGTAATCTAAAATCTAGTGGACTCTATTAAATTAGAAAATTATTGAATGGTTCATTGAGATTTCTAATACTGAAAATTAAACCTTTAAAAGATCAATAGGAGGATAAAGATCATTTGACAATGATCTGGCATCAAATTTTGGACATATGTCTGTTGATGAAATCAATGGACTGGTAAGACATGAAACTTTAGATTGTCTAAAGATTCAAATCTCACATACTTGTGAATATTGTATTCAAAGTAAAATGTCTAATACATCCTTCCTTGGGAAAAGTGTAAGATGCCTAGGTATTAAGGATCTCATACATATTGATGTATGCAGATCATCTATATCATAGTAAACATTATGGATATGTGATATCTGTTAATGATTATGTATGATATGAGATCTCTTCTCTTCACCTAAGAAACCTTTGAAATGTTCAAAGATTTCGCAATTTTGGTTTAGAACCAAAGTTTGAAGGAAGATGAAATGAATTTGATCTAACCAAGGTAGCCCGTACCTATTAGATGAATTCAAGAAATACCTTATGGAGATATGAATATCATTCCTATCTCAATCCTCCTAATGAACCTTAACTCAAAGGAGTTGTAGGGAGATACAATTGATCATGTGTGACATGATTTAAATCAATGATTAATCCTAGCATAATTATCTCTTAAGTTTCCAAGATATGTATGTAGTAGAGACTGCATTATATACTTAATAAGGTTCCATGCAAGTAAGCTGGAATCTGGCACTAGAGAGTGCTACTTCATTAGGAAAATAAAGGATGGTATTGGATACCTACTTTATGACCTTGAGATTCTTAAAAGATCTCATCTTTGAGAATATGATTCTTATAGGATGACTCTCTTGAGAATCAAGATGAAAATGAAGAAAAAGGAACTCATTTAATCTTGAGAAGATAATGAGGCTCCTGAAATCGGAAACTAAATAGACAATTAAAGATGAAACATTAATACCTCTTCAAATAAGTTTGAGGATGGATTCCATGTGTCAGTTAAATCTGAAAATGATCGGACTTCATGTGATGAAGCTCCTGAGGATCATGACATGGAAAGATGGATGTTAGCAATAAAAGTCTAATGTAGACTTCATATACAAGTGTTGTATATGGACCCTCGAGGATCCACCTATATGGGTCAGACCCATTAAGGTGTAAATGGATCTTCAAGAGAAAGAGGGAACCTGATGAGAAGGTATAGACCTTCAAAGCACGGTTCGTAGCCATGAGCTACACATCAAAGAGAAGGCATCGCTTGCGATAAGACTTGCTCTCCAGTGACCTTGCTTTAACCCATCAGAATATTGCTAACTATAGCTACACAACTTGTCTATGACATCTTCATGGTGTGAGTCAAGATTGCATTCCTCTATGAATACCTCTCTGAGGATATTCATATAAAGTAGCCCTATGGCTTCATGGTTGAGGAAAGCAAGGTGTACTAGCTGAAGAACTCCATCTTTGGACTCCAATAAGCTTCCTGTAGTTGGAACATAAGATTTGATGAAATTATAAATGTTATGATTTCAGATAGAATCTTGATGAACCATGTGAAGCTTAATGGGAGTGCCATTGTGTTCATCGTGCTAAATGTAGATATTGTTCTAATCATTTAGTATGATATAAGAATAATAATAAGTGTTTTATAATTTGGTTGTTTCATACCTTGAGATACGATTTCAAGGATACCTCTTAGATCTTAATTCTGAAGTCGTTCAGAAGCAAAGAGAAGAGGGTATTGGGACCGTCACATTAGTAATACACCTTGGACTTATTCCAATTTTGGAAAATTCCAAGAAAGGCTTCCTTCCCTTAAGATGTGGTAGTGACCTGTCTAAAGGGATAGCACCTCAAAGAGTTGAGGAAGTGAATGCTAGAACTGCTTGCACTTGTGCATCAGTTATGAGAAGCTCGGTATATGCTAGATGTGTACAAGAACCAGATGTCTGCCATGCAGTGGGAGTAGTAAACTGTTACTAATCCTACTATGGAGATAAAACACTTGATTGCAGTAATAACAATATCTTCAAAGATGATGAAACTTAGAGATAGTGATCTCAAAGTCTTATCTTCAAAGGTTTAAGACCTTGTAGATAGTGATCTATAAGGGTCTTGACTGCAGAAACCTTAGGAGATAGAGATCTCCAGGACTGAAGGTATTCTAAAAGGATTATGGGAATACTGGTTATGATAATTAATAAGATGTAGTGTCAATGACACTATAACCGACAAAATTGAGTATTGGTTGCATAGGATGCAACATTCGCATTGGATGCGAGCACTGTTACTAGGAGATGTGCAAGTGCCGTAAAAGGACTTGGCGTAGTCTCTTGGGAACGGAGTGACTGATCAGCTTACCTAGCTATTTTCTAAATAGCCTATGATTGTCACATGAGTGTGGGTTTAAATGATTAGCCCATTAATGGCTCTTTGGGCTAGTGGGAGATTGTTGGACATGCGAGCCCACGGCGAGCCATTATGCAATAAATGTTATTGCAATTCACTCCTTTATCTGGAATAAAGAGTAAATAATTTGCATAATAGGTCCCTTAGTGCAATTAGGGTTATGTACCATGGCCATCTTAATAATCATACACCTGTTGATTCAATTATTGAATCATAGAGGCTGGTGCTTAGATGAATATCTAATGAGTTAGATTGAGGACTCATCAAGCACCGTCAAATGATTATTAAGAGATGATCTCCAACCTGAGTAGGAGATGGCAATCCTATCTCATTTAGGTTGATATCTGACCGACCTCTTGATGCAGGTCCTCTGCATAGGAATAGAGATTCAGAGGTGTCAGATAAGTTAGGTCAAAGGGTTGACTTAACGAGATCGAGATAACCACAGTCCTATATCGTATGCTGTCACGATACAGGCACACATCCTCTGACCAGAGACAGATGTGTTACTATATGTCTAAGTATGTACATTTGGCAGACCAATAGGTTGATGGCCTAATCAAGGTCTATACACCGGCGCGCTGGTGTGCATATAAGGGCATATGAGTAATACGATCTCTCAAAGGGATCATACAGGTTCACTACTGAACCGGAAGACATGAGCTCACTCATGAGATATTGGGAAGAATCAAATTCCGTGCGCACGGTCGTCTCGCTTTGGAAGCTTGACTGAATTTGTTGGTTTGATATATACTTTTGGAAAGTATATGATCAAGACCTAGGTATGATATATGCTTTTGGAAAGTATATGATCAATACCGACTCCCAATGATCGAATGAGAAACTTACTGATAAAACCCTGAAGTAGATAGTGTAAAGTTGATCTAATACTTCTGGTTTATTCTGAGTCTTCCAGTATGCAGGATGTACAGGTATTAGGAATACCTGAGGGTGATGTGATCATAAACGATTGTATAACCATGACGCTTCCATTCCTAGGGAGTGATGAAACGGGTTTGGATTTTAGTGACTCCTCTCAGTAGAGAAGTAATCTGATCTTAGTCCAAATATTGGATATTGATCTGAATGTGATTCAGATTCAATGAGAAGATTAGATTTATGGTCTTGATTTAATCAAGCATCTATGGGGGGCCCGAGATCTGGATTTGAGATATGATCTCAATATCCATGTCACTATATGTGGAACAATACAATCGCCCTGTCCTTATCTCCAAGTATTCGCGGAGAAAGCGCATTATCCTTGAAAGAGTTCATGGATAATTCTATTGTTGATATATGTATCCGAGCATTGAGAAAAATGGATAATTAAATGTGATTTAATTATCATGAATAATATGAATTTGATTCATATTATAAGAAGAGTTATCTTAGATAATTAAATGTGATTTGATTATCAAAGATGTAAATAATATGAAAGTGATTCATATTATTTGAGCACATGAGAATAAGTTATCCAATATAATTAAATGTGATTTAATTATTATGGATAAGAATAATGTGGATAGTAATATCCAATTATTCATAATATATTATAAATGTGATTTATAATGTATTGGAGAGAGTTAAATATAATTTATATTAGTAGATTAATTATTAATGTGTATTGGATACACATTGTCTAATTAATTGAAAATATAAATTACATTTTGTTTTGGGTTGTGAATGTGATTCACAAATTTCCAATGGCATGATTGCAATGTTCACAATATAAATTGGATTTATTTTTGTGAAATAATATTCAACAAAAGTTGTTGAGAGATATTAGAGAGAATTATGAGATAATACAATCTCATATAATAGGAGAGGCATCCACCTTCCATATAGGAAGAGTGGACGGCCACAATTCCCACAAGGAATGTGGTGGCCGTCCACCCCTCTTATGGAAGGAGGCTTGCCTCCTTTCCTATTTCTCTAATTGAGATTGATTTAATATAAATCAAATTATATTCTACATATATTTGATTTTTATTAAATTAATTGTTGTTGGTTTTTACCAACATAAATCTTAGCCATTGAAAGAAACACAATCAATGAGAACCATTGGATTTGTGTTGTCCCATGGATTGAGATCCATGGATCCCAAAACCCTATAAATAGAGAGGCATACCCATGCTCTCTCTTTACACATAATGCTTGAGAAGCATCTCTCTCTCTCTCTTTCTCTTTAGAGGTCAGCCCTCTCTCCCCCTCTCATGGCCGTCCACCATGGATGCCATGGAGAGGTTCTCCATCGCCGCGGCATCGTCGTTATGCTGCCCGTTCTTCTGCTCGTGGATCTCTGTCTCCTTCGGTGCGCCCCGCTCGTGAAGAAGACGTCGGATCTCGTGTGTCGAGATCAGGAAATCCGCCGCTTGGATCATCAACATGGATTGCGAGATGCACGCGGTTCATCCCCGCGCTCGCAAGCGTCTCCTCCGTCGGATCGGACTTGAGATAGGAGGTCTCTTCGTTTAGAGACTTGATCGCAACCACGCTTCAAGAGGTAATCCTAATTACTTGTTTGTGGTTTAGACGAAACGATCCGAGAAGTGTTCTTGGATCTTGTGGTTTCGTCGTATAAAATTTTAAATTCCGCTGCATCGAGCAACTAGTCCGACTAGTCGCTCCTCGTCGTATTCGATACGACGCTCACGCTTCCGTGATGCGCTTGAGGATCTAACCATATCCTTCATCAACCTCCATTGCTTTCATGGAGATGACATGCCCCAACACAATACCCTCCTTCACCAGAAAATGGCTTTTTTTCCCAGGAGAGTGCCATATTTACCTCTCTATACCTTTGAAGAACTCGGTCCAAGTGCGTCAAACAAGACTCAAATGAATCACCATGGATCAAGAAATCGTCCATCAAGACCTCCAGGAAATCCCCAACCATTTTGATAAATACCGCAATCATGCATCTATGAAATGTACCTGGGGCATTGCATAGCCCGAAAGGCATGCGTCTGAATGCGTATGTGTCGAATGGACATGTAAATGTAGTATTTTCCTGGTCCTCAGCAGCAATGGCTACTTGATTGTAGCCAGAGTACCCATAAATAAAATAAGAACTCTTTCCCCGTTAATCTCTCCAAAATCTGATCAATAAAAAGTAGGGGACAGTGATCTTTCTTGATCGTAGCATTCAGGCGCTTGTTGTGACGCTAGTCCCCCTCTAGGATCCAGGTACTCGGCAAACCAATCCCCGCACATACATTCCACATTCGAACATTTTTCATTCACAAAAGAAAAAATTGAAACATGCATTGGAATTTAAAAATTTTCCTTGCTTTGCATACATGTTCACAACAACCTGTATTTCCATTCATTCCATACAATAATTCCATTTCATTTCATTGTCCATTTCCATGTCCACAAAAATATACATATAAGCACAAAAATATTTGTTCACGATTATACATTACATGCCATGTTTGTCAAAAAGAAACTAAGCACAAGAGACAGTAACAGAACTACCAACCACTGTACCACTAAAAGGGTGAAGCTGAATAAAAGATGGTGCCTCCAACTAGTCACTGCTGTGAACTTGCGGATCCACTTGTAGATACGTTATGAGAAAAGTTCCCAATATGATATAAACAACTATACAAAAACAACAAGATATAATTTATTGTGTGCAAAAGACAACTGGGTAACTGATCTCACAAGGAATTACATTTTTTTATTAATATTGTTTGGTCTGGATATGGATATGAGTTACCAACCTTCGTGGATAGTCTGTGGTCTTGGTCTTGATGAGACCTCACATTATGACTCTAAGGCAAAGAGAATGCCTTAGGGTTAAGGTGCCTTCGTAGGCATGCGATGAGGTACAATACATCCTAACTAAGTTCCCAACACATCCACTTAGCCATAATTCACAATTGTACTTCTGATTCACAATTTAGATTCCAATGCACGGATCATCGCGACTATCCTAATCCTCCTTATGCATAGGATATTCACGTTCCATTCCCAATTTCATTAAATCACATTTTCCTGGAACTTTCCTCTTAGTGATCCCACTCGGAATACCAACCAATGTGGCCTACACTGGCCCGTACATGAGTGTTAAATCTAAGTGACAAGCGAAACACTAGCCCACCAATCATGACTACTTAGCATGCGCTCAAGCACTGGGCTAAACCATGCAAGTGTCGAGGCCAACATTGTCAGATTAGATCCTCGGAGTGCCAAGCAACATGTCCCCCAACCATCGTAGCTACAATAGCAGTTGGCGTCACGGTCTTCTAGGCTTCTACCTGAGGCCCCTAAGGGTGCATGGCCCTCCCTTGGTGGCACTACTCCACTACTCAATCACCATGAAATCCCACCCATACACGTGTCAGCTTGAGTGCGACCAAAGGAGAAAATGTTGGACCAAGGATGCAAACACAAGAAATGAAAAGTCAAACATATAAAGCAACAACAAGACGGGTAACTTAATGAAAAGATGAGATGGGCATTGACTCTATAGGAACCTATCTTTGGAACCAAATATACCATGCACGTTCACCCCCACTATGTGATGCTAAACACCAAAAGATCTAAAGTAAACCCCAAAATAGGTGGGTGCACGACCTATGGCTTGCACCGGGGGGGGGGGGGGGGGGTTACGTCTTGGTGGTAGTTCAACCTGGGGCATGGTGGGCTGTTGGCAGGATGACGGGCGGGGGGGGGGGGGGGGGCTCGACCTGGGTTGCAGTCGGAGGAGGGGGTGGGGGGCGGGCTGGGCAACTGGTGGGCGGGGGTGCTGCTTGGAGGATGAAGGGGGGAAGAAGGAGGAAGGGGATGGTCTTATTTGTAAATAATTGAAAGTTAAAGGTATAAAATATAAAATACGTGACGGATACCATCATTGTTAAAAAGAAATTGGATGGAAATTAACACGGGGTTATGGGTGTAAGAGTTAAGCATTACTCAAGGTCTTGGGTGTAGTTCGTGATTATCAATGGTTCTTGGTGTAATGACGAAATTACTCAGGGTTATGGGTTTAAATATCACAAAAAATAACTACAAAAAATTTACATGATATTAAAAGATTTATTTAAAATTTTAAGGAATAAAAATTTTTATGTGAAGGAATTTTCCTTTACTTCCATTATATATGATAGTTTAATAGTAATAAAATAATCATCAAGTAGATGTGGTTTGATATACTCTTCAAGCACAAAGAAAGATTACATTATTTTATATGTTTAGTCAAAAATGTCATTCAGCGTATGTCTTGTTCTAGTAACATTGTTATAAATAAGAAAAACTCATTTAGTGTTGCCTTAACATTAGATTGTCTACCTCGTTACAACGACTATCATATATTAGGATAAGGATTTTATAATTTCATTTGTTGTCAATGTTGAGTTATAAATAATATGCTAAGATCAATCACAATAACAATCAATATTATAATTTATTTTGTGTTCTCATTATATCTTTTTGAAAATTGATTGTTAGATTTTACATCATCTCCGTTGGGTATATAAATTGTAATATCAATGTACACTTCACTTTTATTTTTCCATTTTACATGATCCAAATGTAATCTCTATCCAAGTTATTATTTGTTAAGAATATCATATTACAATTTGAAATAAATGTTTGGTGAAAATATTTAGTTTTAAAATTTAAAATCCAATAAAAATAAGAAAATACAACAAGGATTGAATGAATTAATAGTGATTGATGGTGGGTACAAATTAATTCCAAGTAAATATAAATCACATCTTTGTTTGACATTTTCTTGAATTAAAATTTTAAGTGTAAGTTATAATTTACTTCAAAAATTTGAAGGTTATATGCAAAAATATAGGAAAAAATATTATATCTATGTTAGATGAGACATGAGAGTGGAAAACGTAATGAAATGTAATATTAAAGTTGTATATATTATTTTTATTTTCAATATTCTAATTAACACACATACACATATCAAATATGACCTCAATAAGTCTACTACGATGTGTATGTGTATCCTACAATACTATTTTCTTAGTTTGATAGTATTTATCCATGTCAATTTCTACATATTACTTTAATGAGATATTGGTAAAATTTTATTGGTATTTATTGAATACGAATTAATAAATACAAAATTAAAATCGGTAATTGCATGACAACCTTTTATATAAAAAATATCACATTGCTTTTATATCTCTATTCTATTTTCTCCCCTTACTCATTTATTATAATTGAAATTATACATATTTCCGATCGATTCTATTAAAGTTATCTTATGGATAAATGTTCAATGCTTCCTATGAAAATTGTTCCCATTAAATTCATCCCATTTAAATATTATATTTTCTATAATTTTTATTTCGTATAGATTTTATGCGAGATATTATTAGTATGGCAATTATTCAATTTATTAGAATAGGATAGCCTCCACGGATGGAGATACATAGAATTTAGAAGTGGGAAAAAATTTTAAGAGTAGCTATAACTCATTGAGAGAGGAGGGAGATATGAGAACACAACATGAAAAAATGGAGGGAGAAAATAGGTAGTGCTTGGAGAGAAAAATGGGAAAGGAAATGTATGATGGGCATGTCATGTTCAGGAGAGAGAGAGATAGGGAGTGACTTAGGAGAGAGAGAGAGTAGGAGAAAGATCGTGCATAGAGAATGAAAGAGGGAGAGAAAGCAGAGAAGGATGCATAGAGAGAGAAAGTAGAGAAGGAGGCTGGGAGAGTTGTTTCCACATACCTCCAAGTGTCAACATTTCTGGGAAAAATCCAACTTTAAATACCTATATAGATTTCTGGAGTATACAATGAAATTTATTGCAAGTGGTAGATAACAATTAGAATAAAGATGCAGAAGGGCACTTGGGCAGCATTTGTCAAAAATAGATGGTCATCATAATGGACCTAAGGTGCGCACTCCATCTCTTGTTAACATGGAGTAAATTACAGAAGCACGGACCTCTGTACATTCCTTGAGCACTCTTCTCCATTGGGTCAATATCACTTGGAGGTTCAATGCCATGATTTTTCAAAAACAAATTTCTTGACCCTTTGGTTTTGGGATGGAAATGGGGATAAAAAAAACGAACCCCTCTCTTAATTACTCAACTGGTGGGATTTGATTGTCTTATCCATCAAACTTAGCCGAGGCATTTTCCCAGGTTAGATTTGAATGGAATTCTAGCATCATCTCAAATTAATAACGGATCAAATGCCCAAGGATGCTAGACGAAAACAACAACTCACGTAAAATTTTCCATAACTGTTAACTAAACAAAAAGCACAAGAATTGATTCTTCCCGTGGCATAGTTGGAGGTCCAAGTCTTTACAGCAAACTTATGTTGTCAATTCTTTCGAGCAAGATGCCAAATTAATTTAATCTATGTTCAGTGGTATATAGAACAATATCCTACCAGACCCCTAACCAATCGGTGAACAACCACGGCGAAATCACCATCTACAATAGCCATCAGAATCAATGTCTAGCATGCCATCCACCTTCTGCATTTTATCCTCAACAATGGAGTTGCAAATTTCACAGATACGGATTCACAGAAATGCCACCCAAGATACACGTGTTTTACTAGCACAAAATCCAACAGTCTCCGATTCTCGCACTAAAAACTCAAGCATTTTTAAGACTCGCATGTCCATTTCTCCCCACTGATTTTTTTCACTAAAAGATGGCAAGCTAATATTTAGGAATATACTCGCATGAACCAATTTCTAATTTCTAATTGGTTCCACTTAGAATCACATGAAAACTTTTTATGGATGATATCTACAAACTGACCGAGGTAATATCCACCTGTATTCCCAAAAAAAGAATCTGGGGATTAAACTACCTTATACAACTAAACAAGACAAGAGTTTCACTATTGTGTACCTAAATTCCCTACTTTTGCATAGCACCTACATCATCTGTGAACGAAACAACCTTGCTATTATCTCAAACAAGCAAATAGGCATTTAAAAAATATGTCGAGATATTATATAAAATTTACCGTGAAGTCAATACCAGTAATGCATTACCAATCTCTTCTGAGTGCTTTCCAAATAAAACTGATCAACTTGATCGTCTTGGATTTATGCATATCAAAACAAGATCACCCACAAAAAGTTGTGATCAAGGTTCTAATGGGGAAGATATATGGTCGATAGTCGTGTGGAACTCGCAACAAGGAGGAAGGGGACATCGTACCTCAAGAAAATGAGTTTCCTCATTTTGTTCACCCGCAGAACGAAGTGATCGTCGCTCCATTCACGAGGTGGAACCGTCCATGAGGATGGTCTCACTCTTCTCTACGTGGAGGTGGTCTTGGATCGTTGATCCGAGGTGTTCCGGTGAGCTCCGGTGGTGTTCTGGCTTGGGAAAAGGGAGGGAGAACGTCTGGTCAAAGGGGAAGATGTTTGAGCATTTTTGGGGGAGATGGGTGGTTTTATTGGGTTGAACCCGTGTTCGGATCCAAAATTGAACTGGACATGGTCTCGCTAAAACGACCGTAACTTGGGCTCATGAACTCGGATTTTCACATTGTTGGACTCATTGGAAAGATCTCGACGAGCACTATGCGATGGACTACTCGAATATTTTTTTTGGAAACTGAAATAAAAGCAGATTTGCAATTAAGTCCATATCCAACTGGATTTTGCAATTAAGCCTCTATTCGGGTTTTGGGGTCTTCACACCTGTAATCGACACAGATGCACCACAATGTAGGTACTCGTGTCACAATCTCAACTCCCTTCTCTATTGTGACCATCTGAATTCCCGACTTCTTCGGAATAACTTGTAAAGGTGCCACCCATTTGGAGTCAGAGATAGGGTAAATAAAGCCCGTGCCACACCATTTCTATATTTCTTTCTTAACTACTTTCTGAAGATTTAGATTAAGTCTCATCTAAAATTCATGAGAAAGTCTAGCATTATCCTCAACAAAAATATGGTGCGAACAGAGTGCAGGATTTATCCGCACGAGATCCGACACCATCCATCCTATAGCTTACGGTTCTTCTCTAACACTTCTAACAACCTAGTCTCTTAATCTATAGTCAACTTAGAACTAATGATGACATGAAACTTATTCTTTGATCCCATAAGGAAGGAATACTTGAGTGTAGGAGGTAGTGGTTTCAAGTCTAGAAAGGATGAATCATCAGGTACATCAAGTTGAACTACCATTGAATCTGGATCTGTGCTGCTTAGTGGAGAGGGATCGTTTGTAATGCTATCCACCAACTGAACTGAAGAATAAGGAGCTGGATCGCCAAAGAACAACGGTAATTCAGTCAAAGCCGCATCTGACTCATCATCTAATTCCCTTGACTGTTCCAAAGGAAGAGGAACAGACAAGTTCATAGGGACTTCTAAGTCGTCAAGAGAATAGGGAGATGCATAACTCAAGAACTCAGGCAATGTATAAACAACTACTCAGTGTACATTATCCACTTCAGATGAGAGGGTCCCTCCCTGTATTATCGAGTTTTGCACCCAAATCCCAACCGAGCTAACTACATCGCAGTTGGCCTCAGAGAAGGAAGTGAAATCCGTGCAAGACTCAGAATCAGGTCGCTTCCATTTTGTTTGTGTCATCTGTAATTCCACTTCTCCTCCAGGAGAGCGGAACTTCATCATCCCCATCTGATAATCGAATGAAGCTCCAGTAATCCTAAGGAAGGGCCGCCCACAGATAATTTGTGAATATCTCCAATGATTAGGGATGTCCATATCAAGGACAGTAAAGTCCACTCTGTAGTCTTGTCCCTCAATCGAGATAATGACATTCTTGACCTCACCCTTAGCCTTTTTCATAGATTTATCTGCAAGCTGAAGTAATGCTCTAGATCGGCGTAAAGGTCCCAACTTCAATTTTTCATATAAGGCAAAGGGTAATAAGTTGATTGAATAACCATTATCTAGGAGAGTGTGGGAAAACACTATGTCATCGATATGACTCACAACATAATGTGCACCTAAATCTTGTTTCTTTTAAGGCAACTTTTGGTTCTTGAGATAAAATGTAGTGGCAACCGATAAAACATGGGTCTTGACGTAGCTGTTCGGTGTCTTCCTGCTAACTCTGCTAGGTGTGCATCTTACCTTTAAATACTTTTGGAATGCAGGATGACTGGCCACATATTTATCAAATGGCACTTTAACCATGATATTATCTCTAAATAATCGTGCCATTTCGGGATCATCTTTCTGAATCTTATTAATGATGTGCTTTCCTGCTGTAAGAGCACGAGGAAAGGGATAGGCAAAGAACGATGTGAAGACTCAGACTCATAACAAGCTCTTTATTATTAAAAAATGATTTTTTTCACACTTGAATCTTTTATAACTAGAATAGCAATTGAATTATCTACTATAGGATGTGGAATGCTCGCTGAATGTGCATTCGAAGGTTCAAGGTCCTCCGTAGACTCTGAATCTGATGCGTGATGCTCCACTCTTGTACTCGATTTCTTCCACGAAGTCTTCGTCTTCTGGTGATTTCTCAGAAGATGCCTAGCTTCATCCTCCTCTGAAGTCTCCTCAAATTGAGCTTTAGAGCCTTTCCTCTCCATGTCCCTAGCCCAATCAGGTACGACCACGGTCCATCCACTCCTGAGAGACATATGATTAATGTAATCAAACGGAAAGATCTCGTACCCGGATTGGTGAGAATCTGAGTAGTATACTTTATGTAATCGTTGTCGATGCTGAGATCTGTTCAAGCTGTTAGGATTAGCCTGAACCTGGGCGGGAATGGATGTAGTAGGCGCAATGCATTCATCATGCAAACGTGATAAATGGTTGAGATCAATTCTCAAATCCTGCACTTCTTACTGTAGGAACGCAACTCCTCTAAAATCTATTGCTGAAAATCCATGGGACCGGAAGATGATTGTTGTGGTTGTGAAGAAGGAAAGGAAGAACGTAATGACTGGCCCTGATGACCATATGAATGTTGTTGTTGCTATGTATGATGTTGAATATGTGGGGCCTGCTGGCCTGACTAGTACGACTGCTGATGCCCGTACAACTTCTTTTGCCTTGGTGTCTGGTAAGGAACGCCCCCAGAGCTCAGTGCTGGAAGAGATGTGGGAGTAAATGATGTGTTATAGAAAGTCTGGGGAAGTTGGTAAGAGAAAAGGTCCCCATAACTCCCATGTTTGGAAGGGTCGTGTGTGTACCACACACCATTTACCTCCCACACTTGGGAAGGCTCCTCAATGTCTGTCTCCACATACAGTGGCTTTTGCTGACAATACTAGGCTAAAGGTTGATCCTCTACCCATGGCTGTGGCGGCCCTAATATCTGTTGCTCCTGAATATGATGAACATGATAAACTGGAGAGATAGATGCAGTCACGACAGGTACCCTTATCTTGGATACCTTATCAGTAAGCTCCACCATCTGCATAGGTAACTTGGATAAGTTTATATCCAACTCATTCATTCATTTATTGATCCTTTCAACCATTATAAGTTTGTCTGCTATTAAACTCATGTCAAAAGAATCTACTGTAGCCTTCACTCCCCGCTGGATTGGAATAGATTGGGGGTTTCTAACTGAGCTCTACTAGCGGTTTATGCACTACTTGTCTCGGCTATTCTTTCGAACACTTTCCAGATAGTGTCCGCAACTCTTGATGTATAGCTGCCTTCACAAGCAACACTAACCAAACCTTGCACCTCAGGGTATAAACTGCTATATAAAGATTGAACCAAGATGGTAGGCTCTAATCGTGGCAAGGACATTTCTACAAGAGGTCCTTGAATCTCTCCTATGAGTCACAGAAAGCTTCCTTGGGAAGCTAGGAGAAACTCGTGATGCGTGAATGCATCAAGTTGGTTATACTCAAAGGGTAGAACTTCTTCGGGAAGAGGTCCTTGAACTGCACAAAGGTAGTTATGACTACCTCTAGGTTCTTTATCCAGTAATCTACCTTATCCTTCAAGGAAAAAGGAAGGGCTTTGAGCCTAATGTAGTCTTGACTAACCCTAGGATGTCTAAGATTAGAATAGACCAACTCAAAGTCCCTAAGGAATGCATATGGCTCCTCACGTGCATTCCCATGAAAATGTGGCAGCAAGCTAAGGAACTGCGGCTTCAATTCATACTCGACTTCAGGTTCTGTTGGGCTCAACCAATTAGTTATCTGAAACTGCCTAGGGTTATATACCACGTCCATTGGGGCATCTCGACCCAACTATAAATTGCCTAGTTGTGTTCTCATAAGTGCTTGATTTTGTTTGGATTCTGCCAACCTAGCCAATACAACATGCAATGGATCCTCTAACTCTTCCTCCTCTCTATTCCCATTATGTCTTTTAGGAGGCATCTTTAATGTGTTTTCATTACCTTCATCAAATAAAGGGTTGGAGTGATACATAGAAGAAGATAACGAAATCAAGTCTATCTCACCAAGGCGATGATCTTCCTTATTGAGTAAAGAAGGAAGAAAGGAATTGATTGAGATGTAACCAACCCCAAGGAGGGAATCATGATACTCTAGTTCGAAAGGAGATTATTTTCAAACCGGGATGGTCCATCTAAATGAGAAGAAGGGAATTGGACCGATGAAGATGTAATATTTGGGCGGTTCAACGATAAGCTCGCAAAATCCGAGCAAATATCCAACCAATTATCCATCTTTGAATTCAAGAGATAAGGAAATTTGAGCATGCTCGATAAACAAAATAATCTAGTTCTACTGGGCACTTGAAATGTGCATAATTACTCACATAAAACAATCAATACAAACCCTTGTGAATTCACCAACTCAATACTAAAGGCCGAGATGATGGCCTTATAATATTATCAATTTTAAGTGGTAATCAAATACAAATCTTGACAGAGTTATGAGCTGTTAGGTGCCTAATTTTTCTTACAAACAGATCCGATTCTTCTGACTAGTTACATCCACTTTCAGCCAGTATGGAAGTAAGTACGGACCGTATAAATATGACTACCCGTTACTTGAGGACCAGGCCTTACACAGTGTCCTCTAAACCTTCTACTCTGCTAACGAGATCTGGACCGTTTATCGGCTACCTGAATTTCCTCACTGAAAAGTGGCTAATCATTTTTATAGAACCAATAACCTATATGAAAATTCATGACTTGGCTATATCCTAATGTCATCCCTCTCTCACTTGACAAGTACCTGCAAACAATTCCTCTTTCATTACTTCATCCTTTCCATATCCCTCTCCTTTGTTCGATCTGACTCATCAAATGGCATTCAGTTCATATCTGTAGCTCTCTTGTCCTTTGACGGGAGAGGGGCCTCACTCACAGACTTTGAGGCTACAAGCAAACCACTCCTGAGGGGGTCTTCTCCACGTCCATCATCCCAAGAGTGGATCGGCTCTCCGATGTCAGAGTGAATTGACGGAGAGTCGGCATGGCGTCAAGTGCAGATTGGGGGAGTAGAGCGAAATCCCCGTTCAGGGGTATAAATGAGGGCTTTTTGCACTCGTAAAACAAGGTTGCTTTTATTTCAATTTATTTTGGTCAACTTGCATCAATTTAGTCCTGATTTTAAGAGCTTTGGTTATCGCTTGGATTTAAGTGACCATAAACATCACCTAACATACAATCCCTTTTCCTTTATCCTTAAGTAGGTGAAAACTAAGGGAGAAAGCGAAAAATGGAATGCAGTAGGAAATCAATGATGCATGCGATCGTTTAGGGATACTTACAGTGTTTTTCAGCACTCTCCATGTATATGCAGAATAATATTTATAAATCTAGTTACATGATGCAAGTCGAAAAAGCCACACCTAAGCAGTAGTTCTATTAGCAGTGAAGAAATCAATTAATTTGACTAAGTAAAATGCATATTACATGCGTCTATAAATCTCTTAAGATTTTTGCAATTGTGAATCTTATGAGATTTTTGTAGTGTATCCTAATTTATGAAATAGATCAAGCAAATATGACCTACGATTTTTCTATTTGGCATTGTGCATTGATCTAAAACGTGACTCAAGTCAAGAACCACTCTCGACACAGCCACACAATGAATAATAAAGTCAAATAGGCCTTCTTTACATGCGCGAGATCTCAATCGAGAACCATTGTAACTGGGCAATTTATTACAACACAATGAAATGAACTTAATTAATCTAATTAATCTCTATGAAATAATATGCTTCGTGGGCTCTCCAACAAGTAGTTCCAAACTCCTTGCCTCCGTGGTCCTTTGAAAATCGACGACTCCATGGGCCTTGGACAAAATAATAAATTTATTAGAAGAAGTATAGAGAGTTTAAAACAACTAAATTAGAGGAAATCACAAAACAACAAAATCTCACACCAAACAAACTTAAAAATAATAAAACCTAAAAATCACTAAATATTGACCCTAAAAATGATCACAAAATGTGTCGCGTCCCTGACAATGGTGCCATCTGATGAAGCACTAAAAGCATAAGTTAATATGGATCCATTGTAGCACAGGCACTTAGCGTGTCGCACACAGAATCGAATGAATAATCTCTATGAAGAGGATTCCACTTTAATTTTTAACCTGGGAAGTCCAGGGTCAAAGACGAGGACACGAGCAATTAAATGATTACATTTAAATTTCAAATATATAATGTAGCAACTTAAAGGATAATTATAAAAAGTTGATGCACAAATCACAAACAAGATAGATTTTTTAAAACATTTTTATGAACGTTATAATTAACAAAGGCAAAGAAGTAAAAGCAATACAAGTATAACAATCACAATATTAGTAGACACTCAACAAAAGAATTGCACTAACTACAAAAATTCCCTAAATTTATTTAATTATAATTAGAGAATGAATTGGGTGAATGGTGATTTAAGTCTCAAAAGTAAATCAAAATTTATCCTTGGATGTCACTTTGATGCCTAATTGTTTAGCGAGCAATTAAATTACTTTATAAATTAATGGCATTGATTATAAATAAAAAAAATTAGTCACTAAGATTTAGTATGATTGGCATGTAATATCCTCGCAAATATTCCTTTTTCAATTTCAATTTAAAGTCAATGAAAGTACTTTAAGAGAAGGAACAAATATAGCATGATTTTTTTAAACAAAATTCACAATAGATCACGTTAAGATAAAGAGCACCAAGATAACTTTCAAATGAGACCAAAAATCACTTCATTTGGATAAAAGATACTCAAGTTATAAGAAATGAATCCAGGGGCATAAATGCAAGAAAAATATAAGAAATACTACCACAAACGTTAGAAACAGGTCCCTAGAAGGACAAATATACAATTAATAAAAACTGGCCTTGGATTTTTATTGGATACCCCCTACGCGAGGGTATTTTTGCAATTGATAAGATAAGTAGGGGTACGGTCGCAAAGTTCTCGAAATCAAGTGTAAGAAAGCACGTGACTCGAGGTTCCGATCAAAGACATGGTTCGGGTCACGTGGCAGTCCGCTGTGCTTGGACTTTGGTTCGGATGCTTACAAAGCTACATGCTCGATATCCTAAGCTGAGATCTGGATTCAATGATGTGGCCGCTGATCAGTTGTCAGATTCCACCCATCTAGGCTTGATCTAACGACACCTGTACATTCTTGAGATTCTTCTCTACCTTGTAAGGTCGCACAGAGGTGGGGCTCAGGCGAGAATCCCACAGCTCCGATGTCAACTTGGAGATACTTTGAAGGTCAAGGATGAGGTTTGTTAGGCTCGCGATGAGGTTGTTGTCTCGCCTGAGTAGTGTGACCGTCAGAAGATCTATCGAGAAAGAAGAGCACTGGGATTTAAACTCTAGATTGGAGCTCCTCTGTCTTCTCCAACCATTGAAGGGATTCTTGATCATGCATGGTTAGATGACAATAGCCGAGGCAAAAATGGAGATATTCTCAAATGATAGTGGGAGAAATGAAGAGTCGGTCAGTTGTAGAAGATGAAACCCTTTTGGTTTCTCCTCCAACAGTGAAGGATAAGAAGGAACGAAGTAGGTGTTGCACAAGAGCAAGGAGTATTGAAGTTGAGGTCTTCCTCATATATTAGGGATCCATGGTGACGAATATAATCAACATGATTCATATCTTAGATCAATCTAAAGAGTAGGAAAATTGAAGAATACACAGAAAGGCAATATATCTACTTGCTTTAAGAACTAAAGAATGAAGGAGGATGAAGAAGACGACATGGATTGGAGTTCTTCAATCTCCGGCCTTCGCTCCAGATCTCTAACTAGGAGATAAAGCTCGAGCAGCTCTGTAGAGAAGGCTGCATCATGAGACAATACTTGTGGACCTTGCCAGAGCCGTTTACCTATCTTGGCTCAATCTCGATCACGTTCTCTATCACAGAAGGAATAAGATGGCTAGGGAGAGGCTCGTGAAGTGGCGGGGGTAACCAGCACCGGTGGCATGTTGTGGGTTAGTTATAAGTGAAGGTCGGAGATTATCTTCCAGGGTAGTGGTTTCAACCACTATGACTTAGTGTATAAGTTAGAGGTAGGGGACAATGGGTGGTTGGCGTGAGAAGAGGCTGTAAGATGAAGGAGTTGGTGGCAGTTTAGAGGGAGGAAGGTGAGTATGGAGTTTGGAGAAAATCGGAGAAGTTGCTTGGGGACGAAGGGCTACATCTTTTGGAAGAGGTGGCCAAAGGTTGAAGGAGATATCTGGATCATTGGATTAAGATCCAACGGCCTAGATTTGGGCTCTAGGTGATAAAGAGGATGCATCTGATCTGATGAATCCAAAGGCTAGAGATTTGGCTCTAATTGTTGGCCGTGATTGGATATGATCAGAGATCTAAAGGCCAGGAGCGATACAGGAGGTGTAAGGGAAGCGTGCCACGTGGTCAGTTGGGGAAGCACCACGTGGCCCAATCAGGATTAAGATGAATAAAAATTTCAAAGATAAATCCAAAATAATTAGTTAGAGGGGGAATTAGGAAAAGTGTAGACATGAAAGTTGTAGATCTCGATGAGATCTACAAGTTCATGTAGTAGTCAAAGAGATCAGAGGTCATTTGTACATAGATAAAAATTAAATACTAATTAAAATGGTACAGAACAATTTTCTTTAATTTTTCTTTTGCTTATTTTTTATTTTGTTTTATGTTAACTTATTTATCCATAATTTTATTATAATTTTTATTTGATTTTTAATAAGAAATAAATATATAAAATATTATACCCTAATAGGGTTATATTGATATATGTTAAATAGTGTTAATTATTTACAACACAATAATTAGTAATTAGTGTTATTAGTCAAAGAATCATGTCATTTTTATTAGGCAAGAGAGATAAATAATGATGATTAAGCTGACAAATATGTGATTTATTATCCACTTCTGAATAAGGTTCCGCCAAACTAATAATCCAAAGGTCTGATCGAGTTCCATACTACAAGTTTATGAAGATATGTTTAATAGTCAATATTGTTCTAAGTTATTTATTTTCCTTTTTCTTTTATTAACTTATTCTTTCAAATAAGTCTTTGCTAAGGGACTAGCAAAGGTAAATCAAATGGGGAGGATGAATCTGCATTTCATCATCTTTATTCATTTATTTTAGCATAAAACCCCTTATTAAAAACCTGTAAATATCACTAATTTCATCCTTTTACTAACTCTAACTAATGTATAAATATTGTATATTTATCGGTATTTTAACATAAAATAAATAAAGAAAGAAATAAAGGAAAAAAAAAGAAAATACATGATTGTATATATACAATAGATACAAGCTGAATCAGACCCCGAGAGAAGGTCAAGAGTTAACCTGATTGACAAGGAAGAAAGTAGGCAGAGATAAGGCCAAACTACCAAAAAAACTATAAAATTAACTTGTCATATGTATATATTCATAACATGCATAATATTGTCTATATTACACTTCCTTTCATTAATATATTCATTACCAAAGCCTTTGTAAATAACATTTATTTCTTCTTGAAATTTATGCATGAAATTCTTTTTTAAATAATACAAATAATTGTAAATAAAAATCTGTGCAAATAGTATAAATAACTACACTCTCAAAAAGCCACATAGCTCAACTTTCAAGATCAATATCTATTCCACCAAGACTCCAAATTCTTCAAACTCACTTTCATTATACTCCTAATTAAATTATCTTTAAAATGGAAGTGATTTCATAAAATTTAGAGTTAAGGTGTGAAATGTGTCCAATTGGGGTACCATTGTATAATATACCTATATACACGATGTGTATTATTTAATTATTTAATTTCTTGTGCATATTTGTGAATGTTGTATTTTTACTTAATTGTGAATATTGTATTTAAATTATATAAAATAAAAATTAAAATCACAAACTCAATATCAATAAAAATAAAATCATGTATATATTATATATTTACCACCATGTATATATTGTCCTTATACCTATTTAATTCACCTAATAAATTAATTCTTAAAAATTAAACAAAATACCATTAAAACCCTTGTAAGATATTATAAATAAATTAAATATTATACTATTATAAATTTGCATAATAATTAATTAAAAATCAAAATCTTGTATAAATAGGTATACATACCTATAAACAATGCCTTGTATTTATTTTAATCCTTGTATATAGATTATTTAATTAATTAAAAATCACAAAAAATAAATTGAATTTATTCTTAACCTTTTTATTTACATTATGTAATTAAATAAATTCATTTTTTATTTTTAGTCCAACTATTTAACTTTTTCCTCTGTTTTGTCGTTTAGCCTATTTTGGTCGTATTCTCCGCGCCCTCTGATTTGCAAGACCATGTCTGTTGACCCGGGTCAACTGGCTGGTTCCCGCTACCCATCCGCTCATTCCACGTTATGCACGTTCTTCTCACATTTTTCCTACGCGCGTCTTCCACTAACTGATCCCGCTCCCATCACCATTCTTTTCGTTCATTCAATCCTCTCGCTCTCCAGCCTAACCATTCCACCAACTTCGCCTCGATCATTGCCCATTTGTAATTCAAAACTCTTTGGATTTCATCCTATAACGAACCATCTCCCACCTCCAATGAGGGTTTGATCCGATCTAAGCCCATTTCCTCCATGAGTTTGGGTTCTAGCAAGTTGATCAATGATAGAGGTCGACTGCCTTCAAGCGGAAGTATGAGAATTTGATAGAATCTGGTGATCCAACTACGTCACCAGAGCCTTCCACCGCATCTCCGTCTCTCCGCCACCAGCCCCAGATCGAGGTGATTCCTCCCTTTCTTCCATTCTGTAGGTAACTTAGGTGGTTTATCTTTAATTCAACATTTACTTTTCTCTTTGATTTCTTCTCAATCACTTAGATCAGGTTTTCATCTTCAAACTATAATCTGCATGATCGGAGGAATTCAGTCACGATCTACTAATTCCAACTATGCCAACACATTCACCATCTCTTTTTCCATCTCTTCCACCTTCTACCCACCTTCATATCATCACGGATCTGAAGATTAGCGCCCCCTCCGATCACGTTCGTTGGAGCTTTCGCCCATTCATTATTTTACATCTTTTTATACTAATAAACGTGGTCGGGGAAACCCTCCAAGCATAGGCTTTCAATTGCAGGTCCTTTGAGCGCATCTGGAGAAAAGAATCACGAGTTAGAGGTCCATCTAGAGCTTTTCATCACTTTACCTCCAGCTCGTCGATCAGTTACATTCAACCTTCGCTGAAGCCTGATATCGATAGAGCTCTGCTGCAGGAAGTTGGCGCATCATCTCGCAGTGTATTAGGGAGAACAAAGATTGAGTTCTCCTGGATTGAAGTTCACAAGGGAATACCTTCCCAGTTCTTCCAGGGATTTTTAGAACTGTACGATCAAGAATGATGCTGCCATATTCAATAGTGACCGTCTAATTTCTTTAATTCTCCACCATGGATTGATGACCCGGTTCTGATCGGTGCCATCCTCTGTTGTTGGATCAGAGCCTCCGCGCATTAGAGCCGCTCCTCGTGCCACGTCAAGTCCCTGTGAGGACACGTGTCTAATTGTAACTTTTTGAACAATTGCATTTCCTTCCTTCACATTGTTTCAATTGCATACTAGTCCTGATTGAACTGAGCTCGTGTTTTCCACATGATTTATTGGGTTAATTGCAATAAAGGGTTTACACAATAGTTATTTATTGGTCCTTGGATTTATTTAAATAACATTTAGGTCCAATCCAGCAGGGCGCGCGTGCCGTCGCACACATTTTATTGGGGATTTACACTTTTAGCCCCACTACTTTTTATTAATTATAATTCAGTCTGGAAACTTTAAATATTTGTGTTTAGTTCCATGTGGGTCTGCATCTGTTTTTCATATTAAAAATCAAATAAAAATATCAAAACCCCTTTTAAAATTCCACAAAATTCCTCTAGCTTTTTTTATATCCATCTTGCATCCATAAATTGCATTTTGCATTTTTATCATTTTTATTTTTAGAAATTGAAAAACCTCATAAAAATTCCCTATTTGCATCAAAAAATCAATGAAAATTATAAAAATCTTTCCAAAAAATTCTAAAGAATTCTTGAGTATTTTTTATGTATTTTGATTTCTGTGTAATTTTGGCATTTTAATTCTTCATAAAAACCATAAAAATCATAAAACTCTTAAAAACACTATAAATTCATAGAAGTTCAATTAAAATTCAGAAAATCACCAAATGGCTTTCTTGAAAATATAAAAATTGCTCTTTTGTTCTGTATATTTTCATCCTTTTTTTATTTCATTTGATATTTTAAAAATTCAAAAACATT